>CM030374.1:27073157-27409775 GCA_003604175.2 Clonorchis sinensis
ACTCATCCATATTCGTTCACCAGCAATGGTCAGGTTTCCTGAAGGTGAGAAAAAATTAAATAAACTCTTGCACACTTCAATCATTGTTTGCAGGAGACTGTCTTATAGAGTGTGGTCTTTGTGCCATCTCCATATACTCTAACTAACATCATACAGAACTGACCTTTGTTTCAAAGTACGAAATGAATATACACCCGCAGTACGCCAAGGCGTTAGCAAAAAGCAGGAAGGGACAACAACTCCGTCCTTAGCGCTTCGCTTTGAATTCGCCATTCCCCACTGATCTGTTCTTACGAAGCGTTTCGTTCAGTACCTTCTAAGAGGTCTGTAGAGTGCTTGCCATATTTCAGGTAGCACCGGTTGAGTAAATTAGTTGAAACAACCAAGCTATTTTCAACAAACGGTCGATTCCCTCTGATAAACATAGATTGATTTTAAAGATTATATATTGATGCTTATGAGTAACAAGTGAGGTAAATTACGCCTTCACAGGACACTATACTTGGATATTATTACTGAATTCTCCAAAGTTTGTTGACTCTTTGTGAAATGAGATTGACGACCACGATTTTCCCTCGCTCAACATGCACTCTTTTTCCACCCGTACAATTGAATTTTTTAAGTCACGGCTGTATGTTACGCTCGTACCTAAGTACCTGCCGCAAGCACGAAAAATTAGTAAAGTTTGATTGCAACACATTGCTGGAGGCAGATAAAATATATGGTCACCTGTGTTTCTCCCTTTGGGAACAGTTGTCTCTTTCAACCAAACACGTAAGTTTCCCCCTCCATAAGCAAAGGTTTTTGGTATACACCGGTAATGACTAAGTATTCATAAACTTTCGCCAGTATTGCTTTTTATGTACAGTGGAATAGTTTCCATTTGTTCCGCAAGCAAAGCCAGTTAAGTAACCTTGTGCTGTCCACTTCCAGATTTAAGGCTATTTTATCCGGGACTGCTCATGCTCCGACTGAGTTTCCCTACCAGGTTTTCCACGGCTATCAAATTCAGCTCACAGAAATCCAGCCATTTGCTTGATGCCAGTCATTTGCATCTTTGTCCGCTACAGCTTTTTATGGAACACTTTTATTGGCACCTACATGATGAATTGATCCCTATTAGGTAACTTTCTGTTAAATCCAAATGTTTCAACCGTTGCTCGGCGGACTCAGAGATCTGCTTACATTCTGTGGTTTTCAGAGAATGCAATAGTAATCTTTCCTCACATCAAACGCCATACCTAAATCAAGCCATTCCACTCCGGTATCATCCAACTAGTGAAGCAGGACAAGTGGCTCTGACAAGTTAATCATTCTCAAATGGTTTTACATTTTGGCAGCTTTCATTGAATAGCTCAGCGGTCAGCGCTCTGATCAAAGCGCACGACAAAACTGGCGCTTCATATAGTCAAACTGAGTCTGTCTGACCACAAAAATTTAATTTCTCACCGGCATTTCGCTTTGACACAGACAATAATCTATGCAGACAAGCCGAGAAGAATCGTGCAGCTGGTTCATCCTTATTGGTAAGCATCAGCCTTTTGGATCGCACGAAAATCCAGAGAGCCTCAGACCCTCGCCCTCGGGCAAGTGGTTTGAACACTTGACCGTTCGGCCGTAAGAAATTGATCACCGGTGTGAAGTGGGCAGTGCTAACGACTCCCGGTTACGTATTTTGGCATTGATTGTATTTTTCTGGAAAAGTCAGATCTACCTAAACCGTCGAGGACAAGCACCGTACTCCTGTCTGTTGCACTTACGTTTCTAGGACACCGCTTTGTAAAATTTGAAGACATCGTGAAACTTTCTCACCATGAAAACACCAAATTCTTTTTAGCCGGTATAGCTAAGGGCTTGTTGTAAAATGTTAATTAAGCACCAGCAATATTTCAAGCATAACAACACTCTTACAGTTTTGAAAGAATCTCAGCAGGGTAAGTGGTGTACAATTTTCTTATATATATTAGCTTTTCTTCTATCAATTCCAACATTGTTCAAAAGCTGTCCATTTTTAAGAAAATCGCGGAAAATATTTTGGCCCTCTCACTAACAATTTTTACTAGTTGCGGAAGCCATCAAGGAATGTGAGTTTCTATTCTGGTGTCAGTTGAATTCTAAGTTTCTTTTTTACTCATAACTGCAAAAAACAAACCCGAACATTTGTAAGAGTAATCGTTTGCATTGGACATGTTTCTGCCATCCGAAAACTTCCCAGGCGTTCAAACTAAAGCCACCTAAAAACATAAAGCAAACAAAAAATGGTTTACGCCATTCATCATTAGCATATTAGGCTTAAACAATGCCTGGCTTCTCAATCCACCAGAGTCACAGAGTTTTCAACTAGGATAACCGTTCACATTTTTACTCCTCACTGAATAATTCGGTTTGCAACACGGTTTATATGGGGATTTCACGGTTATGAGTATTGTGGGCGTTGATTGCGCGCACGCCATGTTTATTTATGTATGACTGTTAGTGCTTTTACGGACATACGTGAGTGAGACCTGAACAGATTTCGCCTTAAGGTCGGGCTCAGTTACTTAGATATTTAGGTCTTCTGAATGCAATAAAGTCCAGGGCCAGACACGTTGCATAGAATAGTCATCAATCTCACCTGTATCAGATCTGTCCACGGATGATTTAGGAAAGACCTTCATGTTTGAATCTATCTAAATACTACTAACCTGCCGTAGGTTTGTAGGCAGCATACTCTTGTTGACACACTCCACTTAAGAAAGAAAGAACCCCTCAAGTGTTTCCACTTTCTGGCTGAAAACAGTCGTTCAACTCCTTGACTTTATAGTTACGGTCAGATTATTGTATTTGACACAAACGGAGCAAAATTCAGGAGACGACATAAAGTGGTCTATATACCAATTTTCCAATTACTTTTACTCAGACAAGGAGGGCATATTGTTCTAAGCACGCCAGACGGCTAACAAAGATATGCCCAAAAAACAGAATGACGTATTCTCCGCTAATCTGTTTTTTTTTCAACGGATATTCCTGTAAGTTTAGTGAGGCCGTACTCCAGGACAGGCGCAGATAATCACGGTCAACTACCCTGAAAATAAAGCAAACTACCTGCCGCTATCTTTCCGCCAATTTACTCTTCGTGAAACCATCGGTTGCTGTTCATGCGCACATCAACGACAACTTGTCTTCACGTCTGGGCCAAACATTGGTCCGCTGCAGAAGGTTTTCAAAATCTAATGGTCCCTCCAGTGTTGTGGATCAGTTAACATGTCCATATGAATCGAGTCATACAGGAAAACCAGTGAGGCGTCTATTTGAATGAGGATAACGACCACTAATAATTATCCCTTGAAACAGCTGTTCACCACCATCCCATTTCCCTTATTCTTAGTTGAAAATAGCGGGTAGACCAATCTACCCTCCCGACCGCTCCATCGCATCTTGGATCTATGAGATGGACTCACAGTTTATCGCTCCCTGCAAGCAAGCAGGACTGTTACTTGATCTTCTAACGTTGATGAATTCACGCAGAAGACCTCCCCCTGCAATGCATCCTCGTCGTAATAATGATGCGCATATTTTCAAAATTATCGATCTGTTGTACGTTTATTGCTATTTGTTTATCATGTTGTCACCCCGAGCATTGTTTAAACTTCTGATAAGGAACCGCGAATGGGTCTATTTTAGATAGCCTTTCGATAGATTTCCTTGGACATTGAAGTGAGATTATCCCCAACTACACGTATTTATCGGCACACAGTAGAACTACCAAGATCAAGTATGTAGGGGCATACAACGCATTACCTTGCAGAAGACCAAGTGAAGTATGAGAATTACATTAACTTCGGCGCGAACTGTGTGGGTTGCTCGAGAAAACGGTTTGATTATCAAAACTGCTGACAAGTCATTTATTTTGACTGTAATTACGCAGTTGGTCGGCAAGGATTTGTTTGACACGCCTGAACTAAGTCCTGGTTCACACTGGTTGCAAGCATTTGTAATGACCTTGTGGCTTCAAGATGTTGGCGGATAGAGAATAGGACGTAAATTTCGCGACCACCTTCAACTTGGTGACACCATAATGCATGCGGATCTCGACCAAATGTGCAGGACTACTGTTTGTTCGAATCTGCACATTCGTTTGTGGTCAAGTACCCGTCTCAAAAACAGATGTTTTGACCATGTCTGTTGAAACACCTAGAGGCAATCAAATCGGGTGTCTGTAACATAGGTGGACAACTTGATCATCCGTACGGAGTGATCAATGGAATTTGTTTGAGGTTTTATGTTTTGCCCTGCTCAATCTAGTCAACAATATCTGAGCTGAATTTCGCTCGGAAATTCTAAGGGCGTTAATCGTGTTTGCCTTACAGATGCTCAAATTAATTCCCTACGGTTGAACAACATTCCGGTCCGGTTAACTATAAAACCATCATTTATGGCTGTGGTAAATTACCAATAAGACCCAGGTCATTATGCAGCAAAGGGATAGTGCCACATGTTCATTTACATCCAGACAAGGTGAAGTTGTTGACGGTGATATCATCAATTGCTTGAGTTTAACTTCCTCCCAAACGCGCTTCTCCGCCTTAAGACAAAATTGCAAACGTTTGATTGTGCAATCCTCAGCGCCCCATTCCGCTAAGAAATAGAAAAACCTGGGAAAACACTACTAATTGGGTGGCTCGAAATGCTGACAGCTTACGGTTAATTTGCCCTCCCTTTGGACCCAGTAGGTGGGGGCGGTTCCCCAATTTTCATCAACTTAGTGTCCCACTCAAACCCAAACATTACAACTCTAGTTGTCACGCTGGCGGTAGATACGTAACACAACTATATGAACACATATGTGTGGCAAGTAAAACCTAGACACCAGCGTGTTTTGTTAGGGAAAGCCAATGCCAGTTCTGTTCGGGCCCAGTGTGTACATACAACCGGATATCTCGTTTTGATCCCAAATGCCTCACCCAATACTGCCATCCCCAATGCCAAAATACAGCACTGAGTAACAAACGTGACGTATTTTCACTTCAAACGAGCAATAGATGACCCAGAATTTCGCATGATTGATTGTTGCATGTAATATTGCATCTCAGCTTTTGTTACCTCAGTAATAATAAAGAGATGCAACAGTTTCATTTGAATTGGATTGTGCGTCTTGGCCTTCTGCAAAATGACGTCCCAATACTAGGTTTTTGATTGTCTAATTATAACCTTGTATGTGCCTAGATTAAATTTAGAGGCAACTATAAGCGAGCTCAGGATGTAACACAATGCTTTTTTAGGATTCCAGACCAAGGCCTTAAACTGAGGTCCTGTCGTGCTTGAAATTCTGTGCGGTAGTTTCGTCTAAGTTGGCCTGGTTGTCTAAACACTGGAAGCAGAATATAAACCATCACCTGGGCAGTGCAACATTGTCTTTTATTGCAAGTCAGTAACTGCAATTTAACCTTGTGGTATTTGTAGACATAACGCTCATATTGCTCTCTTTTGAACGGTCGCCTGCTTATCTACGTACGTTTATACTGGTGAGTCTAAACTAGAGCAGGAAAGCACAGGACTGGAGTTTTGTCATCAGTGCTGCATAGCTTTGGCGGTGTTAGTGTATGATATCCAAAATCATCTGACATGTGAGGCGAGCCTGTTACTACTTCTTCACCAACACACCCGGGATACATACAAATTTTCTGAACAGCAGAAGCCGTTCACAGTTGAACGATGTGATTGGTTTGGCTTGTGCCTCAAACGACAGACTGGTAACATAAGTTGATCGTGTCGATTTGCCGCCCGTTATGACCTCTTAGTCAGGTGTCGCCAAAGAGGCTTGAATTTTGCTTGACCATTTGAGTTAGTTGTCCTGGGTGTGTCAACCGACTGGCCCGCCCCTCAGGACTATCTTGTCGGTCCCAGTTCGGTAAACTGCATTTAGGATTTAATGAACATTGGCCGCACGAATATATAAATAACAGTCCAGCAGTGCGTAAAAGCACACGAGAGCAGCTTGGAGAAAAAATGTTTTGCTTCTCCATCACTACATATTATTTTCGGAATAACAACTGAGTTTCTTCATGCGGGCCTCTTGGGCAGGAATTCCAAAAGTTAGAGTGACGAAGTGGTAGGAGAGCAACTGAAGCAAAAACACTGAGCTTTTGCTTACTTCATTTGATGGAAAACGGAATAGCTATCTGCTTTGTGCTGGCTGTTTTGTAATGTAGAGAGGTGTGGCTCTATGACGATCCCCAATCAGCCCCATCAACAACATAACATAAGCGTTCGAAACTGATGCCTCTCTTTTAAAGCCAAGATAAATACCTACAATCCAGCCACACGCGGGTAAAACATAGCAAATCAGAACGCCTGTAAACGCGAATCGTTTTCTTAGGTTGGAGAAAAGGTACACGTGTTCGTGCAACATTTTATTGTGTGCGCGTTCTTACTTTTTAAAACACTCTTCTATGTTGATTCTTAACTGCTCTCAATTATTCAGACATTTTAAGCCTTTGTTTGCTTCAGACAAGATCGATGTCTCGTCAACATTCAAGCATGTTATGACAAACACTCCACAGCGCGAAGTCCGTCGTATTGTCCCAAAAAAATCCTCATACAAGGCGCTGTTATTAGCTCAGAAAAACGCAACCAAGACAATGTGTCTGAAACGATCCTGCAGAAAATCCCATTACTCAAATCATTGAGGCCCAACATATAAGGACTTTTTTGAACATCGTTGACAACGTTTATGCGATGAGTGTCGTGTGCAAACCAGCTCCGCTGAAATGCGGTTTCTAAACCTCAATTTGGAAGTTCCTTCCAAGATAACCCGCAAATTCTGCAATATGGTGAACAATACAGATGATCATCTGCTTAATAAATTTAAGTGACTCCAACATAGTCGAGGGTGTGAGGTCGGGGGGATCACAGTTCAAAATATTCCAAGAGTCGGCTCATTGTCAGGAAACTAAAAGAGTAACAGGCCAAATGTGCAGGCGGCCATGACCAGCACACAGTGCGTTTATGTTGCGTATATTCTACCTAGGTAAATGAACGGAGCTCCTTAGAAGGCATCAAACCGAAAACTATATGATTGTATAAAAAGCATTTGTTTTTGCCACTGCATTTCAAACCCCGAACTAAGTCGCGAAAATCACACAACAAGACAGCAGCCCACGACCGCACATAACGAGAGTATGCCTGATTGAAAAATACACTGGAAAGTTGGTTTCGTTGCAGATTTCTTTACAGGAATCTAACAATAACTAGGTAATAGCTTTGTTTTTTCTCTCCACAACAACCAAAGGCGGTTCAGATCTGCCCCGTACAGACTATCAAAGGTGGTCTATAAAAGCGTAGCTCAAAACTGAGCCAGCCAATAAGTTCCAAGTTACATCAAGCGTGAGACCTGAGTGAAGGCTCTCCGTGACCATGAACTGCCACTGGTATCAGAAAACAGACATGTTATGAGTCAACCACCACTGTTAAACAATAAAATGGTGTTATCGCTATGGGACGTTATGCGAAGCACTACGAAAATATTTTCTCAGTCGGTTCCACATATGTTTAACAAAATACACGACTTAGCTTTAGGTGGTGGTGTTTTTCACGTTAATGAGTAACCTCGAAGCACTCCTCATTTCTTGATTTCTGAGCACATTAAAACTTGTTTCGTGTATCTATAGGTGTTAGTCGTTTCTAGTGTGATTTCGCACCAGCCTTACGGTGTAGTGTAGGTCAAAGACGATTCACACCATTTTGGTTGAACTAGTGACCTGATATGCTAAGTGCCTCTTGAAACTCAGTTCACCAGTCTATTTCACGTCAGTGACTTCCAGGCTTTCAAGTTATTCTTGCTTGTTATCCCCGTGCACATGGGACTGTTGTGACTGGAATTTTTCTGAGCCGAAACCCAAGGGTACTTCCCTGACCATTATTCATATTGGCTATTTGTTGGTCGCTCAACTAAGCAACAAAGCTAGAATAAGGGATGCTGAACGGAAACAGAAGTAAAACAGAAGATAAGAAGGATTCATGTGCTTAGAGGATGATCTGCTTGTAAGTTAACTAACCCGTTACGATTATCACTTTCTCGTAACCACTTTCTTGCGTGGTCAGCGGTGGCAGTAGTCAGGTTGAAATGAATGCAGGGACTTGTTTCAGATTAATACATGCAGCCAGCAGACACATGGTTTCAGCTTCACCGGAGCAAGTTGGGTGGATTAATACACGGAGACCTATTCACAAGAAATGTGGAAGCCAAACATTTTGGCGGAAGACACAATCCACCTTTGAACCTCTATGGGGGGCTTCAAATTGTCATATTCACTTGAGCAAAAGTGCACGGCAGCCGCGCAGCGCATACTAAGCAGGTGATCCGTATTGATTCTTAGAAGGTAGTTATGTAACATAAAAGTTCCACACAATTTCAACAAGCTTGGATTGGTAGTCCGGCACGGCTGCATGATTGGGTTTGTCTCATACGCCGAGAAAATCATACTTCAACATTGTTATCGGGGGCTCTCTGAGCTTCCTGTCTTACATCTCCACTAGCGCGGATGCGGTTGTGGTAACATGTATATAGGCCAAAAGGAACATCACGATCAAGACAGAAAGAAGTTTACAGGAAACAATAAATCCTACAGGCATCTGAGTCATTGGTAGCACGATGTTTAATCAACTCAATATTTTCATCCGAACGAGAGGCTTGTAGCGTTCGATGAGACGACTTACCTCAGAACGAGACGTTGCGTTTTCTGGATGAAATCAAGTTTGATTAGAGCGACACTTCTGTGTCAGAGTTCACCACCGTTTGCGTTTTCTCAAACACACATCAAGCACGTTGGTGCTCATATTTGATTTGTCGAACCCCTGGGTTAAAAATGCTGTGCATTTTATGTCTAAGACCAGGTAGATCATTTGTTACAATCTCCTGTCTGGCGGCTTAACATAAACGGCTTTCAACCTCCAAACCTTGCTTAAGTTCCTACCCCCAGCAATAATGAACTACGGCTCGCTTGCCATTCGTCTAATTATTTGGCAGAATTTGTAAAACTTCTGTTACGGTTCCCGATACGACATACAAAAAGTTCACATTGGGAGGAACAGGTTGGCAATATTTTTTGCAAAGTTTGCTTTTATTTCGAAAACCCATTCAACATCAAATGTTTTGATATCAGCGCAAAAGGTAATCAAGTTTGGACAACGCTGGTCAATATTCTTCTTGATAGAGGAAGCTGTGAATTCTGTTCACTCGTGTTTCATTTTTCTCGAAGAATTTACATAGAATAAAGCATTTATCCCTTCCATGGGTCACCACTAACCAAGCTATGTTTCCCGTCTCTCCAGTTATTTGGCCTTTCCATGGTAAGTGGTTATACTCTTATGGCAAGTTGTTTCAGTAATCTTGGACGATTCATCGTTGGACCAACAATGACCCAATTTATGTGGACGGTTGGGATTCTCCGGCTAAGAAATAGGCCGGAGTTTCTCTTAGCCAACCCAGAAAACTATTGTGTCGTCACTTACATGTACTATCTAACCACTCGCCAAATTATCGAACCACGGTACATAACGTAACGTTGCGCTACGCAGAGATAGCCCCGGTGAGTAACGAATATCATTTTTTAAACTAAACCTGGTTACTACGACGTATTGCCTGTTTCGCCTGTCCATGTCATATTACCGCTCCTATGTTCTTTCACGTTTTATGCAGAATGGGGCCTCGTCATCCAAAGATGTATGTTTTCCCGTTCGTATTCACCACAGCCGTTCTCGTAAATGCATGCGAATTATTTTAAAAACCGCAGATTTCCGGCATAATTGGCGGCATTTCCTGTGATTCCATCCAAATGGTCTTGTGCTAATTCTCCCTGCAAGTTCAGAAAGGCATCCCCTTGGAACGGGCAATATCCGAACGAATATAGGAGCAACTTTATGATAAACAAGAATTCATTTCCTAACGGGAATTTCAGTTCAAAACTCGCCACTAAGCTTTGACCAGGTTAGTTGTTCTAAGAGTTCCCCAGGTAGTCCTGTGTTTCAAACTGCCACGTGGAGAATACAAAAAGAATCTTCAAACGGAACCACAACAAGCCGTTTTTGAATGTCGTCTCACTTTGATCGTATTTCGGAGGACTACACATTATTCAGTGCACTATGTATTCCGCTAACAATTCGTGAGTATGTGAGAGCAGAAAAACTATGGAAGGTTACGTGCATCTTTTAGCTGAGTAGTCAACACTTGACAGCTGTCACGTGATCATATAAAACGGATGCAGTGACGCAAGGATTACTGGTGCAGTATCTTGTCTAATGCATGCTAATCTTGGTGACGATCAACTGCAAATGGCCAAAGAGCTTGGCATCTATTCACCTTCATAAAAATACAAGTATGTATTAGGCTGACGACTCATTATACGCACGGAACAATGCAGCGTTTGACGAAGTATAACTGCACATACACGGCGTAACCCCCTTGGAACTTTTCAATGTTTCCCGTGATCACGGACGACCCTCGGTTATTTATAATTCCCGAAGTTTCTAGTATGATGAATGTACTCCGTGCGGAAGTTCGCTGGCGGTGATTGTCTTGAAGCAGGCAAAGGCATGCCAGTTTTTTTGCGGTTTACTCACTCCAGTTTATCTCCATGATCGCTTACTCTCAATAGGTAGGTTTCTTTTAAATACCTCAGCTATTTATATTCACCGGGAATGACCACCGTCAAAGCAGTGTTTTGAAGGGACGTTGGGCTGACGGAGCATCGCCCTCTCTTTGGCTAAAAACTTTGGCGCTGTTTTATGATGCGCTTTTGCCTTTTTTTTATAAAAAAAGACGGGTAGCCGAGCAAATCACGCGCCTCGAGCTGAACTATCAGTGTGGGTGGTTCTTGTTGTGCATACTTTGCGGAACACATATCTTTCCGTGTGTACGGGCTGTCAAGGTAGAATCATAGGCAAGTTTCTTCTTGCAGAACAGCTTGACCAAATATGCTTTGCTCCATTAACCTGGCCCGATGAGCTGACACATCAAATTCGTTCTCGACAAAATGACGCCATGGCAATAACAGATTTTGTTGATATTTTAAGCCGCCTCGTCAGCAAATGGCTAGTCACCGTCAGCCTTGATAATCATGAGATCATACAAGTAGTTTTTTGGGCGCTGTTGACCGTTTCTAATCGATCCATGGTTTGAGCTCAACGTCAATATTTGTATGTATATTTTGTTTGTAGTTGAGCACCACACGCCATACGAGGAGCTTAATGTGGGTGAGTAAATCATCACCGTTAAAACTAACGCTCCCGACAATACACTGATATCAGAAAATCACTTGTATTTAGGTAGCTGTATTTTGTCAGCCAATGTATGATAAGGATTTCCTCCAACCGGAAGGGTTCAACCAAAATGTGGCTTCTTCTCTGGGCTATTATTGCCTCTAGAAAATTAGACACTGATGAAATATATTATTCGTCTGGCCCCGTAATCAATATCAAACTTTTATTTTACTTAAAGATTAACTAGATACTAATTAGCTAACTGCATTCATTTGTGGCAACCCCTTTCCATGACCAAAAATTTCTCGTTTAATCTTTGGTTGTGCATTCTCTTATATAGGGACTACTACGATGGAGACGGCTAAATTACGCAGGGTTGTGACCGCATTGGGTTGACAAAAATTATCTGCATGGTGGATTTCTTCATTTCTGTCCATGAAAGAGGCAAAGGTTCTCTCCGCCTTATCAGCGAACGCATTTACCTAAACAAACACGGGGAAGAAAGTGAAATAGGCATTATCATGGTCAGCAGAAAAGTGCAGTGATGGTACTGGCAAAAAACATATCTCTATACAATTCACAGATTGCAGTGTCTGGCAGACAACAAGTGATGGTACTGACAAAAAACATATCTCTATACAATTCACAGATAACCAAGTTTCCTTTTCAGAGGTACACATCGAGCAGTCCCCTCTCTTGACAGGGCACCTCTGGCTTCCATCAAGAGAGATCTAGCAAAATGCTGTTGATAAATGGTCACGTTGTTGTACAAAGAACAAGGTCCCTATTCCAAGCCTTACTAGGCTGCATGTCAAATACAATTTATGCGAGTAATTACAACCTGTGTATGTTTATATCACGGCATTCAAACCAAATAGTGTTTACTTGAGCTGGACAAAAACGGAGTTGCTTAGGTTTGTGTACGCGTTTCTTGGCAGTTCTGCTGCGAACAATTCAGCCTGAGTTTTGTACCTTCTACAGCACATCGAATGCTGACGAAACAGCGCGAATGTAAGTCACTCTTTTCCGCATTTAAACGTATTTTTAAGTAGATTCCATTTGGGTGATTCGAAAGCCTGCAACGATTTGGCAAGCCTACAATTGTGATAAATTATGTGATTAGTGCACCGTCTCTCATGCTGATGAATACCGCTAGGCTAACCACGTTATACGGTCGAAAGATTCGTTCACAATTAATTTTCCACGTGGGATAAATTATACGGAACCTGAACGGGCGCAATTCCAAAAGACGGAAACATTCGGACACTCAAGATCCTTTAAAAAAACACTGGTCCCTGTACCAATCACCGGGAGAATGCACAAGTTCTAAATCCGCCAGTTGTTGGCCTGACACGGGAACTGTAATTGCTTCAACTACGAGTTACAGTCAAACCGATAGTGGAACTCCGAGGCACATGAAGCGTGAGTCGTAACACCCGCAGCGTATTTAGCACCATTTAGTTGGGGCCATTGTTAACGAGAAGTTTAGCCCACGATGCGCTAGTATTTCACCATTTCAGCAACCCTTCTAAGCTGCAAAATAAAGGCGGAGGAACAGACAAATATGATCGCTGCTTCTATGGATTGCGAGCATTTGGTTTACCATAGATCCCTGATATAACTCAAGTACTTCATAGTTCTCGTATACATCCATTTACCTACAATGATGTAACCTGTTTATACGATGCACATCAGAGAGAGCGACAGCGTCCTCGGATATAAACCACGCAGCTTTTCCAAGAAGTAAAGACATTTTACTGTGGTCATTTTCTGGCAAACTCCATCCCACGTGTTTATAGATTACTTTGTTCCTCGTTACCCAAGTTCAAAGATACTGATCTGAAGGCCTTTCGAAATGAGTAAAATTAACTTTCATGTGAGGCGCATTTTTAGATGTACAGCTGAAATGATATCCCTTTCCATGGTTAGGGAAATATTTCTTAGAGAGAATTATTGTGTTATATCGACTGATGTTCCCACTCCAATGCCTGGTGCCAGAAAGGTGCGACAGGGTTGCACAACAGCTTTATTCCGAACAAGCTAGTGCGTGCGAGTGCAAAAGTTACAAAGGCCCGGCGCTACTTAAAGGGCACCTTCTGACACCCATCAACATCAACTGCGCTTCTGTGAAATGCCTGAACACTGGTCATATTCGGTCGTGCTTCTGTGGCGTACCTGAACACTTATGGGCTTTTGCTGAAATGATTGAATGATTGACTAGCCAGGATGCTTGCCGGCTTCCTATTGAGATTTTCGTGAAGTTTTGGGTTCTTAATAGGTTTTGGGCGTCCTGGGGTTACTTTTGGGAATCTGACCAGAAACACGTTGGCTTTGAAATGGAAAACAATATTAGTTTACATAGTACGTGCTCCAACATGGTCTGATAATTGGCCATCTTAACCTTTGAGGTAAGCAAACTTTACTAAAACATTTCGTGGATCCAAACGCTAAGCACTGCTTCCCCTCACTAACTCTAACGTACTGTGTCCACACAATCCGAATTTTAGTGGCAGAATTAAGCATGGGTAAGCTGAGTTTGAAAATTACCAGAGAACATTTGCCTCGTTAGAGTCTCCTATGAATACGCTATTCACGTTTGTTCAAGCTATAGCATAGGTGAAAAAACTTGATTTGCAGCTTGCTTGATACGGATTGATTGAACTGGTACAACTACACTTGTGCTGCTTCGTCACGAACAACAAAATTGATGCTATACAAGGACTGCCTAGCACACCCGGTGAGATGACATGCATGGGACAACGAAATATTCGGCAGATACTGCATTGTAATTTAAGAATCTTGGAACGCAAAATTCTGGTACACGTGATATATTCGTGTATTAAACTCAGTATACTTACCGCAAGTTTTTTTTACTAGTATTCTGTCGAGCAACCGTCAGTGTTTGGTTTCCTTACTAACAAGGATTTTACGCTCTCATAAGAGGCCACAGAATTCACATTTCCACAAAGCGTTTTGTGAGATGGATTGTTTCACTGATGGAACGAATACGCTGCATAGCTAGATGTAAAAAGTGCAGAGGGTTAATGCGTGGATCAACTGAGAGCCCAGCAGAGAGATTAAACCACAGGCGGATAGACAGAACGTCAGCTAGATAGATAAACAGTTGGACAGACGGACGCATGGACTGATAGATGGATAGACGAAGGATAGAGTGATAGATAGATAGATAGATAGACAGATGGATAGATGAAGGATAGAGTGATAGATAGATAGACAGATAGATAGATAGATAGACAGGTATATAGCATGACAGACAGAGAGACAAATAGAGAAAAGTAGGGACATAAGGACCAATGAATGGCTATCTCAATGTATAATTCAATTTCATGACAACCGTTGGCGAAAACGAATCATCCATCTACGTGTCTCGTAGCTGCCCAATTTCTTAGCCACTCTTTTAGTTACTTGTCACTATTTTGTTAAAAATTCGCCCTTTTACGTTGTGTGGAAGATTTGTTATGGTTTTTAGAGCAAACTTGTACTGAGTACTTTCTTCTCAGTCTTCTGTTTCACGTTAACATGGTCTGAACCGTTCGTTTAAGGAATCAAGTCTCAGCGCACCCAAGAGTACGCATGTTTATTGCGCACAGATAGCGGCTTCAATTTTTCTAACCAACATATGTACTCAGAATGAACAAGCTGGCGACTCACGCGTGAGTTGTACGAAGCCTAGGTCGGGGAAGATCTCACAGTTACCAGCACTATTCGCCTCCTTGGATTCGGGAAAGGGTATCAGACGTGCAAAAAGCAATACCCGGAATAAATATAAGGTTAAATGTCAACCCACTACCGCGATTGAGTGTCCAATGGTCAGCCCGATTTTTGAAGGACAAATGCGCCATAAATGGATAAAATTTTTGTTTCAATTATGGCGCATCCCAGAAGTCTATATTATGTGGTTATTTGGGAATATTCCTCAGAGAGGTGGTAGTGGTTCAACATGACATGTGATGAAACCCAAAACTCTGAAGGGTGACTCGTTACATGTAAGCTCGCTCAGCCGCAGTTTTGTATTCCACTGTCATATGTTGAACGGGAAGGAAGAGCTGTACTATGTTACTAAGCAATTATTAGAATAATTTGATCACCTATTAAAATCACGTCTGGTAAGAAATTTCGATCATTCCACCATGGGGTTCATTTGATTTTGTTGCGACGCTTTCTATATCTAATAAATTGTAATGCATTATCAAATTCCGAAAGCATCCTTGTTTACACAAGACCTCACACTTTAAAATTTAAGTTGAATGACAACCAATCCAACCACAAAGATGTTCCTGGAGTGCAAATTTCTAAGCCTACCAGATCAAGTTAAGGAACGACTAAAAACTAGTCTGTGCACGCTTTAAACCATTGATTCACGAACCGTTTTGCACAAAGCAGAATGTCGGTGATATTTTGCTCAGTAATGCGTCTTTCGATTTCTACTGACCGAGACAAGCTCTTTCTTGCAACACATAAGCCACTATAAGTAGCAGAGAAAGAATTTCAATCATCACTTTTGCTCCCTTAGTGTTCCTTAAATGCGTTCCAAATGGCCTGTAAAAGAGTTGCTTATTTTTTCTCATTTTTGAACTTGATTGTATAACGCACTCAAAACGAAGTCATGGAGAATGTCTGGCATGTTTGTATTCAATTAATATCAGTTTATTCAACAACCGAAATTTTTCAATAAACGAGCCCACACACTTTTAGCTTGTCTACTATAGCGATTTTATAAAAAACAAAAGCGGACAGTGAATGAAACCAGTAGGTCGGCATAGCAAAACACTTTTAAATCTGTAAGGTAAATGGAGGGGTTTCTACCATTAGGGCCACTTTTTTGCCAGGTCTTCTTATCATGTAATTTTATCTGTTGAGCGTGATATCGGTGTAAGGAGGAAAGTCGTTCTTTGTCAGCGAACACCAACTAAGCAGTTATAAACTGTTGGACAGGAAAATAAACTTTTCAAATATGCCTTTTAAAAACTGAACAATCACACGCGTCGTCTTGAACTTTCGTGGATGTATATTGACTATCGTGCAATTGTAAACGAACGCTGCAAATCAGTTCCACCAGTCCCATAATAAACCCCACATTTCATTAGACGCGAAGCTAAGTTACTCGGAGAGCACACACTACTCGCATACCTCAACCGTAGTATTTGGCGTTTCAACCGTGGTGAGCACAACTGTTGGCCAACCTGTTCTATGAATCTGTAAAATAATACGTATTCAAGAAACAAATGAGAATAATGCGTAAGAATGTCGACTAAGTTGGTATCTGATGAATAAAATCTCGAGGCGGAATTTTGAAAGCTAGAATCACCAAGAGCTGGTGTGCCCATCTCATTTTCTGTTCACTTGGTTGACTCATGCTGCAGACTTCCTGGTATTCTATCCATCTTCTCCGCTTGGTAGCTCGTACCTCTAAAAAGATTTGAGGTTTCATTTTGACGGCATTATACCGTAGAAGATGACGGTTAAAAGGGTTTTTCGTGGGGGGTCTTATCACTTTTTCTTGAACCGCAAATGGACCGATCTTGAAGCGATCCACGCCAATGATTCTTATGAAATGGTTACCCCCGAGATAGAAGGACTGCATGTAGGTCCTAATCGCCTTACGTGCGCACACCGCTGACAGAGTTTCTCAGTGTAATAGGGAACTTTTGTGGGTATCATGCTTGCGAGACTTTAAGCATGCAATCCTTGTCTGTTCGACAGACTTCAACGAAGGTAGCATCGAGTCTATACGTCATAATACTTTGCGCAACGTGGTTGGCCAGTAAACCCGAATAAATTGCAAACATTAACATGACACCTTACTTTTCATTACAAACAATATGCAGCTTTTGTTAAAGGTCTTTCCGCTTATGAAAAATCCGCTAAGGCTTTTTGTACACAAGATAACAGTTGGCCAAATGACTAGCTTTCGTTTCCCAACGTGCACAAAACATGTAATTGAACAAAAACAGCATTTCAGATTTGACTGTCTGTTTTCTTCTTTGAAGCGGCTGTTGCACAGAGTGGTAAGTAAACCAGGTTTGCTGCGTCAAACCTCACGCGAATCTTTATCATTTACGGGAATTATTTCTTCATCAAGCAGGCATCCGTTCATCCGAAAGTAACCTTCCGTTTACAACGTCATTCAAATCTCATACATTTGGTTTTGCAAGGCCAGGATTGCTTACGGGGACGGCTGTTCCGTACATTAGCAGACATAAGATAGTCTCACATTTGAAACCACTGGAGGCCCCCGTTCCCTGATTAATAAATGATGTGATAGGATACTGGCAGAACCCAACTGGGTGATGCAGTAGATTACCAAAATATATTTTATTGTATTTTGACCATACAATAATTCAAAAAAGCGCTTTTTAAGACGTAAAATGTAAGCTTCCGGCTGAATGAGGTAAACCATTTTGAGCGAGTTAAGAAGCTTATATTCTGTAACCCAAGCTATCATACAGTGTCACATGATGATGCTAAGATACAAAAGGGAATGAGTAACTACTACGCATTTTGCGCTAAACTCGCCCGTTAAGTAGGCTGTCCATCGGAGGATGAACTTTAACGTGGTACATTAATATAACTATTTTAGGGGACGGGGCCAAAATTGCAGGGCGCTTAAATAAGATTTTACCAAGACTCAAAATTACAGGATGAAAACGAATAAGGTGAAGCTCCTGTGAGAGAGCTCACGTTTTGAAGACTTACTAAGGTAAGTCACTTGTGAACAGCTCTTGGACAAACCCGATACATCGTGTAAAGCTTTTTCACTCATTTCAGACCTGAACAAACAGTTGTTCTGTCGAGAAATGCACGATCTGATATGCACCGCTTGTAACTGAATGTCATCTCGAAATCTTACCTTCCAATATCTTCGGGGGAAAAATTTGTATCCCCCTGTATACTGATCGATTTGACGGAGTTTAGTGTATTTTGCATCAGACATGCAGAAAGTATGTCGTATAGCACTTGTTACAGCTAGTTATACGGTTTATTGGACTTAGCCAAAGCGCACTTTAATATTGGTATGCTATAAGTTACAGTTAGGCGCACGGCATCTCATCTCCCGCACCTGATAGCTTGAAATAGAGCGATTCCAAATGTATTGCTTTTGTCTGGAAGAAGAAAAGACATTTTTGTGTCAACATATGGAGCAATAAAGTGCAGACTCAAACGCATGCACATGGGTATCCTTCCCAAATCGACTAATGAATCCATGCAGCCATTATGTGAGACTACTCATCAGACTTGTGAGTAGTTTAAAGAATAATAACTCGAGGCCTGTCATATTATTATTTTTGACCGACACGGAAGGTTGGTATCCCTCATGCGCGCGCTAAAGTGACAAAGAGTCACAAATGTAGTGCTTGCCTCATTTGAAAATTCCAGATTTTGTTATAAAAACTTTTTAAGCCGGGCGTTTTTAAAACCACTCACGCTTCAAAACTCTTTGAAATTTTCCCGTTTCTATATTCCAAAATAATGACTCAGGCACATCAATCGACTTAGCCTTTATGTGTAACAGTCACCTGTTTTTTAAGAACACCCAAGCTTACTAAAAAAGTTGTTTTCTATCCCTTAAGTGCCATGCGAGTTGTGACAGTGAATAATCCAACCAATAACACAACTCGCTATCCATACCTTGTTGCAATAAGCAAGCGTTTGCACAGTTCTTCGGCAGAATACAACATATCGCGTGCAGCTTAAGGCAGTAACAGCTTGGTTGAAATATTTCATTGACATTATTTGAGTTGGTGAATCTTGCAGCGCGTTTGGGTTTTAATCTGGCTTTCATCCCTTACGTAAAGCTACTCTATGCCCAAAACCCGAGAAGCACTGCCCAGCAGTTTCAACCTCACTGCCAGTCATCCACAGAGATTAACTGTCGGAAAGTCAGAAGGCCCACAACCGGCGAAAGCTTGGTCAGTAGTTTGTATAGATAACCATTTGACCACGACCCGCTGATTGGCACTCTATAACTCGCACTGAGGCAGGATTTGGCCCCATCCAACAATTTGCTTGCATGGAGGATGAGCTCAAGTCTGGATTTTGTGAACTCATGACTGACATTAACGACATAACAACTGTGTGGTGCTTGTTGATCTCCCAGCGTGGACTGGCCTGACTTATGGGGCGAAATCTGGACTGAAGAGTACAAAACCTTCTCACATTACCATGACCTGTTTTGATGATTTCCACTGATAAACATGTTGCTTTCAGGCTAAATGAGGCTTCAGATACATTCGTGATTTGGCTTGATCTTAAACGTTTTCGATGCAATGAAGTGTGAACCTCTCTTAGTGCGCACAAAACTAAACAAACGTAGCATATCAGTTGTCATTTTTTTCAAATCTTCAAGGGACCAATCATGACCCTGCTGAAGATATTATAGTCGTAAGTTGCTCGATTGCTGAAGTTCTTTTTTTCTTGCAGCTGGTATGGTACTTAAGTCTCCACCCATCGTGGCGGTTATGTAGTGGTAACCAAACTAGGGGTTCTATTCAAAGTGATTTTTTTACTAATTGTGATTTCATCTGATACGGCTCAGTACGTGTAAGGACCTTCACGAGTACCCTTCACTCTCACGTAACCAAAAGTTTTCGAACTAGGATAGGCCAGACATTATACCGTGATGCATCTTAAAAGAATCCATTTGTCTTCATTTGGATTCCTAAATTCTCACGCTCAGCACAGTTGCACCCTTTACGTCGTGTAGATACAGAGAAAAACGATCTATCAGCCTTGTAGCAGAACAACAGCCTTCTTGAATTTCCTTGGGGTAAAGTCATCCTTGATTTATAAGAGGATGTGTTACAAAATTATTCGAGAACATTTTTGAACTGTGAGGCTCTCTGTCATCCAATTATTTTGAGTTTGAAAAGAAACTAAATGTCCTGCTAATCGACATTATACAATACATGCTTTAAATTGTTTACTCTTTTGCTTATTTGTGAATAAAAAACTAAATATTGATTTCTTTCCACCGAAACTTAGATCTCAACCCCAAATACCGGTTGCTGAAATGTTTCTGTGAATGTTTGAGTGTAAAATGAATAAACGATATCGTCTGTTTTAAATGTTGTCTTTTAGCGGATGATTTATGGCGTACAGGTTTTTGACAATATTGTAAACGACCACTCCAGACTGCGCACCTTGAGAGGATGAGAGAAGGTCATAACTTTAGGAAAAGTTCTATTCCTTGAGATAAATATTCTGGCAGAGAACAGCTGTGAACTCATCATCCAAAACTTTGGAACCCTCCGGACACCACCAATGTGTATTGTTCACTGAAGAAGAAAAGCTGGGGACCGAATTTACACGCCATTTTTGATCAACTGACTTGTTTTTTACTTCTGCAAAAGGTGGAAATCCTCTGTGGTTCAGATAGAGCTCATAGAGCCTCCAGATGCCTGAGAATGAATTAGAATGTATGCTTAATGCGCATATTGCAAAATAAATAAATTTCATGAGGATTTTCTTTGGTTTACTTCAACAATAAAGTCCTCTGTGGTTCTTCGCCAAATGGTGACTTGCATTCAACCTTTATATGCAATCAGCTTGACAATCCGTCACCGATTCTACATTTTATCTGACAATGAACGTTATATTTCTGCTCGTTTGCCTACTTTGGTTTATAGGTAACCCAAATATGACCCAACACTGCCCCCTTCCGATTTCCAGATATCTGCATAACAAGAGGCTAACAGTGCGAATTGAAGAAAACGTCGCCTTTTACACAAAAATCTTTTTACCCTGGTTGATTAGGTCCTCATGTACTAAATGTAGGAAAGCAAGCAAATGAGAAAACACCCTCCCGAGCAAAATGGAAG
Source organism: Clonorchis sinensis (assembly GCA_003604175.2). Lineage (NCBI taxonomy): Eukaryota > Metazoa > Platyhelminthes > Trematoda > Opisthorchiida > Opisthorchiidae > Clonorchis > Clonorchis sinensis. The sequence continues at coordinate 27,094,235 of CM030374.1, forward strand.
TGCGATAGTAATGCGCGTTTCTACAGTATCGGCGCTTTTTTATTTAAAATGCATACTAGAAACGTCGAAAGAATTTTGGTTTGCAGAAAGGAGCTGATTAACCGGCAAAATCGTTATCAAGGACAGGTGGCTTCATGATGATCAAAGACTTGGTTAATGTGTAATCGATAAAAGTTAGGATACTTACAAAGTTTTGCTTTGTCTGTTGTATCTGACTGCTGAGCCCTCTCCAGTGCCTGGTGCCAGAGAAAGACTCACCAAAGGGAACACCGTTCAAGCGAGTGCAAGAGCATGAGTGCGTGCGAGTGCGAACATACAACGGCCTAAAGCTATGCTATTAGAGGGACACTCTCTGACCTTGGTCCAACGCTCTGTCGCGCTATCTGGCTTCGGTACAAGGCTTTCAAGCCGTGCATTTTGCGGAGGCGTTGCCTGAGGTCGATTAACATTGACTCTTACTGTCTAGATTCGATCCAAGGCTGTACGGCGCTACATATTTAGAGAGAGTGTCTGTCTGGTCAGCATCTAGCGGATTAAGAGTCTCAGTAGATTTCTGGCAGTCGGTGGTTACTTTCACGAACCTGATCTTCCTGAAAGTTTGTTTACCCAGATCGTGGTTGAGGCAAACGTAATGGAAGCTGTGAAGCACAGATGAACAGAGCAGAATAAATGTAACTGAACCGGACAGAATAGAGAAAAGAAAAATGTAAAATTGTGCGCACTCAATAAAGCAGTATGCGCAAGCACAATGACTGAGCGGCTTTATTCAAACATTTTCACTTTGCTTACTATGGTATTGTTCTATGCAATCAGACTCGCGGATTCACGGATACACGGATTGATACACAGGATCGAGGTTTTGTGGAGTTTTTGGAGTTTGTGGAGCAGTGGGACGTGTGGGACTCGACCAAATGCTTTTGAGAAGTCGAAAAATATGGCATCTGATATGAGTCCCTCGTCCTTGGCTTGGGTTAAGCTGTCCTTAATGCGAGCATGTTCGTCACGCAGTAACGGTTTGGGAGAAATCCCTGTTGAGCTGGAGAAATCAAGTTGTCGGAAGTAAGGTGATCTAGAATTGCTCGCTCCAGAATGCGTTCAATCACCCTGCATGGCATGCTAGCGAGGCTTATAGGCCTGTAGCTGCCAGGCGATAGTCGGTAACCAGTTTTGTAGACTGGCGTGACAATCGCTTCCTTCCAAACAGAGGGAAGATGGCCTTCGTCAAGCGACTGATACCAGGCATCACAGAAAACCAAAAATAAAAATGCTTTGCTCAAGAAAAGCATACGTATGAAGCTTTCCTGGAAAAAAATAGTTTTTGACACGTTTGGTAAGGCTAGCATGATCCTTCCATGAATGCATTAGGCGGTGTTCAATGCCACAGCTTGAGAAGAGGTGCTGGTGAAAGGAAGAAGGCTTTCGCTGCGGAGTTATCTATTTGAGAACGCCAACTGAACAGTTACAGACTATTGAACAGGGAAGCAAAACTCTCATTTGCATCTCGTTTACAAAACTGAATATACCCCTTCTCCTTGAACGCGTCTTCCTGAACTTTCTCTGGATATTCATTGACTGCTACTCAACTGCAGGCAAATGCTACAAAGAGACTCCACAAATTCCATAAGAGATCTCACCTTTCAAGAGAAGCAAAGCGGATTTACGAGAAGACATTCTACTCACATGCCTCATCAGTACTATCCACCGTTACACTGGTATCTTGACTTCTTTTATTGAGAATGCGCTGCTATTCATTGATTTCTTCCACACGATTCCCCTGTTAGAAACTACCATGTCTGCACACACCCCATCTAGATTTCTAAAGCAGGCGAGTTATGCAATTCTCTCGGACAATACTGGAGCAGACGCTTTATTACCGATTATGCAGCGTAATCTGTGTATATTTTAACCTGGTAATCGAATTTTGCCTCCAGATTCTACATGTTGATTTTTTGGGTAACTAAAAGCGCTGCCCAAGCAACCTCAGATACATACAATGCAGGGACTTAGCATCCACCGAATGTGACTGGAAGCATTACTGATATAGGGTGCTGTCGTTGGATTTTCTAACGACACCAGTAAGCCTTTTCAGGGAAGTTAAAAGTTGAGTTACTAACCTTGAATTGACGTGCAGATGTTGTTCCTTTTTCGGCTATTTCGTGGCTATCTCGTGGCCCAACCTGTATTTAGGAATTTCACAACGATCGAATGAAATATACGTCAACGGCTATGGGCTGTCGCCGGTTTTGCTCTCACCCAATTTATGTGACAGATGGTACAAACGGAAATCCTAGATGGCATGTCTCTAGTTTTGATCTTGTTGTTCTCGGAGTGGGATAGTGTTCGGATCTCGAGGCTTAAACGATGGGTCTACCAGAATGCTCATCTGTATTATTCACCACAACAAAGTTTTAGCAGAATGCAGTTTCAGTGTGCCTACTTATCAACACTCAATGCGAATTTTGTGAAGAGAAACACGGTGTGTCTCACGAAAACCTTAGAACATTAGGATACTGCGTTCGTTAGGGCCCTGTACCACCTGTACATAGTTTGTCCTGTTCCTTTTGGGCTCGGCCTATACTATCTCTCATTGAACCCCCAAATTTGATTCCAAATTATATGATAGTCCGCAGGCGAGTATGCAAACGAGTGGAAAAACGAGCCGCACAGGGACAACCGCTAAGGTTTTACGTCCTTCGCTACGCAAAAAGAGGAAATTTCGGTTAATTTGAAACACCCAGTTGGACGCGAACACCCTATAGCACAATGTGTATTCGCATCAATAAAGCAAGGTGTGGTTGTGCAACTTTGTCAGGGGGAAGTTTAGGAAGATTGTGCGCATGCTTTTTACTAGTCAAAGGGGCATCCTTATGCGTAAAATTGCAGATAAAGTATTTAACTGTCCCGCGTAGTGGACATATGCAAACTCAAATAGTCCTTCCGCTAGTCACCAAAGCCGAGCAAGGATAGTCCTTGGCACCAGTGACCTAAGACAACTGCCGTAGAAGCGACCTCAGTGACAGTTCAGAACGGTTTATTTGAAAGGCCGAACACAAAATTGCACAGCCTCATCTGCCATCTGCAGGGAGAAACTACTATCCTACTGAGTACTCAAGAACTAAAACTCCCATAGGGAAACTAATCCTTCGAGAGTCATTGCCTTACGAATGTATACTTACTATCGTCAGATTGGGAATGAAAATGGACTTCTCGAAACCTAGCTTGCAGAGGGCATGCGCAAGCACTTCAGGTGACCCTTTATTAATGAATGCACCTTATTTACTGCAGTAGTTTCTGTCACTTATCAGATATGTCTCCCACAAACATTTGCATAGCGGCATACAATCTCAAAATATACACCATTCTGTACCGCTTCAATTTGCTTCTGAAAACTGCCTTAATCATGCTGTCTTCGGAAACACTGTACCAAAAGCCCTGGACGCAGAAAAGCAGCTTAAATTACTAGTTATTGAGTATCACAACACTGCGCAATTTGGACTGATCTCAACAAAATAAACAGCATTCTTATTACGGTTTTGAATTCCACGATGTAAATAGTCACGTTTGGGTTGCCAGATTTGAATGCAACTGCTCGATTATCACCTCATCCGGCGCGCAAATGTGTCGGGGCTTGACTAAGAACCAACAAATTTTCACCCACCGACTCCAAAGTTTTTCCATATTTTTAGGAATCTCTTGAGCTGGATGTTTGCCGGCATCCACCATAACCTAGTCGCAAGTTGTTTACCTCTGATGGTGATCATTAACGTTCTTCACGATCAGCGGGTAAGAAGAGAATCTTACAAAATCTCAGCTAATGATATCACTGAGTAAACACTAGCTTCAAATCAAGTGTTAGAAATGCAAGAATGATGGTGTGTGTCCAAGCAGATTCTTGTTCCCAACTTCCTCACTGGTTTTTGAAACATTGGGTCTACTTTCCTCAACTCACTACAGAGTAATGCAGCCATGATTTTTGGATAAGCAGCACTAGTTCAGCAAGACACGTGAGCTGTTTCAATCGTATGCTTGGAAGATGACGACGACTTTGTGAATCAAGAATTTGGGCCCGTTATGCAAGTTAAAGCTCGGTATTGTGTTTTAACAGCCTTGTACCAGGTTTGAGCGTGATCAAGCCCAATATAATGTCTAACCGGTACTCCTAAATTTTTCAAATAACTTGGCGTTTCTTCCACAAATTTACGTTGCTATGAGTGGCTTGGTTTGTCGAAGAATAAGGCTTGACCGATTGGATACGTTTGACAAATCTGTGAGGCACTGGGACCTAGAATTTACAAAGGTATGGAGAGCGTCTGAAAAGACATTATTAACTGGGAGTTCTATGTAATTATATGAAAAATGAGTCACAGTGAGCTTCAGTCATGGCTTGTTCCGAATCTAGAAGACGCCCCTAGTTGTAAGCATGATTCTGGCGCTTCCCGCATCCGTGTGTGAGCAGAGCTGACATCTTTTGGCTGAGTAGGTTTGTTTGTGAACCAAGGCAATGTTCTACCGTAACTCAAGCCCGTTAAATTGTGGGGATTGATACACACTTGCGCAGCTCTGGAAACAACACCTTGGTATTTTACCTTTGCAGCGTAACGAGAATAAATATGCCTGGTGCTTTTTCTGTCAGTTGTGGACGATATGAACCCGATATGACATTTCGTTAAACTAGCCGAACAAGTTTTCGGGTACGAGCTTTCTTTCATTGAGGTTTGACGCTTTTAAGACCATCACAAATAGCATATCACGAATTAGAAAGAAATATTTCAAGTATGTTGTTGCTCAAATGAGGAGTGGGGTTGTTTGAGGCGAAGGGTTGTAATTGTGGCAACTTGACAATCTCCGAAGCTGGAAATAGGCTACTGCGTACAGAACCGGCGATATAAGTGCACCGATGAATAGTATGCACAAAGTCAAACGTGTTACGTTTATATGGTTTACCAGAGAAATGCGAAAATCCGACTTAAAGTGTGAGATACCCGTTTCCTATGCACAAATGCTCATTTGACCTACAACCGGCTTCGCCATTGCGTATCTCATCACCCAAATTTCCGTTAACCTCATGTTTCACGCAGTTCGTGCAAATTGGGTTCCATATCTGGGCACCAGAGAAAGAAAAGATAGTCAGGGATATTATACACGTTCTTCCTTAGACACCCTAGTTCCACCGCTGTGAGTAACACGCTGATTCTCGCAAACTTATTGAGTGAAAAACATGCCACGTTGCAGTGTAACCCACAGCGATTTTTTTAATTGCGTATTATTGTGGTAACAAATGCATATCAAGTATTTTGGAAAAAAGACGGGGGAAAAGCTATAATTGTGCATCACTTGATATTAAATTTTTCTATTCTATATAATTTCGGCATACAAAATAATGCGGTTAAGGCGAAATGTTCCCTGAGTAATTACATATAATGTACATTTCTGAACCCCATCCTCTCAAAAGCGTGCAACGCTTTCAGGTCTATGCCTCGCGCCAATTCGCTGGGTATTTTACCAAATTTCTGTGTCGATAGGAGCACAAAATCATACTCGGATTCAGCCGCAAATGCCAGCTTTTTAACAAACACTGTAGTATCTTTTATTCTTTACCAAAAATGCGCAAATAAGCACGACATATTCGAGGGTGTTCTGGGGGAGTGGATGGCCCATTTTGCGCGGCAAGGGACGTTTGAATAAACGGGCAGAGTGTGAATATATGAAATGCATTTTGCATACCAGAAACAGAATCAAATCTGCAAGTTATCTTACTGGAGAGTACGTAAATCTGGCGGTAGGTACCAAATAAAACATTTACCTATAGTTTTAATTATCATTCCGAGCAAACTGTAAACTGCCATCTACAAGGCGTTAGTACGTTTGGAGTGTAAACACACCTATGCTTTCGAATCGTGTTTGCACGGCCTTGTGTTCAGAGACGGCGGATATTCTCCGGCTGTAAACTGTATCTATCTCTAATCTATCTCTAATATCCATTTCATAGGCTGCCACATATTTCGAAACGGTAAGTAGGTCGGAAACGCAAGATATCTCCAACGACGCTATTTAGTTCAAGGAGATACCAAGGAACGTCACTACAGTTGTCATTTTGCGTCACGTTTTGTCACTTTGCACATAACGCAGGATAACTATAGCCAAGGAAGAAACATCACTACCGGAAGAATGTAAGAACAGATGGCAGAGCAAACTTCCGTAAACAAAACCTCAGAGGAAAGTGATGCAAACAGCTGCGCAGGCATTGAGGACCAAGTTATATTCACCGAGTGCGTTGAGACATACGTATGCGAAAGTACAAATTTTGAGGCACGAGACTGACCACAACGAGCAGCAGATAAAATAGTCCACATTCGCAAATTTTAGGAATGCACCGCTTGCACGTTTTTTTCAGCCTTAGAGTTCCTATGGTTTGCTTCTTTAATGCGTTTACATTTTTTCGCCTATAGCCTGGTTGGAATTCGTGTGACCGAATGATGGGAAAAATGAAGGGCAAACGTTTATGCCAAGCGACGGAGTAAGTAAGACAAACCGCATCCCACATGCAAGCACGCTGCACACTTTTGACAGACGACTAGCTGCTGGAATGGCTACTACTCCAAGGAATGTTAAAACCTACGATGCTGAAGAAAGCCCCGGGGCATTGTTGCCTACTTGGACAATCGTATCATTTGGGTCTTAACACCGACGAACTGTGGCAGTGGCTTGGTTAAGAGCATTGCCTTCGAGTGCGTCAAAACACGCAATCAGCAAGTGTACTTGTCAGTAAGGTTGTGGCTCCCAGGCACTATAGCGTTTGGTTATGCTATTGATTTGCTTGTTGCATGATACCTTTCTTCGCTGCCTAATGTCTAGCGTCTGCAAAAATTTCCTTAAATCTTCGCCCCCAGATCACGACCGGTGATCATTTTAGAGCATACTCCATTCCTTGTGGTAAGCCAAGATGAGACGCATTACACAACTCTGATCGTAGTTCCTCTGTGTTTTGGTACGGCTAGTGCCGCAATCCTCCGCGTGGGGGTGTTACGTCACTATTACGTTACATTCGTTTCAACTAGCCGCCAACTAAAGGTAGTGGACGTCATCATCAAAACCTAACTCACCCATCTTCGAGACAGGGCCAATTTCTCTTAGTAGTTGACCTTGTTGTATCCTCTTTCTTTGGTCGGCACCCCTTAGAGGTCACCACATAGTACATTTCCTGGTCTGTCGGTTCTCTGCTCAACAAACCCTATGCCTTTATGCACCAGATGTGCGTCATCTAATGTCATTTTACGATCAGCGTTCGACTCGGGACGCAAAATATCTCAGGTTCCGCATCTCAATCTGCGGCGTTTTAGAGTATTATACCAAGTTCAATCAGGTTCAGTCTGTCGAAGTAATCCTTGGTCTCCTCTTGTCCTTTCTCCGCATCCGCATGATCAATGATCCCTTCCACTTCAAAGGATACTGCAACATTCTCTATTACGGGATGCTGCCGCTCCATTTTCATTATCCCTCCTGAACCCAGTTTGATGATGAGGCAACTGACACTGATCTGGATCTTTGAGGCCCCATTTTAAGTCTCTGATCATTGGAGTAAAATGGCCTCACAACCCCACAAAGTTTCTAAGGTTAAGTATGTAAACTCGCATGAAAATTACCTGCGTTCCGCAAATATCCTCAAAAAGTGTTTGAATTGAAATATTTGTCTCCGGAATTGTGGCCTCTACTTGACCAGGATACAGGCGGTTACTCAGCTTATTGTCCCGAATTGGCTTCAATACAGCTTCTAATTTAGGCAGTGAATACACTTTGCAATCCCAAATTCTGACGGCATAATAAACGCGAGAAAAGCTCCATCCGTTCCGACCATTTGGGTGCTCATGCGGACTGAGCCCCGCCGAATGAATTCAGTCTGATCCTCAGTGATTATCAATATAATTGACGGTTAAATATTTTGATTGCTGCTTGTCGCGGTAAATATCCAGTCAGGGTATGTTTTTCGTAATTATGCGTCCCGCTAAGTCGCCGTCTCCAAGATAGCCGCTCAGTCTGGACAAGTGGACTTCACCATGATAAAATATGTGATTGGACATCTGCTAAATAGGCATTCACGTGACTTCAATTTCAATGGGATTCACAGCCATGAGACTGCTTGGTATTGATAAATATTTTGGATTACGATGCACATGATGCAGTCGTGCTTTTTCCGCCTTATATTGTTCCAATACTGAATTATTAGTGACTTTGGATGATGATCTGCTCTAGGTGAGTGAAACCTTCCTCTCAGTGCTATTTAGACAAGCCTGTACAAGACAGGTGGAACTTTGCTTAAAACGACAGAAGACGCTTTGATATCTCAACCCAGATTCATCAGAATATCTCCTTTTTCGGTATTGGCATGAACAAGTCTGGTATGCGTGAAAATGAAGTTTACCCACAAATGTCCTCTATGTTGATTTATCCAAGCTTTGGGGACAGGAAATAAAGCCCTGGTCCATTCTTTCGCTTATCAGCCAGTTGGCTCCATTGAACGGCGTTGCATAGTAGGCTTACGCAAGTAAATTTGCGCAGACTGGTTTTTACATCAACTTATTGTGGACGTTTTTGGACTAAAAAACAAACTTCAACGGCGCTAACCTTGGTTCGTCAAGTTTTATTTCTTGTCCTAAGTAGTTAGCCTTTAGGCACATTAGTGTTTCTGAAAGAAGATGAGCATTTTTTCGTAAGCGTATATTTATATGTAGACAAAATCTGCGAGCCAAGAACATTCATTTATTGTCCTGGCGCGAGAAAAAAATAACGGTTATCTGTTTATTCACGGGGTGAAATACAGTGAGAATTTAGAAAGCAACGTTTCTGCTGGACGCGCGGTCAACATTCATATCAAAGCTTAGTGATGTGAGCCAAACTGAACTAATGGGCATACCTGGCGGAGTGTGTAAATCACGGCATGTTTCTGAAAGCAGTGCACGCAAGTTGACGAAAGTGACCCTTGTCATAAGAAGCAAAGATTGTGTCTTTTTCATAAATCTAACAAAAAATAGATACTTTTTTGTAAAACCGTATGCACAACTGGTGTCCAATAGAGAGAAAAATGTTAGATTAGTTATTGCAGAGAGGGCGTCTAAAATTACATGTGCACCAATGGGCATATCGAAATACCATCCAACGTCCAGCCCTGTTAAGGAACCGATATAATCTTAAAGCTCCTTTTTTATTCATGGCTGATATAAATAATGTGCTCGTAACCAGTTATAAGTGGCTGGTATCGGAGGCCTCAAAATTATTTTCAAGCGACTATAGCAGCACTCACTCGCCATCTGTTGCTTGATCTTTTACTCAAGCCGTATCAGAAAGTCGGAAATTCTACAGAACTCCGCAATGGAATCAAACTGAATACGACTTGTCTAAGCCGGATTGTGATGGTTGAGAATTTCTCTGGCAATCAATGGTTAAACTCTACTAGCAATGTTGGAAAACTCCATGAACTGCGCATATGCCTGCCGCTACTGCCTTTTGAAATATTGGGTGGACCCTGTAATCCAAAATCGTCAAATAACCCACAAGATCAAATGAAAGTCAAGAATGCTGACAGCTTCTAATCGGGAAACTTGGGTTATTTAGAGCGAGGAGCTTGGTACGCATTTCAACAGTTTTCGTGGCACATCCAATCAAATTGCTGATAAAAAATGAATAATCCTGGTGACTTCTAATTAGTAGAGATTTGCTGACTGCTGAAACTTACCTACACAACTTTTGAGATCACCACAACGCACTGAGATGGAAAAAATTGCGATTACCGGAGAAGGTGATGGTGTGTTTTAAAATAATTGTCCGTTTCTTGTAAAATATACCAGTGAGGTTTGTATGTGGTTTTTGTCAGGACATGTGAAAAATCGTGATATCCGGTTTGCACTAAATGTGACTAAATGATAATTTCTACCCTTGATTGTACTCAGGAAACTCACGCATGCAGTGGAGGTAAGCTTGTTGCCAACATTCTTCTGGACATTGGCGTTGCAAATCGCAAAACATAAAACATGGTGTAATCAGCTGAGAATCAGTTGAGAAAGCTATCAACTATAAGCCATGCACGATGAGTAGGTTCAATCTAAAAGTATATATCTAATATATAATATAAGTATATAAGTTCGATCACTGAAAGTTGGGAGTATTGCGCGCAATGTCCAGTTACGTCAGTTCTGGAAAATTTTGGCCATGCTTGAGATGGCACAAATGTTACTGATTGCACAAGAGGAGGTTAGAAAATATCTCCGGGATTAATTGAGATGTTTTACCGGGTCATTTCGTTCCCCAAAATCATGCTAGAGCAAAACGCGTGTAGGGTTGTGCACATGGACGTGAAGTTGACGCAACTTAAACCGCATTCGGTTCGTAACGTAGATACTGCTGTACTCTAAATACATAAAATGCACAGAAAACTACAGAGCAATAAACGTCAATAAACCTACTTTCCTCAGCTTCGTTTCCTTTGTGTTTTGCTAAAAACGTTGCAAAATACAAAAGGGGTGCAGTTTGTTTTTTTAACACCCATGGGTAATTTTATTAGTATTCAGTTGTGCAAAATCAATAATATTGTGTCTATTACAGTAAAAGGTCTCCTATCCAGATTGTCTTGACCGGCAAACATCAGACTGTTATTCATTTTGACATCGTGACGCATTCAATGAACGTTTATTGTTGCCAAACTCCTGCTGATTTTCTAACGCTGATAAATTAACTGTGGTGACAAAAAGCTTGTCCTGTATGTGATCGTAGCATAAAGGTTTGGATAGTGAGCTGACTCATATATGAACAAATGGGCCTATAAGAAATGTACTTATATACCCCATGTATTAGAAAACCTTGTGCAAACTCACCTAGTACATCACTCAAAGCTCTCCTAACTATAGTGACATTTTAGTTTAACGTACCTAGGCAACGCTCCTTTTCTTCTTTATCGCATTGATCTGAGGACGGAAATATGAACCAGCTTTTGAATTTTATGGGTGAAAATTGTTTCGCAAAACGCTGCTCTTCTATTAGTAGTTCGTGGATATGACAAAAATTATTATCAAAATATTGCCAAAATCTTGGCAGCATCGTCTGAATTTTATGGGTGAAAATTGTTTCAAAAAACGCTGCTCTTCTATTAGTAGTTCGTAGATATGACAAAAATTATTATTAAAATATTGCCAAAATCTTGGCAGCATCGTTTTTATCTAGGAATGTTATGCATGGTGACCGGTAGCAATGGATAATAAGCAAGTAGCATACAGGGGTATCGCTAACGTACCGCGACAAACCTCTACCTCAAAGGTTTCCAAAACTGAAAGGCGATAGATTGATATACGGAAGCCTGAGAAGCTGGCAGGTATGAGGTTTCCACCCTGGTAAAAACATCTGCCTTTATGTTTTTACTTCTCTAACTTGTGAGTGGGTCCTTGTTATTTCGGCTGTCAGATCTATAGTTCGCAAAACCGCTGCAGTAGTCTTCTCCGGTAGAGAGATCAAACAACTTGAGTTTTAAATCAAGCTACCAAAGCTTTCCAGATTTCGCCACTGTACTTACTACAAGGCAACAATTTGCCTCTACTTACGAGCTCTTTGGTGGATAGCTTGGAACCCATAATGACATAAACACCGGTTTACATAAATGGTTCGCTTCGCAATGCGGTATTTTTACACCTGCCAAAGGCTTGAGACCATTTGCTCCAAATGTAAACACATCAGTTTTATGGGGTTTTGTAAATTTGCATAGTTCAGAATAAATATGAGGTAACTTTGTAGTTTATTGTTTATATGTCACCAAAGACTTGCTGTTATCTTCATGTGGATCGTCCCCACAAGCTTCTTCAATATTCGTCCCGTAAGAGATAATCAGCGCCAGTATGCATAAAAAATAATGAATTATTCAATTTTTAGTGGCTAGTAGATCCGTTTTATTAATATGCTTGTTCACGTGCTCTGAGGCCGGGAAACATTAAAGTGACAGAAGTCTTGTGAGACACATAGCTAATGTTAGGAACATGAATCGGAAGTGAGTTACATTCACTGATAGGTAACGGACACATAGCTAATGTTAGGAACATGAATTGGAAGTGAGTTACATTCACTGATAGGTAACCAGGTGGGAATGACGCACGGTTGAGTAAAGTCCGTTTGGGATTTACAAACCACCATCTCAATCCCCTGACACGTAAATGCAAACGTTTTCTATTATGATACACACAGAAACATTTCTGGTTGAGCGACAAATCGCAGCTCGCTACACCACTGAACCCTTAACCGATCGCGATTTTGCCACTATTCCAGAATCACGATTCTTTCACCAACTAACAGTGCAATATGAAATTTTCCTCCGAAGGATACTACTGCTTAGAAGTCGCTGAACTATCGTGGCTCACCCATCAACCAATAGCGCCTGCTCAAATGTCTGAGACTAAAAAAGTTTCCGACACGATTTTCCAACATATGTAGGTTTTGTCACATCTGGCGTAGTAAATAAGATACGTGCGGTTGATTTAAAGTTGGCTAATTTTTAGACATCACAATTTGCAATCAAGGATACTTCTGTTTGCATTTTCGTGTGCAATAATGCTTTGAAAATATTGATTCCGTTATTGTATGCGTATAAACGTATATGCGTATTGTAAACGTATGCATAAATAAACAAGTGGTTTCCTTATGATGACAACAACCATGACGGGCTTGGTAATCCAACATTCGCCTTGGCTTCAAACAGAGTTTGACCAAGAATGCAAAACCGTATTTAACGGCCTATATGGGCCACAATATACATGTATATTACACCTAGAGAACACATCAGCTCTTACCAATACACAAGTCGTGCGTGGGAATACTCCTTGATAGAGCTTCTTCGACTAAAATGCAATTGCAAAACACATAAACACGATTAGATATTTGTGCATGGTATAGTTTCCGTCACCTTAAAAATACTCACTGGGTCCAAGTAAAATTAACACGAAATATATTGTCAACATTCCTGGCGATCAGAAATACTCCGATCTATCCTGCCTTTATTCCGCTACGGTCAATAATATACAGATTTTGTGACCTTGAATTGCGCGTTTATAGATACATTTGGAATGCGCACTTCATATGTGTTCCGAATTAAGCAGGCATTGGATTTGACCATCTGTGGCTGATTTGGAAAACCTACGTCCAGCGCTATGAAAAACGGAATATAAAAAACGATAGCGTCATTTTTTTCCAGCTTCCCCCATTTAAGTGGACGGTATGCAAATGCTCTCCCTAGAGCGAATACACCTACGCGGCATATACAAAATTTTTAGAGTCCATATTTTGCTTCACAAACCGAGTTTTGTGCAACAGGTGTAAGTTGCATACTATCTTCGGATAAGGAACGATTAAAAGTTGCGTCGGTGTTAGATGTGAATTATATTGCGGGAGGTGCACATTTTTTACGGATTTTATAACCATCCCATGGATGCGTTATTCCTAGGTGAAGAGCGTTTACGTGACAAATGCTCGTGTTTTCGTGGCATATTCTAACACATCATTTGCAGAATCGTATCAAAAACATTTGTGGGTGAAGAAATGTGAGTGACCAATGAAACCTCAATTTTGGTGAAGGCAGAGAGGCCAGGATTAGTGCAATGCAAAAGGATAATCTGGTGAGACCTGATATATCTATACACTGCACTCTGTGACGCCCAGACAAGCAACCGTTAAATCAGCCTTCAAAATACTGTCTTGATGGCTCAAGCCTTCATTGGTTGGTCAAAAGTTTGCGGCCCGCGTCGACACAATGTCGCACGGCACAGCAGCGCAACCGAACTCGCAAGAAGTCTAGCAGCATCGTGAAACATCAAGCGCAGTCCTGACCATGTTGGTTGGTGCAGTTTGCAGAAATCAAAAAACGCAAATTTCGCAAGCAAAATTTTCAATGATTATAAAATTTTTGAAAACGTTGGCGGCATTGCCTATTGTGCACAGGAATCGGATTCGCTGCTGCTGAGCTGTAGCGATAATAGTTCACCACAAATCTGAACATAAGTTCGAAACGTATATAATTCTGAATTTGGGGAAAACATATGAACGGATTCAACCAATTATTCTAGTGAATATTTCTACCGGCAGGAGGATACGGGGTGACTGCACACCATTTAGGAATAAAGTTAGCTTAATCACTAACTAGCACCTGGTGGACACACTCTACTATATATATATGTATGTGTGTATATACCCATATGCTCATATATACATATATATACATATACATATATATTAGCACATGAGTTTAGCAGAAGTCCGAATAAAAAGTGCCTTGAGAACCGGCTGGATTTGGGAAGTTCACTTTCTAAATCAATAACTGCAGTTTTCACGAACACGCGAAAAAATATCTGTCTTCATCCAAAACATGTGTTTTACCAATTTATCTATTACATCAAACGATCAAACTTCATTTTTATCACGTCTTTTATGAAACGATTACATAATTATCTTGCAGACTTTGAAATAATGTTCTTTATGGTGCTGCAAAATATCAGCCTTAGTAACAGAAGCGTATGCCAAACACCATTGTGTTCGCTGAGGAAAGAGGGGCTCTCCACTGCAAAATAACGGAGCAAGGCGCCTCAGGATGCGCCAGTGAGCAAAATCTGGCCGTCTTCTTAATCTGATCCCCACTACATATCAAAACTGTGCAACTATTTTCCCATCCTTACAACACAGCGTGATTAAATTAATTTCGATGACCGAATCTATGATGCACTAGAAGACTTTTAGTCAGAGAGAATGCACTTACTTCCGAATTGCGGTAGAAAATATGCACGCTTTAGGATGTCCACTAGGAAACAAGTTTATCATATCTGAGTGCGCTTGATTTACCGCCCGAAATTTCTATCCTTGTGCTATTTGTCTTTTTGAATTCTTCGCCTTTAGGCATCTCTGTATCCGTGGTAAACTGTTGCAGAAGCTCCCGGAAAAAACATCACGAAGTAAGATAAGTGTTAAACGTATAATTTGCTATCTATCAGGCATACAGGCTACGCAAAGAAGTTGGGCCTGAGTAGTTCTTTTGCTGGCCTAGCAAGTCCTCCAATAATGTGTGGTCCCGTCTTCTCCAAATGAACTTCGCGAGCATGCGCGTTTTTGACATACTCTTGCACTTAACATAAGCGACTAAACGCAGGAACTATCAGGAAATATGCGGCATCTTGTAATCAGCTTTTAGAACTCCAATAAGCTAACGTCACTGACTGCATTAGGGTCTTCCGGTTGTGAGACCAAGAAACACCGGGTATCACAACTGATTTGTGTTTACAACCTCAGGTTTCACCGCGCTTACTAATGGGCACTCTTCACTGGCTTCATGCGATAACAATTCTGAAAGACAAACTCCCACAAGGAAATTGGATTAAGCGCAATGGTTCCCGCAGGAAATCTTAAAAACCGTGGTCTACCTTGTATAAGTTCGCACCACTGAACATTATCTTCACGGATGTTTTACGCCTCTGGCTTATAGGCAAAACATGCAGAACCATATTTAATCGGGTTTTGAAGAATATTGACGCGCTGCGCCTACACAAGTCATCACCGTTTGAGAATATACGCGGTAAATAATTTTAGGCTTACAAGAATTTCAGGCGAAGAACGTCCACCCTGTACCAGAAGGGCAGGTGGGAATAAATTGTATAAAATATTAATACGTAACATGACTAAAACCAGTTCCGCGCTGGACTGGGAAAAGTCGTGTGCTTTTATGAAGAAGCACGTAGCAGCAATCTTGACATATTAAAGAGAAGGACTTGGATGTCGACTGCTTTTTGGAGAGCTTCCTAGTCCGGCCATCACGTTCCCACAGCTGATACTTTCTGAGATATTGAAAATTACGTAGTCATTACCAATCACCCTCAAATAGGCAGCCGGCACTTGCTAGGTCGTCCACTAGTAGCGCTAATAGCGAAAGCAAAGTTCTATCATTTTGCATTAACCGGAAGCTGTTCATTCCGTCTACTTCTGTCAAAATGTTTACGTCAAAAATTTCCTTTATCCTCTACGTGTTCAATGTAAATTCGGTTCTATAAGCAGGAATTTTGGTAATCAAATTCTAGGTTGGCCATTTGGTTTTACTTTGTTTTGTTTCAATTTGAGGCAAATAAATTCCACTGAGATAAATGATACTCAAATTCTGACAAAATTCACACGCCAGGTGTACCGTTAGTTATCATTATTCCAGAGGTCGTTGCTCACTTCTCCTATTGTTCATAGGTGTTGGCATCGAAAGTTGTTTCCTGCAACGCATGCAGTCTGATGCGTTTAAAGTAGCTAAATGCACGACTATTTTGGTTAGCGTTTAGGAAGTTCCTCGTTGATTAAGTCAACGCATCTTGTAATTGTGGATGTATTCGGAAATGTATTTGGTGAATCCAACTGTAATATTTTTGGATAGAATTACTCGTCTTCTTGTACTATTTTTAATAAATAAAAGAGAACAACTGGGTTAACTGCGGCGATTAACACCAAATCAGACTGCGATAATTTACTCGCCTTATGCTTTCATGAAATTATTTGCTATCATAGACAACCCTCTGAACCAAATGTCCGGATAGTGCTCCTATGTGGACCATGGTGGTGTGCTAATGAAATTTCAAAGCGTGATCCATGAATCCGCTTAAAATAGCACGACATTACGAGTGGTGTGATAACAAGCGCTTTCAAGTCAGCCCCATAGGCACTAGACGATCGATTGTGGCACGAGTGTAGGTGTACTGTGTTATGCATGCCTGATGAATTTGCATGTCTAAGCAATTACCTCCCGTGTTTCAATCACCAACCCTCTGCCTCCGAGCTTGGAAGCACCATTTAAGAATACGGAACGTTCGATCCATTGAGGCTAATAACCCTATTTGTTGACCACACCTGTCGTTCGCTTCAAAACCAACCACCGTATGTGCTCAGTGGCATGCTTCACCTAGCGGGAAAGGTCGCCAGCACACCAGCGTTCCGTTGCGCAAAATACTACAAACGTGGTTTTGAATGCGTAGTTAAACTTTACAAGGCCGTCGGTATTTCGGTAAGAAGTAGTCATTGAGAAAACTGCCACCGTCTACAGTAAGGCTTCTTAATGATCCAGGTTGTCCCTCAGAAAAGCTTTCAACACATTAGACGTATCCTCAAATATGTTGGACAGCTGGAAGTAAAAGTTCAGTTCCTCGGAACTGCAGTCATCTCAAGGGGCTGCTATTCCACATGCTTGTAAAAATCAAATTGGTTCATTTGAAAACGTATTGGCTCTTAAGCACTCGTCTTCAATCCGAAAAACAGTGCGCTTCACACAGCCGATTCGATATATATACCATCGACGGTAATATTTCTCTTGAAGCAACCAACCGCGTGTGCCCAGCAAATATGGGCAATAGGTCTCACTGAATGAAAAGTTCGGCATTCTTAACACGTGCTTCCAAGGATGAAGACAGAGGGTTGGTGATTAAAACAAGGGTGGTACTTGCTTAGATATGCAAGTGCATCATGGCTGCTTAGCACAATACAACTACATTCGTGCCACAATCGACCATCTAAGGGCTATGAGGCTGTCTTAAATTGCGTCGTGTCATAGGTTCCCTAATTTCGTGTACGTTTAAGTGGAATTATTGGTCACATTTTGAAATCGCATTAGCGCACCATCATGGGTCATATAGAAACATGCTATTTGAATATTGTTTTCAGTCAGTTTTTGACGTGTTACATTTTTCGTGAAATATAGTGCAAGTAAGCACACAATATCTCGCAATGTCTTAGTTGGCATCAGTCACAGTTGCAAATCAAGTAAACCGTGTGACAACTTCACCTTTACATCAATGTGACGGAGGAAAGAACAAACGTTTCCTACACCGTTGATGCGTTCAATCTTACGTCTTTAAAAGCCTTGATATAGTTTGCGATTTTGTTTGTCACAAGATGACATTTATTAAGGGGTTACTTATTAGGTGGCTTCATTTAACAAGGTTTGCAAATTACATTCATACAGACTCATGTGATTTCATGGCAGTTTGCTCATTATGTGAAATCTTCTGCCACGACTAAGTGGTTGTCACTCCAGTAGACGACTGGTTTATAAGACTAAAACAAGTACATTTACCGCCATAAACTGGTGCGCAATATTTGATGCCAATAGACGTCTACGAAGTGCACCGTAAGATCAAACTCTATAACATTGCGTTGAAGGTTGGGTTTAAGGTAAGACGGAAAAAGCTGTTGACCATTCTCAGAACCATGTATTACTAAACTTAAGGAATGCATGCTATGCACGTTTACGCCACTGCTGCTGCACTCGACACTAGAAAGCAGTCGGTTGCACAGAAACATTTTCAGGCTTCGGGGTTTTAAGCACTGGGTTCTGTCTGAAAGTTCCTCAAATGAGTGAGCACGTGATGTTAATTTTCATAATCGGGCGATGGTCGGAGAAGAGGTATTTACACATCGTTTCATCTCCGGCCTTTTTCAACGAAGATATGCAGGAAGGCTCTGAAATGACGCTCTCCCCTAATGTACTGATGAGTTTCGTGAGTAAACTCAAGGGTAAAAATTATGTAGTTACCACAGTCAATGCGCAATTGATAACGTAATTTTCACAAGTACTGATGGAAGGTCAATTTTGAATAGCGCAGGATATAAAGAACGAATTATAAGTGTATAACGGACCATCACCGATCCTTCCTTTAAAACGCAGTCGCCTGTGGTGCCTTCGCTATTGGTAGGTGCGTTGCTGTTCCCAGAATCTCTCTAATAGTTAGATATCACCAGCTCTGTTCATTTTGCATCCGCAAATTGACTGTTTTTAATGAGGATTGTCACGGAAAACCTTTTAATTGCATGACCAGTTAGGTGCTTAAAATTGACTCATTTATCATGTTGGGAGCTTTCGTCCTTCTAAAACTCAGTTTACTTTTGTGGCCCAACTTCTTTGAGGACACTGACTTACAGCGGTCGCACAGCAATCTATTAAGGCATCAGCTACGAACTCTTGTTTTCGGATGAATCAGACGCATGTATGATACCGCCCGGGCTGTAGTAAAATTTGTGATTGATGTATGCGTTGTTTATACACGGGGTCTCAAAAGTAATTTGCCTCTAAATGCCCCGTACAGTCAGGGTTGTTGCAGCCTCTCCCCAGAAGTTTTATTTAAAACAATTTACTAAAGTGTACCATAACCCAGATGGTCTTATTCATTAGACCTGCAACGTCAGGTTCTATGGTGTTTCCCATAACTGGTGCAACACTTGGAGAACTTTGTCCACAACTAACTGTTACGCGTCTGCATACCGTTTGCTATATGATCCACAAGCTTGGTATGCTACGGTGACCGAGTTCTGGAACACTGTCATTCCTTGATTCTTGCTGTGCAAAAACTAACAGACTACTAGCATGATTTAATTGACGTTTAGGTATTTAGTTTCCAGCAAAGCCATTGACGGTCCGGGGACACTGGTGCGTAATCACATTTCAATGTCAGCACTTTCGTTAACGCGGTCCGCCGGAAGTGTTATACTGCACAGACCGTAGGTTTTTCGGCTTTCGGATAGACTTCGAGTGGAAGATGGCTTTGGGTGAATGGCGAGTGCGCGTTGGTACAGTCGTTTGCAACACAAATATGGAGGCGACCAACAAAGGCCGTTTGTAAAACGCCATACCTATATTGTTTTATCGGCCACAAATAAGGAAGGACTCTTAAACAGGGCGGACAATGTGATGTTATTTTGATAACCATGACTATTGTTAAAATGGCATCGCCGAATGAATGAACCTGTTCTTTCAAGGTGAATTTATTCTCATTAGATATATATATATATTTACATATTTTTTCAAATTCATGGGAGATTATCCCAGCCAGGTTATAGGTGTATCTTTAGCTCTTAACGAATGTCTGCAGTACGAAACGCTCGAAAAATTACGTGTGTTTTGGACAACAATACTGTGGGCGTTTCACGCAGTACCTATCCATCTTCGGCAATCAAGTTTGCATAAACAAATTTCCTGATAGTGACGCCCACGTAAACAAACCTTTTGCTAAATGAAAAGCTCCACAACCTCAGCGTGATGAGCAAAAATACAAACGAAATTGCTGCATCGCTCGGGGCTCTTTCCGAAACTCAACGCTAAAATCTTAGCGGAACTGCATGTCGCGGGGTATTCTGGTGTGCAACATCAGCCTGATCTATTAATCAGGTCCGACTCCGTTTTTAAAGGCTGTACATATTTCCCGGACACTAAAAGCGATCCTAGCCGAAAAGTCGGTTCCCATTTGGGGGCCTGAATTTGGGGTGTGGATTTTAACTTGCGCAATTCTTTAGAGACTTTGGAAAATGTAGTACCTTTACAAATAGGCAGCTTGTCCCTTACTGGGCCACATTATATTTGTACTCCTTATTCGGGTAGTGAACCAAAAGGCCGAAACTCAACAAAAGACAATCGCGACGCCAGAATTTTAAGGCGGAGAGTGCGTGTCAACCTTGTCATAATGGTTACACCCGGTTTGCACTGCAACAATGTATGCACTTAGTAGCATTCAACTCGCTGGAAGCCGGTGCTCTTTGTCATGTCTTCGACATATAAAGGGGAGATACTGAATAGAGAGACAATTCATATACTGGTACAGCTGTGCTTTGCAGTCCGTTTTGGGTAGCTGTGCTACAATCAATGTACTTCCTATCAAATATAAGTTCTCAGGTAAATCAATGCAGATGGCAGCATATTACCGCCGTCGTTGTTAATCTGACTCCTGCTCCGACCAATTCTGGTTTCATGGTGAAGTAGAACCTCAACACGCGGCGTGGTTCTCACAGGCGAGCTCAAGTATAAAAGCTACGCAGAGGAGAAATAGGTTTGAAGGGCTACGTTACAGTTTGCAGTCAAGACCATTGGGCCGTTGTACCTGTAACATCTTTCTTGTGTCAGACGGTCCGTTTGAGTCATATGTTTCTCGAAGCGACACGCATAGCCCAATTACTTACGACTAGCAACACGAATTGTCGGTTACTCAGATTGTGGCGCAAACCATACGTGTGTTCGCACACGTCCCTGCGCAGCAATGAATCGTCAAAAATGAGTTAAATTTGTGCCGGGGATAGCTTTGTGGCATACATGGGACATGTGTCATGTTGAAACAGTTTCAAGGCCATTAACCGATTGTGCTTCGCATAACCATCTCTGTCTCGAATTTATTCATATTAACAAGGTACTTTTGACGCACGATCGCTCTCTGCATGCCTACATATGAAGATGCAACGGTTTACAACGACAATTACAAAGAATCCTCTAACATCGATTTTGCCAGGCGGTAAGACGTGATATCTACGGTCATGCAAAATGACGCGTAAGTACCTATGAGAACTATCAATACGTTGCAGCCTATTCCTTTGTGTTCAATTTTATGAAAGATCTTTTTGATTTGCTTGCTGGAGGTCGAAATCCCAATGTCATTTTGGCGGCAGGTCGATGTAAGCAAGAGGTAGATATCAAGGAGTACAGATTGGACAAAGGAAGTCGGAGAGAAAACATAATTGTTTACGCGGTTAGCAAGTTACAGATTTATAAACTGGGGAGCTGAACCATTTAAACTCTATTTTCTTCAGAAACCGGATTACGGTGGTAAGTGAGAACGTAAATTTATTTGCTCACATGTGAGTTGGCGTTTTGAAAGTGTATATGTATGAAAAACGCGTATTTTGAACTTACTCCTTTTATGTACACTCTAAGCATTCTAGCTTTTGCCTCAAGGAATTCACTGCTACAGCTTCATCGTCCGATTTACCAATATGACCTCTAGGCAGCATTTACACGAAGTGTTTTCTAGTTTGAAAAACTTGTGAAGTTAGAAATACTGTACAGCGACGCCAAAAACGTTCAGTTGATTGAGCACTTAATCTTAAGCTCCAGTTCGCACGGCATTGTAAAAATATATACATACGCATATGTGGACCCGTTGCGTTTAATTCTAACCTCACGAGGCAAGTTTCAGGTGCAGTAATGAAGCGTCCGCAGGATTGCGCAAAAGCTGCAAACAATGGTCGATACCAACAAACCTAAGATGCTTCACCAGCGTAGCACAGGACGTGGCTAAAAATTAGTAGAGTGCCTTCCAGATGCAGAAATGCAATAGAGATATTTAGGTGTAAATAGTGGACCGCAAAAGGCCCCAATACCGCGCATATCAGTAGCTACAAGAGTTGGTAGCGTGATGTCGGATTTGGCAGGACCCTCGGCGTAACAGGCAAATTACTTCTTCCACATATATTTATTCACATATCTCACGATTATTCTCAAGTCCTCAGCTAACGGGAGAAGCACCGAAGCTAATCAAGTCCGCTCATCTTAGGAAAACATGTCTTGGAAGGTACCTCAGCGCTTGCTCGACACAGGATTTTTCAATTCATAACAGGCAAACATGTTCAAAGCAAGACTTGATGTCTGCTTTGCTTTTGACGATCGAGTTACCCGGCTACCAGGAATATCAGTACCGTGACATCTGAAATTAGCCGAACCATTTCTTAATTTTCTTTGTTTTCATTGGTGATTCTCAGCATTCAGTCTCATATCTTTTTGGTTTTAAAAGTTATCCACACCTATTGGCTGCTACGTTCCACTGCATTTTTGTATTCTCAGTTGTTCACTCAATGTCAAGAACTCCAACTCAAAGGGTTTTCAGCAAACTTTTGCGTAGTTTCTTTTATGAAAACATACTGCAATATCTGGAATATCGTACCAAGTGAAACATGAGGTGGCCTGGTGCAGCACATTCTGTTGGAGAACAGCAGAAACGAGAGATTCAGTTAAGTCTCTCGTGAAAAACAAATTGAATTGCAAATGAGTGTATTTGTCACAATTAGTCCAATTTGGGTTCAAGTAGAAAACAAGATAGACGGAAACTCGAGAACCCGCCTGCTTTGTGAGCCCCAAGAGGGGCAAAACCGGTCGTGGACTGTCGAAGATTTTTCAGCAACCTTGTGTGTAGTTTCCTGGACGAAAATTATGTTAGTTTTTCGTGGCTGAAAATAAAACCCAACCCTCCCATCGGGATCTTTTAGAAGGTGTCCCACGGATGGTTTGGAGATGAGCTTCAGTTGACGATCTAGACATCAAGGTGTATTAAATTTTGATCAAAACTTTTTGAACGCTCCGTCATAATCAGCCTTCATTCAGTCCTCAAAGATACCACACATAACACTACACATATGAGATACTGCGTCCCCTTCTTCCATCGGTTCTGCGTAATATTCCTACTAAATTTCAGCCGCCCATATTCAACCAAAATCCAGCACTAAGAAGATGTTCCACGAAAGCCCAAGGTTGATAATATTTTTTCCGTAGTAACCATTTGAATAAAAATTTAAAGTGAATGCACGTTTACTGACTTGATTGGAAGCTGAATGTAAACAGTGGTGATCGCAGTTTCATAATTTAAACAGACTCTTCTCAAATGCTCTGGTTTTTGTGGTTTCACCTTTTACTATTGGTTTTATTGCTATTTTTTACTGCCGTGTTCTCTGCTGAAACGTTAGCGATTCCGTGTTCAGTACTCCTGGAAAACCCAATGTCAGGGATCCTCAGCAGTGGAGCGCCGAGGCTTTTAATCTGTCAAAACATTCGATAAAAATAGGCTGTCCGCAGAAAATATCCGCGCCCGTTTAATTTCTTTGTCATATTTTAATTAATCCAAACATTTGTCAGTCGCTGGCAGAACGTAAGCCCATGCAATCTAAACATATGCGTCAATGATTAACCCAATATGAAGAAGTGGGTTTGCACTGATTGTCTCGAGTGCCATCCAAACTTTCACTGAAAGCCTCAACTTGTAACGCCGGGAAAACCTCTCGGGGCTATTAAAACTCCATTGATGCATAACCATTAGTGACATATTAAAGGGAGTTCGCTTTTAGAGTTCTTTAACTCATTCCAGGATTTATTCCAGACGCTGCTCTAACCCAGAAATCAAACGTGTTTTTATATATATATATGTTTTGGTTTCCCCTAAAAACCACTGTATGCGTATAGTGTACTCTTCCACTTTCACATCGTGTGCAATCACCAATCCTATGTGCCGAGTAATTCGTTTGGCCTAATTTCCATTTGAATTGTCTTCTGCGAAAGACATCTTAAGTCTAAACATGGGTCTATAATAATCTGCCGGTACTCTGCAAAAACAGTAGGGTGGCATTTTCCTTGCATTTTTGCAAGTCCATTTGACCTTAGACAGCCGCATTTAGGGACCCCTCCCATTACGCATTTAGTCACTGACATGCTGGTACAAGTGTTGAATTGTAGGTTGCAGCAATATTTCCTAGTGTTTGACAAATGCTCCGTGTTCTGCTTCATTGAAACGGACAAATCACAAAGCGTTATCTTGTTCCCGGGAGACGGATTTATTTGAACGACATCATTTTGCCGAACCTCGCCAAAAGTCCATCTGTCAACTCACTTGCACTAATTTGCTCCGAGTGTCTTTGTTGTCTTTCTCGATTCTGACTATTTTTTCCGTTTGATGTCATTGCACTCAAACATGTGGCTGTGAGTTTGTGGCATAAGTCAGCTCACGAATTATTTTCCCGAGCAGAACATAGGAAAGTTTCGGCCAAGGACTTTCAACAACTTTCAGTGGGAGTCGTTTGAAATCTCGCGGTCAACAACATTTGATATCCTGCAAAAAGTTCAATCACCCTTGGAATCACCGTCTTCTAGTTGATAATGCTTGTGCTACAATCTGACGGCCAACCATCATCAACCCCAACTTAATCTGTATCCCGGCAAATCCTCAACATCGAGCTTACAACACCATGCAGTGTAGCAGAATATTAGCTGCTTGAATTGTATTCGAAATAGTGCTTATTCGTTACTGACTTAACACCAGTGTGCCGGCAGCATTTTCATAAGCGTACGTTAAAGATTCCTATTATATTCCATCATATATTCCTGCCACCCAAAGCCGTCCGTGATGTTTTGCACAGTTGTCTTCATTTCTCCTGCGAATATCACCGCATCATATCAATTGCTTATTGCTGCCCGTCCAGTTGCAAACTGCTTCATAGACGTTTAATTACCTGTTGTCCAAACTCCATATTTTTATTGCCCGAGGGGACTCGTGTTCCTTTTATGGAGTTGCACAATTTTGCGTCGAAATAAAATGCAACAATCATCCTGAACAAAATCACACTTTGTTGGGTGAGGCAATCGGGTCCATAGCGGACAAATCCCCAGGAATCGGACACAAGTAGTTCAACAGAGGCAAAACATCGGATGCCAAAACGATTAAACTTACAAACTTGTTGTACATGTGTACTTTTAACAGTGGCTGATTGTTCTTGTGGCAAGTATATGATAAAAGTCGACTCCTATGGTGTTTGTCGAACAAATCAATTGATTTTCGCTCACTAAATAAGGTCGAAGATTTTTGTCCCTGATAAAACTCGCAAAATTGTGGTCTTTAACGACTTTGGCTCGATATTATTGATTTATTTTCCGTTTTGAAAATGGTTGTATTTCACGGTGAGCATTCTTCGTCTTACAACTGCGTATGAGACCATCAAGCCTACAAAAGCAATGTTAGCCGCACTGAATATTAAAACAGCACTAAGCAACCTCGTAGTGGCTTGCGTGATGCACGTCTTGCAAGAAAATTTCTTCAACCTTCTGGCTCAATAAGCACCTGAACGCATGTTGAGTAGTTGATGAATTTAATTATGAGCACGTGTGATGCCAAATACCCGGATTTCAACATGCCGGTACCTAGGAGAGCGCATAAAAAGCCCAGATTTAGAATTAGTTTGACTGCTTTTTGCCGTCAGCTCACATTTCAGGTCTTGCTGGATATCAACATGAAAATGAATGACGATCATTCATCTGAGGCCCTGGTCCGTTGGAAGTGAACAGACAAGCATTTCGGCACTTTACCACGGTGCACAGTTTTACTTACCTATTGAGTTGTATTTATTCGCGCAAGCGGCAGTGAAAGCTAACATATACGTAAGAGTTCCTCATATGATATCACCGCTCAACTTCACTGATACCGCGCTCCGGAACACATAGTGTCTCGAAATCTAAAAGCATTGTGACTTAGTCTGTCGAGCTTACAAGCTTGAGGGAATCGTTCATCGTCTTATCGTTTTTCGCATTTGTCAATCTGCCGAGGTTAGGCAGAGCACCAAGTCCCGGCGAACCAAACAAAGTAACAAAAACCATGATGTTGTTTTGTAATTAATCCCAGCAAATGCTGTGTAGCAAACAAATTGCGCGCAGTCACCCTAAAGTAGAGGAAAATTATTAAAGTTTGAATGACGCCGGAACATTTGGCAATGTTTAAAAATATTGAATTCTGGTAGCGCGCCATTCAAGCAAACGGTTATTTCCTGAAAAGTTATTTAAGAAAAACGGCTGCGAAAATTGTTTTCATTTAAGATTCACATTAAAAATAAATGGTTGAGTGTTTCGACTTGAATAAATGTTCAGAAATCTGTCATCCAACCTAGCAACCAGCAACTCACCCTCAATAAAAACTCTGTAGCACATAGCTGTTTTGCATAACAAGCAAATAGGCATACAGTAGAAAATCGGCTAATAAACTAGCTCGTTCCACTTCACTGAGATGAGACGTTTGCTCGCATGCAATTGTTCATGCGGCAGGTTACATATGAGAGTAAGAACAGTTGACAATTTTATCTTTCACTGAGAAAATTTACCAGCTGACTGGTGTAAAATTTCCAAAGTTTTCACAAACAATAACCACAAAAAACCAGCACTTTAAAGAGTCCACAAAAATTCCACAAACCAAGAACTGAGTTTAGACGTCTCTGGATGTCCGTATTCATCTAACAGATAAACTGATTAGTGTGGGATATACTCCGGAGCTTTGAAAGAGACCGATACTATGTGCCTTTTTTACACGGTGACCATACAAATACAGATGTCCAAATCAAAAGCCATGGAGTCACTGTGCTTACAACCGAGATGAATTACAACGCACGAGAGGAATCAACATCACGTCCTGATGTTGATTTGAACTCCATTCTGGTTTGCCTTTATTGCAGAGTCCTTAAATTCGTCGCGTATCCGAAATTGGTCCTTCGCAATTGGTATTCCACGATTGTAAGCCCAATCACAAAAGTAAATTTTTCTTCAACTGATCAAATGGGTCGCAAGTCCAAGGAATGTTCGACATCAACATCCTTGAAAGCGTTTTGGAGTTTATTATACCGTCCTATGACTAAAAACAATCTCAATTTTTAAGACATTTAGAATATGCTTTGCCACCACCAGGTCTGCAGAAAAAGCATGTCTCATCACGGGATATCATTCAACGGAAGCAGAGTTTGATCAATCCTGTTTTAAAATTTGTTTTGCATGAATACTCATATCATTTGAGTCTTTGACGAGATCTTTTGTTACTTGTGGACGAAATTAGTATGATATATCCGCTGATCAGTTAGATGGCTGCGGATGGCTCGGTACTGGTTGAGATGCATGTAGTTTTACCATTCCGTCGATGTCTGACAGTCACCAACAGATGTAAGTTAGCCTCCACTTTATGAGGAAAAGGGCGATAGTGCATTTAGCTATATTGAGATATGGTTGAGCTCATCCCCTTGTGAAACGTAGGTGGATTCGTGAACCTACTCAAAGCAAATTTATCAATATCAGTCAAATGTTTAATTAATTTGCAACGGCCACATAAGAGCTTTCTCACCTCCCACAGGTAGCTTTACCAGACCGATTGACCCACCAAATGAGGTTATTTTATTGTTGAGCCTGGAAGTGTTGCCTGGAAGTTTTTTTCAAAAACAACTATCCGCTTCTTTTTTTACAGACGACACTGCGTTAAACAAACTAAAAGCTCAGTTAGCGCAAGGCAACCCACAATTTCCATCGGGAGTAAAATATGGCAACAGGATGACGGTAAGGCACATCAGAATTAATAATTAATCTGGAAATGGTGTTTTATATTCTCTTTTCCGAAAGACCGTAAAGAAATTATTAAAATACCGAACATAGATCGCAAGTTACAATACAAGTTGCATTTTCATGTTTACCTCATACCATTACACATCCGCAATCTCAAATTACAAAACTTGGTGACGCAAAGAAAACAAGAATGAAACGGGTTTTATTGTGCAGGTTGGCTTCTGGTTGTAATATAAACATACACTTAAATCCATATTTCAAAATATCTGCTCAACAAGTTGCTAGAATAAATTATGGTGTAAAATTTCTGCATTTGACCAAACACATTTCTGAGGTTTAGTTAACTTACCTCGGAAATCAACGTAATTACTGGGAAATGCTGAAATTCCAAGAAAAATCCCTGAGGTTTAGTTAACTTACTTCGGAAATCAACGTAATTGCTGGGAAATGCTGAAATTCCAAGAAAAATCAAATAACCGAGGAGGTTGTCTTGTAAACGCTCGCTCGCGCATAACGCTGCGATGGAACGAGAAGTCAAGTATCATCGTTGCTATAACCTGATGTAAGTATAAACCAGAATGATCAATAGTACTCACCCACGCATTCAGCATAAGCATTCACGATGCATTTATCTGAGCACCGTAAAAAAAGTTAGAATCAACTAAACTTCAAGGTTAGTTTAGCACACCTTTACAAATAAATTTAAAATAACGACCTTCTTGGACTGTTGTATATTCCGATAATTTTTCAGTCGACGGATTCGCGCTTAATTTCCTTATCCTTTCCGGAATGTGTTGTACCACCAAACAACTCTAAAACACTAATGGTGTTTGGAGGATTGCCTTCTCTATTGCATATCGCAATTTCTAACTGAAAGCCGACCTGCACGTTTGCCTAGCTTGTTTCAATACAACTGAAAATTTTACAAGTAATCTTTGGTCTAGTACTTTTTTTCAGGAACAACATGAGAAACGCTGGCGAATGCATTCATTGCACTCATAGCTTAGAACCCGTAAAGCGACTTGAATTTCGCACGTTACCAACATCTAATGGGTAGACATGCTATCGAAGTTTTGTACAACAATGCAACACGATATATATAATTCAAAACGTTCTATTGTCCCCTTTCTGTGAATTTTGCGGACAAATAGGAGCCCGAAAAATGGGTTAGGATGTCCACGAATGAGTGGTGTACTCAAGCAACCATGTTTTACGTTATCTGGCCAAACATCACCAACGTCGAACGCCGCACCCACCTACGCGTTTTCTTTGATGCGCGATCAATTTTAAAAAAATATCAGCCTAAAAATGAGGCGTTAAACAAAATTATATACGTTGCGTTTTGAATCGGGAAGTTGGATAAGTGTGTTTGCGGAAAACATCCCCTAGGTTTCCGGGAGTCTGTTTCCATAAAACGTAATTAACGAGGAATTTTGGTGATAACTCAAGACATTACATTTAGACACAATGTTAGAAGCGTACACTAGGCCGCATTTTGTCACGGAAATTCAAATATCCTTAAAGATTAATTCAACGCGGGCATCCGCCAATTTGGCGTGGCAAAACTCCTAAAAATAAATTTGTCCCAGAATTAATCGCGTTTATTCAAAAACGAAGAACCACTTGTGATTTTCCTAGATATGCAAACGTACGTTTTGCAGCATTACTGCTTCGATGACTTTCTAAAATAAGCAATAAACAACAACAGTAATATAATCAAAGATTCTATGACTGTAAGTAGTCCATACAATGAAGCATAACACAGCGTCCCTCATAAACATGTAAAAATCGTTTACAAAACCTTCGATAATGTCCTAGAAAATTTTCACAAGTATCCTAAAGGCTTTGCATAAAAACATGCCACCTAAGTCCCCTGACTGTAGTGTATGACGCGATATTTAATCGAAGATGAAGGGGTAAATGCTGCCAAACCTGACGCTGTGCAAGTTACTCACACAACTAATCCAAATTCAGTGGCCAACTAGTTAGGTTTCCATACTACCAGGCAAGAAGCGGAAGTTGGGAGTTTCGTAGGCTACAATCTGTTGATACGTGCCAGTGAGGACGAAGCAACATAGAATGACCTAAATTTGAGACAGGATGAAATACCCCGCTACAAAGTGTTAGATCAAATAACGTTCTTATAGAAAGGCAACTTAAATTGTTGTAGCTCGGCTTTGGTGATAAAAAGAAAAGGCCTATTTGGCTTAGAGTTTTCGTAACCCTGGGTCCTATAGAGCCCGGAATCCAGATAATAGACGAGTGGAAGCAAATTTGTAACCGCACTACTTTTCAACAAATATTATAATAGACGAGTGTAAGCAATTTTGTAACCGCACTACTTTTCAACAAATATATGCCTGATATACAACGGCCTCTCTTATGGGCTTTTTTACTATCTTTCTCGATCTCATCAAAGCTAAACCATCTCCCCGGTCAACTTGAAGGATTTATCACAAACAAACCAATCTAACCCGTGTGGCTCACTTTCACAACGTATTTCTTCTTCAGCACTGCATCCAACTACGGAAGGTACAAAAATCAATAAAAAAACAGCAAAACATCGTGCAGATGCATGTTTTGGAGGGCATTTTGAATGAGAGAAGTCGTGTGCAAACGTTGTGCTAAAGAGTTAGTTGTGATATTTTGTTTTGATTGTTATCCTAGGCATACGAAAATTTCAAAATTATCAAAGGGATTTTATTTCTGAAAAATGAAATGCTTAGCGTAAACTTACTGAGGCACATGTAACGATCTACAGAACAAAGTTTCGGCTCGTTTAGTTTCCTCATCTCCTGTCGAGGGTTTTCTTGGTTTGAAGATGTGAAATATATATATAAGCGACAAAAATATGGACAAAATTTACCGCAAATGCTGATACACCTTGCGTTGTAAGGTGGTCCATTCTGTTTTGGACAACCTTGTTAGTAAAGTCCTTAGTAAGGTTTTGTTGATTGCTTAGGCGGGTCAGTTTTTGCGCCTGTTTCGTGAGACTGCGTTTTTCATGCAACAAATATTTGTGCCGAATTATCAATTTAACGTGTCGATCGCATCAAAGACTTTTGAAAATTTTGATGTGTTGGACGAATTTTGAGTGATAACGTTAGGTTTTTTCATTTCGCTACAAATGTTCAAATGTTGGATTACATACTCATATAACGGCAAAACAGAGGCCAAAACAACCAAAATTTGACCACTTATAACAATCAGCATACCGAATGAAGGTCTTTGTAGCAATGTAGGGTGCCGTTCTACCAATTTACTACGACTGTTCACATTTTTCGTGGATTTATATGTTTCCATATGTCCTCATTCCGTCCCTCGCAACCTTTTCACTGAAGATTTTGCTAGCGTTATGTGACTGCTTATGTTGGTCGATTTCTGTGTTCGTTTCCTGAAACTGCGTTTACCACCTCACCAGCATTTTTACCGCCTTATCAGTCTGATATTATTTCATAAATGGAAACATGTTGGTTGATTCAGCACGTCCTGAAATTTTTGACGCCCTACGGGAATTGCCTGGTTACTAGCGGGTACGGTCATTGTGTAGAAAGTACAAGATGTTGTACCCATTTACGAACGAAATACAGGCTCAAATCAAACCAGAATGGAGTGAATTTTTCGCAGCAAAACAGGGTGTCGTTTTGTCAGAGAACCACATGTTACGAAAATATCCAGCTTTTTAATCTTCCTCAAATATAAAAACACCACTTACTTTCTGGACCGCATTGATCTTCACACAAAAAAATGTCAATATTTGCTTAAAACGTGTGAACCGTAAATCATGAAATTAAAACACAACGCCCGGTAAAAACGTGTATAATTGTTTTTTTCAAGGTAATTAAGTAAACCGTATCCATCACTTTTTTTATAAAGCCTACAAGGACAATAATCTTAAATTTCGTATCGATAGCCGTTAGGTAAACACACTCAAATATCAGACCAGCCACAACCAAATTGCCTAAAAAATAAAGCATACTGTGTCGACTAACAACCGGAAAACCAATCGAAATGCTAGGTCTGAAGAGATATTTGCTGATGTTGTGATACAAACGCGATATTATCTTACCTATGGAGATAGAGAGGACACGATAGCGTCAAACACCCATGTGATTAAGATTGAACAAGATGTAGCCCAAAATAGACTAAATCTCTCAGAAAATAATACAACAACCCCTGTATCCACCAAAAATACATACGCTAATGTTTCAGTTTTACTCAGCTAAATACGTCCTTTATCTGCGTCTTGCATGCTTTATTCTGCTCTTTTATTCTGCCAGTCGTATGAGAGCCTACGTTAAGTCTTGAGCAAATTTGTTTTTCCTCTGATTAATGCGTTCACACCTGTCACAAGACACGAAAACGTCCTTCCTTCTTAATTTTTTCTTCCATTTAGAGGATCTTCGGCCTTGCATTTGCAAAAATGGCTGCCTGAAATAATTTTTGTATTGGTAACGCCTGTCATTGTACGAATAAATTCACTTTAACGTTTTCGTCAAAATGAAGCGCAAGAGTCGATATGTCAAGTTAGGTTCCAGTGTCCATCCGTTTGGTTTGCAAAACACGACCAACGAAGTACAACTTAGGATCTCAAGTCCCCGAACGTAATGTGTAAATATGAATATATCCGTGTAAAGCTATGTATATCTACGTATATTAATGCAAGCAACAAATAAAATGAAATGGAGCATTTATTATAAGCATAAAAATATTAAATTGAATTACCCATACAAACGCGGTATGAGGAAGGGTTTTGCGACAATACGTTGCCTACTGAAAAGGAAAAAAACTATTTAGAAGTTTTTGTACGTTTGCATTCAACAAGCTTTGCATGTCTTCGCACTTACGTAGGGCAATGGCGATTGCACCAACAAACTGCATCATCATAGTTGTCGCTGAACAGGATACAAGGCAATGGCAACAAACAGTATCATCATAGTTGTCGCTGAACAGGATACAGTCTTTGACGCTACTTGCGTGGCTTCATTATATAGTTGTAGGTGACCTTGAAACCTCAAGCGCACTCTTGTCAAGTGGTTTTGTCACATGAAACATTTTTGTCGCCGTCTACATTTTTTGCAAATGCTATTGAAACGTTATTCACTCAAACCTAAGGGTTATAACAAGTCTTAAAAGAACTGTCTGGAAGGTGCTCCGAACGTGTTTAGAAAATTTTCTCTATTTGCATTAGTTGGCAGCGTATGTCTGGGCGCACTTCTGCGCAGATGCACATGAAACAAATGTGTATTTGTTTATATAATTGTACACCAGATTCACAAGCTAAAACGTAAGAGCTACATAATGCGCAAAAAAATCTCGCACAGCGATACGCAGGACGCAAAAGAATCGAAACTGTCAATTAGGACAAAAGACAATGACCAGAATGAGACGACAACATTTCCCCGATTTTTCATGGTTCTCGCCACTGGTGTGGTCGAAGGAAACGACTAATACCGCTCAGTAATAATTCCTAGGAACCTTTGAATTCCCTCTTCTGAATTATATGATAGCAGCGTTTCTCAAGTTGGTTATGATAAGATGTCAGACACACGGCATTCTGACCACAAAGCGAAACCAGTCAAATGGAACTTTCACGTTTACAGCTACGTTTCAATTGATGTACAGCCTTTCTTGCAGCGGCAAAATTAACGCTTCTTTAGCATATGTATCCATTACAACTGCATGTTTAATTTGCGTTGATAAATCGTTTCCGTCCTCTGGGGATAAAGAAATTTCCGCCATTTCCTACATAGGGTTTTCAGTTTTTGTTCATCCCCACCGTGCAGGCATTACTGTAATGGCGGCAGAAATGTTTGCTGAGAATAATCGGCCGCGTGTTTTGAAAACTGATACAGCTCTCCACATTGTACACTTAATTCCTTCAGAATATTCATGGCCCAGAAAACAGTTTGACCTCACCTATTTTTATAGAAAGATAATTTTTAATTTGCTAATAAAATGCGCATGCCTGAGGTCAAAAAATGACTGAACAACCGCATTTCTTGATAGCTATGCTAATGACAGAGTTACATATTTCTAACTTCCCACTCACAACCTCCGTCAGGTCTGCAAATTCCGGTATATTGAACAAAACAACAACGGTTTGTTCTTCAGCGGGAGCAAATCGGACAATTGTTAGGAAGCCGTGACTCACCAAGTTCCTAAATTTCGTCAATTGCTGCCTTCCACATGCTTGTTTTATGGCTCCATGTCTAATGCTGTGTAGCATGATCTCACCCTAAACCGTGTAAACCAAACCCAAATTATGAGATCCAACTAAATTGACTGACCACTCTTTCGTATTAACTAGGCGAGCTTGTCACATGTCAGCTTGAAATATTTTAATAAGATGTCTGCCGAAACTTCAGGGTTGACTCGGTTCCACCCGACGTTAATTAACATAAATTATAATCTTTTCCTCATGACCTTTTAGGCACGTGTCTTTTTATCATACCACGAAAGTTTACCAACTTCAGATGAATTGTCGTTGCGCAAAAAGGCTATTTCGTGTTCAGATACTGAATTTATGTTACAGGTTTAGAATTTATCATCAGAAGCCATCAGCGGATTTCAAATTTGTAACAACATTACCCAGTTATGAAAAATGTTTGCCCCTCTCACGAGTTTGCGCGCCTTTTCACTGCTGGCGAAATCCAAAAGTCTTGAGGCAAATTCTTGCAGCTGTATGCTATGCACATAGATTTTTTAACACCCCCCTTAAATCTACTTACCCACAAAGAAATAAACAGCCGGTATTGAATGCAAGATTTTTGGCCAACAAAGCACAAACCACTGGATCTCCGGACACAGTAGGAATTCCCAGTTCGTCTTGCTAGACGGAACTTGTTGGTGGGTTCAAGACCTCAGCACTGCCATTATTCATAATGTATATGAGTGAGGAGCAAATGTACGACTTTCGACGGCAAACCATCGTATGGCCTAAACAAAACGTCAGACAAGTATTCATTCATATATAGCAAAGTTGGGGTTAAATTATTGTGGTCGTACAAAATACCTTCTAGCTTCACGGTTGAGCTTGAAAGCTGAAAAATTTTGTTTTTTGTCGGCTTTCTGTGTATGAGTAGCTTCGTATGCAAGCCATAAATGACAGCTACTCTTACACGGAGCGGTTGTTTATTACCTCTTGCAATGACTTAGCTGTGGACAAGTCAAATGGGGTGTCTTTGTTTGGCCGGCTGATCTGTGTTGCAAAGTGTGGTTTTCTAGTTTTCAGGATATTACATAGCTTGATAAAGGTCTAAGCCATTTGCCCATCTAACAACCCTGGATTATATTCTATTCTTGTACGACTAAATCTGCTAGTTATATCTTAATTTTTTTCATTGTTCATTTACGGGGCCAATTCATCTCGATGTTTTGCTTCCTCCTAATACGTACGTGTCAATTTATGGCATTTGTGTCTGTCGGACTCTAACGATCTCTGGCATGTAGCAAACCTCCTTGTTTACGTGAATGAATAACGTGACAAAAACGAAGCAGCGCAAGAAGGGCACATTTTGACTTAACCTGAACAGTAACTTTAACTTTTTAAAAACATTTAAAATTTTTTTTTAAAAATGTGATTTTAAAAAAGGACCCAGACATTGTGGAAATCTAATGCTGATGTTTAATATAGTAACGTCAACGCAATATTTGTCTAGGCACTTTGATCTAAACAAAACTGAACGGTTCTGTGGCAGGTGCTGCAAATAATTTTAAATAGTCTCATTCATGACGCAGAAAGCCTCGGCGATTTTGACATACTGAGCATAGATCAGTGGCTGAATTTTTGTAGAATCTTGATTCTTAGTTCCTCATCAAGAAATAATCTTTTTCCTCAGCTGGATCACGTGGCTATAAATGTTCAGAATTTATCAAGTCTGGTGATTGAATGCTTAAAGTACCCTGAAAATGATAAAATGAAGGTCACCGTGTTTCTTACACACTTACAAAGTTACGTGAACTTTTAATTTTATGGTGAATGTTCTTTGGAGGGCAGTTTCCCTGCGTTTTACCACATAAACGTTCACGGGTACCTATTTGGTGGTTCGAGAATTCAAGGGTCGACAAACACTCATTCTTTGATGTATTTCAAGCTACCCATGATGACGGTAAAAATACAAATAAAAGCTACTTAATTAGATGACGTGTATCAAATTTCCTGCCAGTTTTTAGTTGTTAGTCTCATTCAAATTCACTCTGCCGCCCTTTTTGATTAAGACTCTTTCAGTGTGGCGAGCTCAACCTTAAGTGTTACCAAAATACACAGGAGCTCTGAGAAAGTGCAAGGCAACCAACTCAACCAACCGCAAGCGCAAGCAAAACACTTACACTACCATACTTCAGAAGCATTTCGGAGATGGCCAAAAGGATACTTAAACAGCATGATATGTGAGTTGGCCACAAACCAACCGACATGCTGCAAAGAGCACCATCGAAACCAAACGAGATACATAATACACTGAAGAAGACAGATGTAATCTGAAAAATTTAATGCAAGGATTGTGGAAAACACTACAGCAAACTGAACATCATGCGATATAACCCAAATCATTTTGAAAGTGCTTTCAGAGTGTGTTCCAGTCCTCCTCCACCGACCGATCCATCCACAAAATTCTTTTTCAATGTCCTTACGATTGGTATCCTTTCTGTCCTATAGGGAGATATGGAGGGGGCCACCTACCGGAGTACTGGCCTAATTTTGTGTTTGTGTTCCCACCACCGACACACACGCTCATCCAAGTGTATATTCCATTTGTTCCATCAGTATTAAAAAGGGCTTTCGCAGGTTATTGGTTGCTGCAGCCTTGCGTAGGCACGCACATGCCCACGCGGTTTGGCATCAGATTTCAAGGGTTATGTCGTCTTCAGGAGAAAATAATTCCGTTTTGCTCCCATACAAAATGTTTTCTTTTGATTGCGAATTTCGGGTAGATATTCGAGCAAACTTAATGACATCCGTAACGTAATGTCAATGGGCGATGAATTGGACAACAAAGCAAATCACGCGTTTGCATATACTGTTTGATAAGGAGCCTAAATCGGGCGTCTAATATTATCATTTAACGCTGGTCACCGCATGATCCTTTGTATTACCTCGTGCGAAAACATGGTTTCAAACACTCGCGCATGAATAAATTTAGATTACAAAATATCGGCAAGCATGTGACACAATGCACTTCGACAAAAACCTCAAGGTTAAGTGAGCCTTCAATATGGCATGTCTACGATTGCCTCGAAGTGGCATGCATTGTTTAGGACCCTGTTGTTTAAACAAGGTCTTCACATTTTTCACTCACCGTCATTTCGTTAATATGTGATGAAGCATATATCTAGATTGTTGAAGAACCAATTCAGTGGAATCTACATCGAGCCTTCCTCGTTGTTGCTGTTTCTCTGCCTGGTCGCGTGAACATTTATAATTGTGACAACCGTCACTATGTAGCATGGGATCCGTGATGCCTTTTGGGCGTTTTTGAACTCCCACACAAAAATTAAACAGCTACCGCTATTGTGGTAACGAGTAGCTATCAACAATGACAGCTTATTTAGGGAAGAGCGGAAAGGGACTAGGATCGTTTATGTCGTTACTCGTCACCTAGCTGTACAACTCTAACCCAGAAACTGGCGTGAGTTTAAGCGTCACGAGTAGAATTCTAGATGGTATTACATTCCCAACTGTGGGGCGAGTAATCATATAAGGGATGTAGTCATTCTCCTCAGCCCCAAAGTAATTGTAAATTGCACTATATGGCAGTGATCGCCACACAAAAAGCTTGTTTTTTGTAAACAGGAGGGTCAGTGGCCCAATTTTCGCGAGTAGCAGATTGAGGCAAGCCTTTTTAAAAAAACCCTATATTTGGGCGCCATTTTTGTCGGCGACCAATCGTCATGCGAATAAAAAATCGTCTTCGTTGACCGTGTATAACCTATCTAACTTCAAGTATTTGCTGTTTAGATTTGAACTGCATCGAGTATGCCAACGAATGCAATGAACGGACGCGTACAGTTATTTCACGACGATAAATGTTTGGATAGTCCATCTCATTGGAGAAACCCTGGCTGGTTTTGGGCTAAATGTAAAGCAATTGCAAAAAACTCCACCTGCATGCTTTAGTTTACCCGTCGACGTTTCAGAAACATTTTGCATGGTGCTCATGGGAAGAGAAAATTTTATTTTTATTACATGTTTTTTTCCATTCAGTGAACCACGATTGCGGTAAAATGCCGGAAGAGCCCTCCATTCTGTAGAAGTAACACGCGTTAATTGCTGTTAGTGTCGTTCGCCATGATAACCTAGCGACAGTTTTATGATCTGCATCTCTTCCCTAAGTACGACGCTAGAAGCAATCTATTTTTCGTCAGAGTCATTTCTCATGGTAGAAAATGCACACAGTCGGTTCCATTGATACCCGGATAATCATCGCCATTTCAGTGCCACGTAATGATCGCACCTTTGAGTTGCCACGTACCCCATGTTTGAACTGGGGCCGGAAACTTTGTTGTCTTCTAGTTGGCACTAATGTATTCTGCGAGTTAAAGCATCTTGTGAGCCAGAATGCTGCCTGAAATGAGTCACTGCGCTTTTCCTTCTAAACAAAAAGTAATCTTTTACAATTTACGAAATCCGTACAGGCAAACAACTCTCGGGGTGCCAATTCGGGGTTTAAAACTATGGGCGTACATACGGGTGGCCTGGACTCACAAATCAACCCCGGGGCCCTAAAGACTTAGCTTTTCATAATCCATCTATCCTCATTTCACAAATAAAGCACAAAGCGCTTCGTTAATTTTCTCAGAAACGGGCTCACCAAATACAACCAAGTTTCTGATATCCTGAGTGAACTTTCATTGTGTTCGCCTTACCTAAAGTTTACCTTAATTCACTCCGAAAGCTTTTTGTGTCTCACTGCATGGGATTTCACCAAAATCGGTTGCAAGTCCATGCTTTGGGGTACGGAAGCCCGTGAACCAATTTACCCAAGGCAATACCGGTTTTATCAAGAGTGTGAAATGTCAAATTCAGCTAACGGTGAGCAAGTGTTTGGTGCATGTGATGCTGAAAAACGATTATCTTACCTATAAGAGCTGGACGGCGACCTCACTGTTAATCGCCGGCAAAGGCGATTTGTTACAATTTCCTGACTGCAACCGCAAACCAGCGATGTTATTTCATGCAGCCTTGCTGGACCTGCTCTAATACGGCTCCAATAGTCGTAGTTCAAATGGAAACGCTTTTGTCATGTCCACCCGTCTCAATTATTCTTGTCAGACACAAGGGAATCAAAATCTTGTCCTTTCTCGTAGCACACTACATTCCGAGGTTACTGATCACTAAACTACGATCATCCAGTCTCCCCGTTCTCACGCGGGCGCTCATTGAGATAAGGCCACATTATGCTTCCATAGAAGAAACCTTGCAACATACACATTTTAATACCATTTAATAGATGCATTGCAACCTGGTTATTAAAGGGGCGCCATCCGTTTTCAGCCGGAGCCACGTCCTAATCTCATCGCAAGGCAGTTATTTGGTTCATACCATCTATCGATTGATTGCGGACATAACGCCATCATACACATACGTATAGTCTTATTTGGTTGGGTGATCAGTGCAATTTCGGTAATATCTGATGAGTCGTGGGTAAGCAGCATCTGAAGTAGGACCGTACCAAAGTTGCTACAACTGAACGGAATATTTTGGGGCATCACCAGAACGTGCTAAAAGTCGATATCCGATCGCATGGTGGCCATGATTTCAAAGCTGCAGGTCATCGGCCTCCACACTTTTTGAGGTGGTTAGCTATATCTACCAAATGGAAATGCTGATCAGTGTCGAAGTGAGCTTTCAGATCAGTGAATGTCGGGTAAATTTAATTTGTTACGTAACTTCAACCACCTTGTTGGCGTAAACTGTTGTTCAAGCCCTTCTTCCCAAAGCAAATTCACCTAGTTTCTCTGGTAAAACCGCGTCCAATAGATCGCGCAATTAAAAAACCCCCGAATCACGTGAACAAAAGCTGCCTTACCGCCAACTTTGATTGACCACAGATATACTAAAATTTCCTATCCATTTTGATTACGCAGCTAGCGCATGCTAGATGAGCATCCAACTTGTTCCAGCACGAACGCGCGCGGAACAAGAAGTAAACCCAGCTCCATAGGTCTGCACGGTCACCTAAGGAACACACGTGGCAACTATATTGCAGAATTCACACGATACGCATCACCAGTTGACATCAAAAGATGAACTCTCGTCAGAGTGGTTTCATCAGCCATTTTGCCACGGTGCACCTTAATACTGTAATCATCGTCAACCGTCTAAAATAAATATAAATTAGTGACTGTCATTCTATCATCAATTTAATCTCATTACAACCAAAGCACTACCAAATCCTGAAATCCAAGCTGAGAGCAGCTAACGGTTTTGCTACATCGGAATGAGTTTTTGTGACACGATTATTCAGTTTTCTAAGGCCCATAAGAAGAAGACTGGCTAAGTAATTCTGTGGCGGTCTTGCCGTTCTGTTCATGATAGACTATGCTAATTTGAGTCACTCCGAGGTTTTCTTCTTGTTTCAGGCCCCTGAAAACGTGGAATCGTGGACCGCTGAAATTTTCCTGGCAATATTTTGCTCCCGCGTGGATGGATATTTGGAGTGCGAGTTGACCGACCGGAAGGTCCGTGGTCCGAGTCCGACAGTTGCTTCTCGACTTCCTTTGGTCAAGCTTGGGCAACCTGGCAGAACCTCAGCCCTCGTGCTTCCTTCTGGAGGCATGGCGATATCTCAAACTTTGCTCGATAGTTAATTTAGCCTCGTTGCTAACTGCTATCCTTGGTCCTTGGATGAGGACGTCCGATCGCGACGCGGGAGTCCGAGGTGCTGATGTACAGGCCCAGTTAATGGCGTGCTTGCGTCATAGTTGTCGTTCCTGAGCAAAGTTGTATTCTGACGCGTCCATGTTTTCTACCGGATGGAAGCCTGAGACTGAACATATTTGTGGCAGACAACTCGACGAATATGTGCAAATCACGTTTGAAGAGAAAAATGGTTACTAGGAATTTTGTTCTTACGTTCATTAATTCTGCTTGTGCAACACTGCTAAGTAGGGGGCTGATTAACCCGTTTTTTAAACTCTTTCTCTAAATGTCCCGGTTTCTTCTGTGTTCAAATATCTAGTAACATAATACTCTGCAGAAAGGCGTTATCTGAGAATCGGTTGTTGCTCAGGTGCTTGTTCGCCGAGCTTTGCAATTGGCTTGCAAACGTTTAGTCACCACATGAGGCGACATCATCGGTGCGCAGTTGGGTGGGTGCCTCTTGTTTACCTGCGTGGGTTTATATGGCATTCACATTTATCTCCTAACGCGATTTGCTAGTCGGATGACGGCGCATTTCGTGTATATATTGGTTCGTTTGCGATCTTCGTTGCGTTTTGGGTAAGCCAACTGCTAAACAATGCTTTTGGCGACATCAACCTTACATATGAAGAAGAGAACAACGGAAAACAGGCATGTCTTGAGGTCCTCATTACGAGACTACCAAATGGACAGCTACAAACTGAGGTCCACCATGAACATCATCGCGAACATCAAGATCATCCTTATCGTCATCAGCATTGTTAACATGAGTACAGCATACTAGTGCTTACTGCCATATTGCCTTGAGGATCGAAATCCATGACAAAGACAGGAAAGGGGGCGAAGAGGCCCTAGGCCCGACCTAATGAAGCGACTCTGTGGGTTAGGTTAACGACCCGTCTGAATGAAGAAAATAACGATGTACAAGTGATCTACAGCCGTGTAAACTGGCAGATTTCTGGATTGGCTTCCTTAAACGTGACTCCAGTCATTTCGGAAAAGACTATCGACCATTCAGAAGTTTCTGTTTTACTCATCTTTTAGTAATATTCATGTAGTCTGACAAAGTAAACCTGCATTATACACTTGGATCACAACTCATATTGGTTCACAGTGGTTCATATTGGTTCATCCCAGAAGAGTACACTGGCATATCATATAGATTTTTCATTAGTTGGCAAACCATCCCAGGTCCATTCATTTGGTCGTCAAAAACCGTTTTCTTTTCCATCCGTTAGGATCATTACTCTGGCAAGATATCAAGATGGTGCAACTATCAGGCAGAGAACTTCGTTATTCCTTATGACACTTCATAAACAATGGCCTTCGCACAGGTCATTATTGACAGCACATGAATGGTTCATGGTCTTAACTTTGAAGTTTATATTGGTGATAGAAACCCGAAGAAGCTTGCTAGACGTTTTCTTGCATATAATGTCATATACACGTCTTGTCAAGTCTATTATTCCTGCCGAACATTTTCACTTTGTTGTTTGTGTTCGCGCTACTACACTCAATGCAGAAAGATCACTTCGGTTACCATCCGTTAAGCACACTATTCTCAACGTCCGCTTCAATTTCAAAACATTGCGGTACGCCTATTCTGAGTGCATCTATGTGTGCTAAAAATCAAGTGTTCGTCACCAATGCTTGTTTAACTATGTGGTTTGAACATACTTTATGACTTGTTCTACTGTGTGGTTTGTTTTTGGGCCACGTACGCGTTACACTCGTTCACGGACCACATTCTGAGCTAACACAGCAACCACCCAAGGTGTCACAAACAACGCTGCATTCGGACACATTTTAACGGATCGAAACACATTGCAGCACAGTGAAATCCAAACAAAAGAGGAAAATCGCCTGCACAAATTGTTCCAGAGAAATGAATACCGAAGAAACTTCATTTGGAGATCACACAGAAAGCCAAACACGACTGATACAACGGCACAAAATGGAAGCAAACAAGCCACACTCCCGTGCATTGAGAATATCGCCGAAGTAACCACAAGGCTATAATCTCCGTGCACAAAGATCAGAAAGAACGTGAGATCGACTGGAGTGGCGTTCGCATACTGACTCAAGCGAGATCGAAGATAGAACGCAAATTCATGGAAGCATGCTACTTTACAGAAAAAGATATCAACAAGCATATTGAAACTGACCCTATTTATCAACCGCTAAGAGTTAGAACCATGTAGCTCTGAACTGAACAAACAACCAGACGAGGAACTCGTGAAAGAAAGCAGGGGGTCAGATCTAAACGAACAGAGCAGATGAATTGGAGGAGGCATGCAGACAATAAATCAATATTTCGACACATTATCTTAGAATGTTTTGTAGAGATAGATTTTTCTCTTTTAGCTTATCGTTAAAGTGTAGTAATTTGTTCTGAGTGTAAGGCTGTTGGTCGGGTTTAAGATCCGTATTGGTGGGCCGGGGTTGTTTGGTGTAGTTCACCAACTATTTAAGCTTTGGGGATACCGATTGTTTGATGTGCCATCAAACCGCACTCAAGATCAATTTTTGGAAAGCAAAATACAAAGCAAATACAAAATACTGTGTCCGAACGGTATGACAACCATAAAGTGGGATCTGAAAGACACTTGGTTAGTTCAACGCGGCAATTTAAATTTGATTGGGAAGATCGAGACGGACAACAGCTCAATTGCAACGGATTTCGCCCACTGGCTCAAGCGAGAACAAAGTGAGAATGAGAACTCATGGAAGTGTAGCACTCCCCGGAGAAAGAAATCGGAAACACACTAAAGCTAATCTTATTTTTCAACTGCTTAGTGTAAGAAAACAGCACAACTACAGTACCTTGAGTGGCAAAAGCAACCAAATAAGGAGCACCTGAGATGCGCAGCAAAGCTGCGTTTCAACAATAGAGAAGCGCGGACGGTCAACTAACCATTTCATCTTAAGAATGAAGCACTAATGAAATCAAAGCAACGGGACCACAACAAGAGAAAAATCAGAAACAGAACAGCAGATTGATGAAAAACTGCGTCTGCAAATTAGCAATAAGTAAAAAAAGCACAAAGCGTTATATTACCGCACCCGGACTAATAAAATAACCACCAAGCTATTCACTGGTACTGCCTCCTTTTATTGCGACGAAGGGTTTTCAAATTAATCGTCAAGAAAAGCGGACGAATAAAAGCCACTTGTAGGCACAAAAACTAAAAATTGTGCGAAAATAAAAACACGACATTTTTTGCAACAAAGATTACGAAGTATTAGTTCTGATATTACGGCATTCGTTCGATTATAGTAGAGGGACAAAACGGACGTTTTTCGGGATTTGTTGAGTGTGGAATTTGCCATGAAACTTTGCATTTAAAATGTTTTGAACTTTAGCCGAGCAATGTTCCCAGATTCCAGGTGAATCTAATTAAATTGCGCACGGTTTTTTTTTGGTTGGTTCATCAAGACTGTTCTCTTTTCGAACAATCATTCTCTGTGGATTTGCTGCTTGGATGCGGCAGCTCTTGGTAAGACTCCCTGTGGGCCTCCTCACCGAAGCTCATCGGCTATGTGTAAAGTTGACAGATAATATTTCGGGCGCTTGTTT
Source organism: Clonorchis sinensis (assembly GCA_003604175.2). Taxonomy (NCBI): domain Eukaryota; kingdom Metazoa; phylum Platyhelminthes; class Trematoda; order Opisthorchiida; family Opisthorchiidae; genus Clonorchis; species Clonorchis sinensis. The sequence continues at coordinate 27,138,596 of CM030374.1, forward strand.
TGGTCCCGAAATGAACTGTAAATGGATTGTGGATATTTATTGCTAAAGCTAAACAACGAATTGGTTGCTTGAGAGGATCTGGCGTCACCGCAGTTTCAAGGCCTCTATTGAGGAATAATTTTTAGTGATCCTGCGAAACTTTATATAGAAAACAAGTAGCTTTTAATTACACTAACGACATTTTTCTACATGCAGTTAGCAGATCATGATGAGTAAAACACTGGGTGAGCACACTTTAAAACCGATTGTTGACAAAGGGCTGCATCCATCTCAGTTAAGTCTAAAGCAATAAAGTTAAAATCTAAACAAGTTACGTCTAAAGAATGTACGACACAACGCTAGGAATTTTAGAATTAATTTCCGTTTCTTTTGGACACATGGATAAATTAAGCAGACATATCGGAAAACAGGTCGCCTACAACACGCCGATATTTTCCGGAGTACACGTTTTAATTTGTGGGGGCCTTACGAATTTCAACTGTAAGCAGCAGTATTTCGAAACCACCGCTTGGTTCTGTCATATACTTCAGCAACTGTATTGCCAAAGGGATCAATATCACTTTAAGCACTGTGTTCAAACATTGCACTCCTCCGTATTTTTAGTATACCAGAACAAATTAAAAATTTCGGAACCGCAAAGCCAGTTACACTTTTATACTGACAATTTGAAATATGATGGGTCTATTTGTCGCATTTGCAAGGGCGTTTAAATTGGTCGATATCCGTGGTATTGCTAAGAATGAAACCACAATCCGCTGATGAATCTGCGCAAAATATGGGTTTCAATACTGAAACGAAGATATTTTAGTTCGTCAGCTAAAAAATTCGTTTAGGTCAAGACTGAGTGGTCACAGGTCATCGTTTATTGGATAAATATAAACGCGACTACATTGATCGACAAATTCGCGTCGCATGCTATCGACAATAACTGTGAATCTGCTCATAGCCTAGAAGTTCTGCGTACAGCTATACAATCAGCCCGTCAGTTCCTCAAATCTGTTAATGCATACTGATCCACCCGCTTTACAGCATTCGGTGGTGCACGTTTTTACAGTATTTTGTGTAGGATGTTACTTATCACTAGTGAAAATCCCCCCATTAATTTGTGGCTGGGATTCTGGATGGCTTAGGAAAGTGTACATCAAACGTTTTCTAGTTACAAGCTACCTGATTGGTAACAAATACGTTCATTCTACGGTTTGGCCATTTAGTAGCATAGCCATCTTTGGTCCCACACCACTTGAGATGATACCAGTCTCCTGCGTTGCATTCTCAACAGTATTACCTCAAATTTTGGAACAATTAGCCCGCGTGTAAATATAATTGTTTGCGGCCACATATTCTAATTTCGTGCAGTGCAGGCGTAGCCACTAACATCGAAATTCAAAACTTTCGAAAGAAACAACCATCGCCTTATTTTTTAGGGAGATGTTGATACATTTGACAGAGCCGCTTTGCCACAGAGCGAACTCCAAGAAGTGTTGTATGGTCCAGCGCAGGCGCGTCGGAATACAATAGTTGCATACCACAAAAGTGCACTTATTTACGGCACAATTGTCATAATGCCCAGTTTCTTAGACTCTTAGGTTTTTAAATCCGGTATAAAATCTTCGGAGAGTACGTAAACCATGAAGACTGTCTTTTAGAAGCTGGCCTACAGTCGGATGTTGTCTATCTTAACTTGCGTTCTTACGCTGGTGTCCAATGTAAAATTTGGTTGCTAAATATGGCAGCTTAGATCTATTGACAACTCCCCATTAGGAAGGGTTGCCCAAAGTCGACACCGCAGTATGTTTGATTCTGTTTGGAGGAATATCTCTCTTTTCTAAGCTAACAAAAAAAGTAATGCCACCGTGTTCATTTGACTAAACGAGTAATTCGTTGTTCTCGTCTGTTTATATCTACTCCCTGTCTGCCCAATTGCATCAAATATTAAATACCATTCCTTTCGGTGTTTTACGGCAAATTGGCTGCATTCAAGTGCGTTGAGTATTTAACATTTAGTTGCGTAATGAAAAACCAGCCTGTTAGGATATGGGTGCGCTTCATTTGCACTCATGATTTCCGATAATGATTTTTTGAGGCGCGCTGGATTCCAAGCCCGTATGCATGTGACAGCTCGCTGGCAAGTCGCCTGTTTCAATGAGTTATATCCCCACTTCCTAGGAGGACCTCCTGCTGGTGAAAGAGAAACACCTGCGACACAATCTATTTTGTTGAAAGTTTTTGCGAAAAACCAGAGCCACCGCATGATTGCATGTAATTGAACACCCGTGTGATAAAATAAGCTTGTTTATTTATACAGCTGCGGAAGGAAACATGTGTGGTTAGCGGTCAACAGGAAAACTTTGTTTACCATATCCCGTCTATTTTACTCCAAAAGAGTGCATGTTTGTAGCTGTGCGAAATTTGTCAGTGAATAACATGCATGCATAACTGGATATTCCCCTCATACACCTATGATCTGATGTCAAGCAGAACCAGAACATGCTCTGTATATTAAAAAATTTTTGAAATACAAGCTGATAGAAAATGTGTGAAAAAAGAACCTCACCTTTTCAAGCGTACATAAATTTGCAAAATTCTGAAGATTACAAGCGTTTACAACTTCTCTTTAGGGTGTGTTTTTAATAGGTTATTAAATTTCTAGTTTCGTTTGCACACATTTAAATTATGTGGAAAAATCAAAATTATCTTAGTAACGTTGTTTAAATAAGAGGAAGTTAATCACTCGCCAGACAGTGCTCTGCAAAATAGCCAAGAAGTTGTGTCAGAAGATTAGCGTTTCCCCTTCCGATAGCTTGGTCAAACGAGAAATCCTTGCTTCTCATACGTTGATGATTGTTAGGCGGTAGTCCCCGGCGACGCCGCATTAGTTAACCAGATATTTCGCACTGATTATAAGGTACCACTCGCGTTCTCCATATGGATTCTACTTATTTGATCGATATTCTTATCCGAGTTTAACCCGCTAATTACTCGACAGAGTTATTCAGGGAGCAACAGTGACGTTTACCTTCTAGCAGTTCGAATGAGGGCAAACGTCATAGCTTGAAAAAAAATTTCGTCTCAACACTAAGTATCGGCCAGAAAAAACTTTACCACTGCATGCAGCACGACTATTAAAAAAGCTAGCGATTCATCCGTACGTACCAAAATGTTTATTTTAATCCGAGTTACTGAGCCTCGGATAATATCTTGTCTCCTAATGTGCCAACATGTGTTGTCACTGAGGGACATCCTATCACGTGAGCCCTGACAATTAGCTCAATGAGACGGTGACAAAAATTATTGTTTTTCACTGTCTGTCTGTCTGTTTGTCTGTCTCACCACATCCAATTGGATGCTACGTGGAAGCGGTCAGGCAATCGATCTTGTCTTTGCTTTTTTTACATTTTACCAGCCAAACCTCGCTGCGTATTTCATTTTTCGCTCCAGTTTATCCATTGGATATATGCCGACCTGATGGCGATATCCTGAAAACAAGAATGTTGGCCACTTTTTTATTGCTTAGTTCATAAGGGTAATTAAGTAACTAGATCAGACGCTTCTCCAGGTTGTTTACATTTCGGTTGAAATGGTTCAATGATTAGAGCGTTAGGTTAGAGGTTCGCGTTTCGAATCCGGCCTCTGCATTTCGACTTCCCCTGTCTAGGCTTGGGGAACATGGCAGTAACCCAGCCCTCGTGCTTCCTTCTGGTGGCGTAGCTGCTAGGCGTCGAAAGGTTGATACAGCTAAACGATGACGACTGATGATGACTACGTCTACACTGCCATGACATGCATTAATAATACTTTCCTGGACCCTTATTTGTTTAGCTGTAATGCAGCGCAGTTGGAGGCTGGACATACAAATAATCTAGAGTTCAAATTCCGATTCTGGTTGTTTTAATAGATACACATTCATGACAAACAAATCACAATACACCGACGTTTAAACTGTACTACCTCATGAGTGTTCAGGCGGGTTGAGCATAGGTTACGCGCCACGCAATGCACAAGATTTCTCACTTTTTAGGCGCTTTCATTGAGATTGCCATAGCCAACCACTTAAGTTTTTATTTCCCCAAACATGAAACATTGAACATTGGCCCTGGTTTAAAAAGAGCAAAAGTCGGTTGTGTTGTCCGACAGCACACACAGAAAGCACTTTTCATTCCAACTCACCTATACAGGTGTCTTCATCACCACAGTTTTCTGAGGGGGTAAAGAATGTCATATCGGAACGTTCGAGTTAAACTTTACGAAGTAGATGCAAAATAATCGAGGTGTTTGACCCATACCCTTATGCGCAATGCATAATCTTATGTGATTTTTTCTCAGCACTATAGCTTACCAAGGCAGCGTTTCTGAGCTTCTTCGTTGCATTTTTCTATGGACAGACGTTGTAAATTGCTAAGAGGTATTTTCTTATAACAAGCAAAACTGAGAGTCCAAGGCATTTTCTCAATAGATGCAATTTGTAAACCACCTAAAAGTATAAAGGAAAATATTTTGCCCTGCGATTGCTCGGTACACAAGCGTTCGTGTTTGATAGGCGTAAATAAAACTAGGGCAGATATTCTTCTGGGAGCTTGCGTTTGGGCACCCACTATTAAATAAAACTAGGGCAGATATTTTTCTGGGAGCTTGCGTTTGGGCACCCACTGTGGGTGGGGATCACTTGTGAGATATCTTGATTTATGCTGAAGACATGTTCATCCCTACGTTAAAATATCCCGCATACCTCTATCAACTAGACTTTGCGCATTTGTACATCAAACGCATAACTAAGTGGCCATATAAATATGAACGCAGGTGAAAATTCTAAAAATCTTATACAGAGCTGACTGGGACTGTTCCGTCTCTTATGTTGAGTAGTCGGGCTTTTCATAACTTCCAGCGTTCAGCCAACTACCGGTTATGTAAACAAGATTATTTGTTGGTTTATAAAACCTGTAGAGAACGTAACGTTGTGCTGCTTATCTCCATGCCACTGCTAGTAGCACAAACTGGTCAAGTTGAAGGAGTGGAAGCTTGCCAAAACAAGAAAATAATGTCGGTTCATTTTGTGGGGGACCAATTGCAATATTTTTCATTGCTCAGCTATGATTAAAAACACAATTTCCGGGATGCCGTTATTTATATTGCGAGGTTTTATTCGGCATACAGCAATAGAGTACTACTCCCTACATACACATAGCCTCAGTAGTTACTCAAAATAATGCCTAGTAAATAAACTAGCAAAAACAAGGCATGATACACATACTTCGTCTAAACGCGTCCGTCGACAGTCCTGTTAAAACATAGAATGCTACTTGTTACTGAGTGTTTTTCTGCCCACTTATAGAGCACAGCTGTGTAATGTGTTCTCAAAAACGTTATAAAGACCATCCGCCATTTTGAGCATCTCTATTAAAAACTTTGGAAGCAAGTTTCCTCCACAAAATAACCTTGGTATCTTAAAATTATTTCAGCCAGTCATGACTTCCATCTTTTAAAATTACGGCGCGCAACTCATCAGTGGGAGCAAAGTGTGGCTTCCTGCACTGTCTAAAGAAAACTAAACGGTGAAGAAAATCCAATTTGTTCACTGAAACCGCCTCTGCTAATAATATTAACGAAGTATGCTAATTGTGATTGGTAGCTGTTGAAAATAGGCAGCCATTTGCAAATTTCTGCGAAAAGTGACACGTTTTTTTTCAGTATTCCTTTGAACAAACAACACGTAGTCCAGGACGCACCTACACATTGTTTAAATCCATCTTACGTTTTTTTCAGTATTCCTTTGAACAGACAACACGTAGTCCATGACGCACCTACACATTGTTTAAATCCATCTTCGACGCATTTTTCTGGAAGGAGAAATATACTTCTTATACATGGTTTCTACTAATAATAGAATCTATATGGAACTATAAATTCAATCCATTTTACAAATTACATAAATATATCAGAGATTAAATCCCCGGGCTTTAAACCCTGCCGCGGCGGTAGTATTGATTGCGTAATCGGTGTATGTCGGGAATATTCGGAAATGCTTTTGCGCGAATCCTTAGTGCTTCAGAGACAGAATAGCTCCAGCGCATATTTACTGATAAAACCACTACACATAGTAATCATATACTCACCACGACACGCATCATATACGCGGCTTGCCACAGCTACAGTATACCAAAACAATTTATTGCAGAACTAGAATTTTTTGGTTTTACTGACCAATGATTGGTCGCAACACGTGTACGTGGGCTACTTGCACAATGTGACAAGAAAAATGAGCTGCTAGTTGATACTCCACTGAATAGTTACTCAAAAGCAGACGGGTTCTGGATTTCAACTGAATCGTTTACTTGATCACGTGTGCTCAAATCACCTGTGTGTCCGGGTTTCAAATTTAATTCTGGTGGATTGAGGAGAAGATAACAAAAGCTAACGTACATCATATTTTTTAAGCAAAATTCCAGTACCTTAACCGTCCGTGCGGATATTTTCGATTGGACAGGTTATCCTGTAAGACGAAACCTTATAAAATCACGCACACCTGCAAACAACCACCCGAAATTTCCCAAAATATTACGGTTGCCTCAAGAAATCTGCTACATATGTGTAAACCACAATGAATTATTTCATGATTGGGCCATTGAATTATTATTATGCATTCGGATGAGTTCAGACTGTGCACTACTCTAAACAAGCAAAATGGAAATTGTACATGGAGGTACACGCAGTTCTGTGTATATCTTGTTCATTATTCGAAACTTACGGTCGTCCAGTGGATCCTCTCCACACCTTTCTGTTCAAAGTAATCCAGCAAACAGAGAACATTTGGAAGCGGTATTGAAGCGGAAAACGCGATGTGGGAATTTGTTAGCCACAAAAGAAGCACACATCGATTGATAAATAGCTTTAGTCCATTACAGCCACCGTGACAGGAATTCCGTGTGACTATGATTGTGACCGTCAAGTTGTTGTGTTTATTTTGTGTAGACGTAATAACCGCTGCGCACCAACCACATTCCCCGCAAAATGTATCCAAGATCTATCTTTCCGAGATAATGGAACTCTTTACACGCTTTCCACTAGCTTGTAATTTCCACTAACTGCATGCTCGCTACTGTATCAAAATACTGCATTGGAATTTGAGAAGGGTAAATGAGCAGAAAAAATAAAAAAATTGTCAATTTCTGCACATTCAAATTGTGTTGTGCTGTGCTATCCGAACCCTGATTTGGTCGTGTATTTTGACAACGGGTTCTATGCCATTATTACCAGGACAGTTTAGAAGCACTAGGAGCAGAATCGCTGAACATTTTGACACGCTTTCTTGATAGACTGCTTAAAGAACGAATAAACTGAAATTTTTGAACCGTAGGAACATTAAACCTCACATGTCTGGTTGAGAAAATGTTTGTGCCGACAATCTCAAAATATGCGAGCCTGTTTAGGAAAACCGAGGTGTCTGTAGGCTTAAACGAGTGCGTGCAGACCGCCCAGGTAACAAGATTTTGCGCATAACAGGTTTTATGGAATACGTTTTGCCAAAAATTGAATTGAGAATTGCTTCGTTTCACTGATAATACGAAGCAGTCCTGTGTGAGATTTAACCGTAATCTGTAAAGCAATTATTTCACAATTAACTCTCACCCACACATTGATGGTAATCTGGGATAGGTTTTGCCGAGAAGCCTGAAACTAAAAGAAGGACGACATTTCATGGGATGTTTGTGATACACAAACGTTCAATTGTGATAGGCACTAAACTAGAACTCACGCAGACTGAGTGATAACGCGACAAGTAGTATCATGGTTTGTTCTTGCTGAGACGTTTTGAGAAACGTTCTTGTCCTTCAAGGTTCTCTTAGGCTTATGCGTAGGATTTTATTCTAGTTCAACTGACCTTGCCGCCTGTCGCGTAAATTAGCTTAGTTGTGCGAACCACTTGCGCGCACTCTATTTTATATGCATTTTAGACTTACATTATGCATAAATCAAAGCTTGATACCCGCCCGTCTAGGAAAGGGTTATTTCACGGAAATATTATGAATCTACGTTTCATTTTTTTCATGAAGGAAAATAATTGCAAAAATTCTTCTTAAATTGGGAACGCTGGCTAATTTTGCCTGCAAAAAATCTTCCACAAACGCATTTTCATTGGGTAACAATTAGGTCAATAAGCGATTCACGATTTACAATGTACAAATATTTTGTCAGTGACTGGGCAAGGAATATTTCCTCTTAGGAGTCTCTGGTATCCAATTAATTTATAAAGCAATTACTGCAACGTTCCCCTGTTTTGCGACTTGTTTATCTTTTTATATGAGTGCGCACACCGTTGATGCTACGATGAGGGTTCTTTTAAGACATTAGATTTCGGCAACTGTCTTTACAACTGCTTTGCTCACATGAATCAATTGTGCGGATAGTCTCAGAAGAAATATTCGCGCGCTAGATTGACAAATTAAATTACGAATAATAAATAAAAAAGGAATAATTACTTCGGGATGATGGATGATTTTATTGCAACAGCTGAGACACAGTTGCTGCCAGCCCTTTGCGGTCTCAAAATGCCACCACTAATTTACAAAAAATAAGCCTAAATTGAGGCTCCAATTGTCCATCCAATAGAATTGCGCAACATGCAAACAAGTACATATAGAACACATGCGGGGCAGCTCAAGCCACGTATATATATATATATATATATATATGAGTAATACCCGCCAGCACACTCGACAGTACACTTGTATTCTGAAAAATAATATCGCATTTTTTATCGATTTCATTGTTGCACTATTAAGATGGATACATTTTACTAAAGTGCCACTTAAAGCGTCATTATTGTTAACCTGGCCACTCACGTCAGCGTAAACGACCATTGTCTTGCCGTAATGACACCTCTTGTAATCATCAAACTTGGGGCTGTTTAAAAGTACATCCAGAGTGAAAGGTAAGTTGCCTTGTATAGGGCACCAGCCCAAAAATTCTACTTTAAAGGCGCTTTCAGTGCCAGAGAACAATCAGGTTCTTACAAGCGCATTAAATGCTTCATACTGCGAGGTCTGCCTCTGAACAAATTGGTATTTGGATAAGCTGAACTTCCGTATGATTTTCCAGCTATTTTGCGCGAAAATGTTTGGCCGAACTCTTCAACGAACTTTCGGGCTCAAATGGGCACGACAAACTGGTGTAGCTGCACAGCAATGCTAACACCATCACATCGTGCCAGTCATTCTGACAATGCTCCGAGTTAACAGAGAGACCAATCATGTGATTACTGAAACTTCGGTTGAATGATGCAAGTGTACTCAATACCAGTGAAAGGAAGAAGGCCTTCGCTGCGGATTTGTCAACAACTTAACAGTTACAGACTATTGAACAGGGGAGCAAAACTCTCATACGCATCTCGTTTAGAAAAATGAATATCCACCGTCTCCTTGAACGCGTCTTCCTGAACTTTTCTGGATATTCATTGACTGTTACTCAAATCCAGGCAAATGCTACAAAGAGACTTCGCCAATTCCGTAACAGATCTCACTTTTCAAGAAACGCAAAGCAGATTTACGAGAAGACGTACTACTCACATGCCTCACCAGTAGTATCCACCGTTACACTAGTAAGCGAATTCGCGAAAATACCTAACGTTCACGCATTGTGCAATTGGAAATTGCCTTGGACTAACCATAAATACCGTAGCTGCCGAACATTTTCGCGAAGTGTCAGGGCGCTATTATTACTCGTGTTTGTTTAGAGTTCAACGCTAAAAGGCAATGAATGGCAAGCTGTAAAACAGGTCAAACTTGCAAGAATGATAAACTTTATCACAGTCATGCGAATGTTGTGCAGACATTTTTGTAGCCGGCAGTGAAAGTGCCATTTCCATCTCACTAAGACCGTATGGCCGGGCAAGAATTTTCGGCCTACGATACATTTAGATTCAACTTAGTTCTGACTAAGAAGCCAAATGAAGCTCGCTCTATAAGCAAATTGCTCCTGGCAAACGGAAGAAAATTGCTAATTAGGGTTCCGTTTGAGATGGTATGGACAAACTGATGCATATGAAGTAATATATGTTGTTTTAAGTATGTTTTGGCCACTTCTCGTGCGCACGAAAACTGACTGCTACACTAAATACTACGCAGTTTCTTGTTAAGCGTGTGCACTTGGTTCTTTCCAGCAGTTTTTAGTAAGGTCTTCAAAGGGCTGTGAGCCTCGAGATTACAGTTGAGTGTTTGAGTTAGATTTGTTTCAGATATACCAACAAACCTGCTACGCAGATTCTAAATTTTCAAGGACCATTTGAACACAAGCATTTTTTTGTCCAATACTTTATTTCAGTAAACGTTTGTTTTTCGTATATTTGTCTCGAACAGCGGAGACAACTTAATCAACACGGACTGGTGATGACTTAAATCAAAAGAATTGTTGCCTTAGTTTTTTGCATTCCAAAGCCGGTCAGCTACAATTAAAAGGCCCTAATTAGAAGTAACTATTTTAGATCTTTAAAATTTCTAGACTATACAGGTTTTTAAACCACCGCGGCATTAAATTCATGTGACACGATGCGGTGTAAAAGAGCCACAAGTTCACCGCCCGATGGTTCGTCGATTGAGTATGATTGCCTCAAACTCATTTATTCACCCTTTTGGTAGGTTAGTCGCCATTTGCTTGACCAAGTGTGGAATAGCACTGGCTAAGATGTAAGGAAGCTCTAATCCAGCGGGATGCTTAACCACTGTTTTTGCAATAACATCCGTTTTGCATAATCATGTAAATATTGTCCTGCCACGTGGCAGCGTGCACTAAACCTCAAAGTTTAGAAGGAGCGACTTTCCATGAGTAGTTATAGTAAAACAGCCATTGTTATTTTCCTAACATGCAAATAGCAACTGTTTCCAATCCAGTAGGTGATGGCTTGAAGAAACATCTAATTCGGCACGCTGTTTGCACGTATTTCTTCCTGGAAATCCGGCCTGTCGTTTCGGTGTATGTTCCACCTGGTAGCTCACAGAAACGAGGTCACAAGTAGACCTGGACGTTTATATTTTGTAGTTATTTATTCATCTAGGTGTTGAATCTGCACCAAATAGTCATATCACAAATATAGACGTGAACGTCCCCGCCGCAGGAACAGTCGCTGGACATCTTAGCTCCTAGCGTCGTGTGGTCTTTCGACTCTCTTCATGACAAAACGAGGCACTATACTGCCTCGTATTCCTACCTGCATTCAACTGCGAATTTTGCGTGCCTGACTTCATCCGCAAACAACTGCATATTCATTCAAGTTGCAGTGTACGGGCAAGTTCACTGCACGATATTCCACTAACTTCTTGAAATTGCGATATTTGCTGCGCGAAGCCTGCACCTTTCAAGTAGATGAACGCCGAACCGGACCAAATAAAATGAGCATGTATAGGGCAGCTCATCCGAAATCAATGTGAGTTCCACCACTCCTGCATCCCAGTCGTTCTATTGACTATTTTTGGCACAAGGCTTCAAGAAGCAAAACCATCCTGAGTATCGGAACTTCAGAAAATTTTCAGAATTCTTTCAAGCACCGCATGACGTCTGCAATACAAGAATATACAATTCGCACACACCCTGTTCTTTTGCGCCCGGTAGCGCAATGCTGTACCGTTTGTCTCCGTACATTCAGGGTCCTTCTGAGAATGATTACAATGAGCAAAGGCTTTATGTGTTCTTTCTACATGAATGATGAGGCTATTTCGATTTTTGGGCCATATATTAGGTTAGCACACATCGAGTGGAGAATCAAAAAGCCCCTTATTTAATGTATGGCTTTATACATGTGTGTACACGTAAGTTCAAAGGTTGGTTTTGATGAGGAATTGGAAATAAAAAACCAAGCAGATGCACTCTTATACTGGTTTGTTTTGTCCTTATACTAAACTGGCTGCCGTTGGCCGCTAGGACAGGCAACACTCATTCAACTTGTCTAAGATTAATTACGGTGTAAATTTTATTTTCTGATAACGAACACCATTTTATGTGTTGTCTTCCCACACTCATCACTCTCCACTCTTCTTTGCCCTATCCTTCCTGTTCCAAAACCTTTATGTTCAGTATTATCTGACCCAAACGCCCCGCCTACCCTGCGTCGTCCCCGCTATACGTCCACATGAACCAACAAACAAATCGAATTTACTTGTGATGCTGCTTTGGTTTGAATGCGCCTGTGTCAGGTTAGATTGCCATGGAACTGTGCATCCCTTGTCCGATCACCGCTACGAGGTTGTCGAGAAAGTAAAAAATACCGGTGAAACGGTGGCACGGCAGTACCCTAGAGAGTCTGACGGCATAACCGAAAATAGTCTCTCCATAGCCCGAATAGTTTCTTCTTGCCCCTGGGATGAGTTTACTCTACTGCTACCAACCCTTTGATTGGATACAAACGTTCCGGGTTTGCGCTGAAATTTCATTTTGACCTTTCCACAGGTTTAGGGATTTTACATACGTTACTAGTCCAGCTCAGTGCATTATCATCATGTCTACGTCCCACCTAACTTTTGCACCAGACTTTTGTAAAAAACGGCACCATTGAGTCAATTTAGCTTTGCCGTGAACCGTAAATTTGAGATGCAACTTGCAAGTGCCTTGACCTTCAACTTAAGCATCTCTTTATATTCACACAAGCTCTTCACACCCTTAGCCAATAACTCCTCTGCCCGAGGTCGCTCATCATCGGTTTTTACGGAATCACGGATTCACGAACTAATATATAGAACTGAGGCTTCCGCTCGGGTATCCAGGTTTGATTATACTATTTTTGTTCAACAGCGTAGGTGTGCGATACTCTTCATTAAGTTCTCAGCCCGGACCAGTTACATCGCTAACGCAAGGACTCACATAGCGCAACGTCATAAAGTCCGACGAACCACGTTAAAAACCATCGGAAAAAGGATGTCTCATGCACCAACCCCCGAAATGAGGACCAGTGATGCCCAATAGGTATGTGCACACTGAGCTTAAGAATCTTATTACTATATCCCCGCGGGTACCTTAGGGCTCAAAACAGGGCCCAGAAACTTTGGCAGGACTTTCTCAAACACGTCTTAAGTCAGCATTGCGTCTACTGGGAGGCCACGATACTTCAGCGTAAAAAAAGGTCGACAATAGTGAGACAAGTTTTATAATCAACGGATTTAAGGCCATCAACAGATTTCCTGATAGCTGTTTGGACAAACTTCAATAAGGATTATGTATCCTTGGTGCTGAGTTCACACCTGGGTTGCTATATTCTGGAAGCTGCGTGACGTAGCCCCCTAGAGTACCTGAAAGTCCCTTCTAACAATAGGAGAAAGATGCACCCAATCTCTTTTCGAACAGCAAATGCTTCATTTAACGATTTTTTACGGTGAAGTGAGGGGGACATTCTCCAGGAGAGCCACATATCTAAATCCTTTTAAGCGTCCATACTCGAAATGCCTTCTTGTGCTTTGTTAATACGCGATTCCTTTTGAGTTCTATTCAACCGGCTCGAAAACCTAAGCAATCGTGTCTCATGCCTCATTGCTCTGGCCTTTTGTACTTCACAGTTTCCTATTAGTTATCACCTGATAAGCGTGTCTCATTGATTTAGTCTTTCCTCTATACTCTTGTTGCTGTAGACCAATCAGCGCAAAGGGTAGTAGAACGCATTCACAAGCGGGCCATTGTAAACCAGTTTCGGCAACCCTGTATACACAGTGTAATACGGTTTTCGATGAACCCGTTTTTAATTGATAGAGGTGCTTGTATTCATGGAAAATTACCCCAAGCAAAAGACGGATAGACCAACAATCAATAGGTGCTTGTGTTCATGGAAAATTACCCCAAGCAAAAGACGAATGAGCCATAGTGGACGACATTTTCAACTTCACAAGTAAAGTGTCATTGCAGTCTTACATGACTCTCTGCTCAGCAACCTAAAGTCTAGTGGGATTCATGAAAAATCTTACACTTAACTGAGGCGATTCTGTCGGACAGAACACTCTAGTTGGAAGTAGGTTTATTATACTCTTGTTCTGCGGCAGTCTCCATCGGAGTTCCTCACGGCTCCATGTTGGGCGGTCTTCCGTCTGCAGCTGACTCGCCACGCCTTTTGCCACCACTTCAAGAAAAACTGCTAGGAATCCCATCAGACCTGGAATCGTTGGGTTGAGGACGAAAGATAGACAGGCCCTGTAGCCAAGCCCCACTCGCAAGGTCTCCACCACTACTTGAAAATATTTGGCCGCATGCCTTTTTTGTCTGCGTGAATCGGATGAGCCCCGGTGCTTCAACCCTGCAGTTTACAGTTTGTGGCAAATCTAGAGCCTTCTGAATATATTGGTCCAGCACAGCTAGATTTCCAAAACAGGTTAGTTAAAAGCGCAGGGTAGTCGACACACATCCGTGACCTAGGAAAGTGGTGTACGTACAGTTTTGGGCAGCGCTAGTGTGTTTCAATATGCCTCTTTGGATAATCGCCAGGTACCCGCATTTGTTACAGTGAACGCGCCACAGTGGTCACGTCGCATCTGGACGACTAAGAAAGCACGTTCGGTAGAACTCGAACTCTGTGAAGATGAACACTGCTCCAACAATCACAGATTTGATTTGATTTTGTCACCTCTGTGGTTTGCTGAAGGCTCTTTATGCTTCCTTCCTTTAGGCGCAGTGTGACCTGTTTGATGTGCAGATTTCTTCTTTTGCTCGCTGCCTCTTATTTCCGCTGCTGCAGGTCAATTTGTTCCCACATTGGACACACTGCTGTATTTAACCGTGCAAACGGGTTAATGTTGCCAGGAAACCAGGTCAGCCCGCGACATTGAGCTGAGCCCGTCAGAATCAGCCTTACAGCGTGTGATTTATCTTAGTCCTCATCTACTTCGCGTGTTAAGGTTGATCTAAAATGCGATAGCCCAGAAGAACTTGAAAGCAAGTTTATAAAGCAGGTAAATGGAAAATATAAATGCAGTTTACAGAGAACCATGTGTTTCGTAACCCCCATCTCACAGGTTATCAAATTCCAGGATGTATAATCCGTTTTTTTTTATTCTAGCGCGCGTTCCGCCCACACCGAGCCTTTGACGGGTGTCTAACGTTCAACATTACATGTTGGTAACTTTACGGTCCCTCTCTTCTGCTCGACACTTTCCATGTATATTCTACATTCTGCTTTGTCCATGTCAATCTCCCCGCATTCAACTTTGCACTTGCTGTCCTAATTGTTTTAACGCAGAGCTGAATGTTGCCTCACCTTTAATTTTGTGCTGAACTACAGCTGAAATACGTTCCACATGGGAAATGCATTCATCTTTCCAAAATTACGTCTATACCAAACGTTAGGACACATAATATTGCACAGATGCGTTACCAATATCTAAGTAATGATCTGAATAACGTACTGACATGAAAGTCTAAAAACCCTTCTGCAGCCCACTGCAGAGTCAGCTTTTCTCTTCACGCAGTTGACGAAAAACACTTGTTTGCGCACTATGCTGATGTTAACTGGGGACGAGAAATTCCGGTCACTGTGATTTGAAACCGAATGCAACTCATCAAAGTTGCGCTTGCATTGCACAGCCTAAGACAACTCCGTCACTCAAATTGTCTCCCGTCGGAGAGCCCGTTTATATGACAGTGGAAATCTGCACAACAAAATCCTGGATGGGATTTCGGATTGAATAGTTAGAATGTGGTCTCCTAAAAAATTTTTGCCATCTTTTACTCAATTGCTCACCTTTGAGGGCGATGAGGTTAGAGTATATATGAGGGCTCTTCACTGGAGTGTCAGAATACCAGAATCTCACTATCACTCTATTGTTAGCGGAATTTTAGATGCGTAAGTGCTTCCCCAAATAGCAATTGCCGTCGCTCAACTTAACACCAGTTAGGATGATCTCTTTCGGTCCAATTTTTCACAAAAGCTACCATAGTTGGTCACTGTTTTCCAGCTTGCCCTAAAACCACTGAATTCCTCTCAACGTCGGATGACATTTGGACCAGAATTATACAGCAATTCCCTCTCTAGTTGCTGCACCGTCGCCATACCTTGGAGCCTTCAATTCCCTTTGAAACATCCGAAAATTGTATGCGTCCGACAGTTGACCAGATTTCTGATGACCTATTGACAGAAACATGTGCGTACATACCCTCACTTATTTAGAATCACACACACTGACAAGGCGATCACCGAGTTCTACTCTCCGGTAATGTCTGACCGGGAACCAGGTTGTCGGACTTTGCGTTGACTCCCGTTTTTATAATATGTTTCAGATTACTGGATAGGCACCTTCAATCTCTCTCAAGCTCCTTAGTACTTCGAAATTAAGTACTCCGCATCAATATATCATCTTTTGCAAGCGATGTATGCGGACGATGTAGTCATCTTTCCTGTTAATGGTAACTATTGTGGTGTTTTGTACCTTTATTTTGCTTCCATTACAACATTACGTATTTTGTCAATTGCATACCCACTTTTTGTGTGAATAGGAAAAACTACAAAAAACGCGCACTTGTAAAATTTCACGCAATACAAACATGGTCACGTGCTCCGACTCTCTCTTCTGATTTCGCTCGCGCTTGCAGCGGTCATTCGCGAGTCTCATTTGCTAACTCTGGTATCAAAACATTCCAGACTATCTTCGAAATCCATTATATGTGGGAACTGTTCAGAAGATGATCCCTGGACAACCATGATTGGATTATTGTTTATTCGCTGAACTGGGCCAACGACGAACTATTTTAAAGAGAATAATTATTAGTGAGTCTGTTCCATCTGACCTCTTTATTATTGTACACTCAGTCTAACGTTATCATTTTTATTTCTTTGTCACACACTCCCGGTAAAGTAACTTATCGGATAGCCAGACCACTACATTAGTATCCCCTCGGATACACACCATGTATGGACCTTTCCGTCAACGTATGCAGTGCGCGCTCCTGGAACCCCCCTTACCAGGAATTTCAATGTATCACACTTTCAGCCCGTAGGTTCTAGTTCCCAGTTGCATCAAAACACATTCTTTACACAAATTTACGTCCGTGATACTCATTGCTCATCACAAAGTACCAGGCCAAACACGTTATCCACTGCGCTACGCCGGGAACAGCAAACGTGGGCGAGATTATTGGATTTCAAGCCAATTTACGCTCTATTATAGAAAATGGAAGCAAACGTTCAGTCCAGTTCAGTTGAATTATTAATAAATTGAAATTTTCACTAATAAAAATTTGGATGTGTGTATAAAATTCTGCGGCAGATTTATTTCGAGCGCGTATAACAAGTAAGGCGTCCCTGAAGCCCGCCAAGCCATCTAGCTCAATTAAATGATATTGGTTCAGTTATTTTGAGCGGGTTTCCCATCACACGGCTTTCACTAAATCAAAGATTGTGTTTTGTTTACGCCACTATATAAATTCTTGTTAGCTGTAACACAAATTTTTAGACTATCCCTATTTTCACGAAAACGAAATCCCACTTGTTGCGTAGCGAGCAGTGCTGAACGTCACAAGATATTTGACACTTGGAGACCAACAGAGAAACTGTTCTGCATTTTACCAAAAAATGTATGAGTTCATGTCCAAAGCACACAATATTGTTCGTTAAACAAACTGTCAATCGGATGTTGGAAGCCGGTTAAACTATTCCAGCGAATCCCACCCGTGCGTTGTCCACGTCAAACACTGTTACGTAATGGCGCAGAAAGGACAATCCCAGGATTGCTTGGACTGGGAAGGATGGATCGATCGCCTGGATTCCTGGTTGGCATAAACCCGTATCAAGCTGGTGGAAAAAAAACGAGGATGTACCGTTGAAATTTTTGACATAATATTCCATCAAAACTCCATTTGTGCAGCTTCCCTCAGCCATGTAACAAAGGCTTCGAATTGAAAAAACGCTTAAATTTTCTTGCACTGCCTCAGTGGACCGTACTGCGGTGTTTCTTAGCTTGGTGTTCAATATCTAGTGAACTTCCAGAAAACTTCTAGAGGATGCTTTACAGCGTTCACTTTTCAAAAACTCTGTGCCAGAAGCAGCCCTGGAAAGATGAACTAGTCCACCGCTAAGGAAGCACTTGCAGTAGGGTTTGACGCATCTGCCGACCGCCGGGTGGCCGTGAGACGACTTAGGATGGCCAGTATAGCACCCGAATGCAATCTGATGGTGTTCTTCGTCAGTGAGCAGCAGTCGTTGAATCGTGCCGTGCCGGAAGAGGAAGTAGTCTTGCGCCAACTGTTGGTGTCCGACTAGTCCATCGAGGGTGCACAGCTGGCGCCCGGCGAGTAAATGCGGTTGGTAAGAGCAGTGTGCCACTTGATGATGAAAAAGCTGGTGCACCTGGCATGGAACCTGACCGAGGCGCCGCTGGCCAAGTTGCGGTAGCCAAGAGAGGTAAGAGGATTCACAAGTTGAGGACCTGCGGACCCAAGTGGACCGGCTAGCCGAACCCTCCACCAAAGTGGTTTCTTTTTGTAACATCCAACTCTACATTGATCGTCCTAACCACCCGATTGCACAGCTTGGTGATCTGAGGAACTTCATGAAGAATTGACCTGAAACTCTAGCTTGTAAATGTGTTTCTAAATGGCACCTAAGCACCATGAGATTCCGAGCATCGAGGCTATACAACGAGGTTCGAAAAGACCGGAAGTGGTCCGACTAGGGTATTGACGGACCGACAACTATTACGTAAGTTTGCCACAGAAATTTGTGGCTTACTTGTCAAAAAGACCCTTTAAAAAGGCAGAGAATTGTTTTTTGTTGAAGAGATCAAAAGCCTACTAGGAAAAGAATTAAACATTTCCGGAAACTTGTCTTCCAGGAGATACAATTGCCGCACAAACTGTTGAAGTGTGAAACGTCGGTAACCCCGAATACATGGACGATATGCTCGACAATATGCCCATTTGTCGGTCTACCTAGCGAGCAATCTACCCAGCTTCCTAGCTTCCTACCTGTCTACTTCTTTATCCATGTACTTGTTGCCCTTAAGATGGTAGAGCCGAACTGGTTTTCATTTGAAAGTGCACACAACTTACCTTGGTACAAGCAGGTTACATGTATCAGGTGTACAGGACCAATCATGCTAATGCATCTTTCTACCCACCTGGCGCAATCCCATGTGCTGGGGGCCGCACTGGGGAGATTCCTCCCCTTCTGAATCAACCGCTTGTTTTCCAGCTCGTTTGCAGCTAATCAAGACCAAAACATTCTCACATTTGCTTAGACAGTCGCCCTCGATTTCGTTCTACAGATCCCCTCGTGGGATAAAATAGAAGCTGCAGTTCTTCAGACATATCTGAAAGTAGGTCCTTCATTGGAATTTCGAGCGTTCCAGGATTATGAACTTCTTTCTGCAGATTGCCCTAAACTACTTACTTGCGCAGGTAGCTTTCGACCGTTTGCTTTAAGCGGCCGAACAGTTGTAACTCGCTTTGAATGAAACTGCATTCAACTCAAGCAGTGTGTTCTATTCGAAGAACCTTGGTATTGTGAGCCCCGCCAATCCAATTGAAATGAAGGATTTTACGAAGGTGATGCAACGCGCTTTCTTTCAGAACCAAAACGCGTCCTCTTTTTCGCAGCACAATGGTAAAAGCGGAACAACAGTCCGAAGTGGTGCAAATGTATTGTGTAAATACAGATGATGAATTTCCTCAGACGCGCCTTTCGAGACTAACACTCTGGATTTCGAAATCCTTGCGTTTACTTAAATGTTTGTTGTCTGTTCTGTGCTTGAAGTGAGGCCAGGGCTCCGGAAACCCATGTAGCACATCATCCCACAACTGCTTAGTGAAAGTGTGACGTTTCATTGCGAATCTCGAGGCAAGCCTGTAAAAGTCTACCGTTGGAGAACCCTTGTTTGCACGCCAAACCTCGACTTCACTAAACTGAAAGATAGTGTCAGCCATGGACCTTCTGGTCCAAAAATAAAAAGATGGCGCATCTACAAACAAGAGCACGGAGACAGCGGAGTAGCACGACGGCGTTGTGGTCAGGGAACACTCTGGACAGAGCAAACAAGTATGAGTTGCTCTGAGGTCTTTGTAATGACGGTAAGCTTTCTCATTGATGGTTGGTGAAGACTGACTAGGTCTTGTGTGAGAACGCGGTCCTTTTTCACTTCACAACAGGTTACGAAATCGAAGTTCCAAATTTAAGACCCGTCCGCAATGCAGAAAGCTTTGGCATGGTTGACAAATTTCTCGTCCGTAGGACAATTTGCAGTGCATTTCCGGCAGCTCACTGGAGAGCTTTGAAGAAGTTGGCCTTCCATAGGACTGTCGATTTCGTTCACGACACCCACTGTGGAGAACTCTGCATGCCTCCTTGCACAGCCAATTGGTTTCACGGTAGTTGTCCGTCTTTGGGTGATGACATTTCCCTGTGTACACAAAAGTTTACAGTTGGAATTTCGTCCCTTCAGTAATACCAATATTCTGTGAAAAGTCAAGGAACATTGTGCAGCTATCTTACTGCATCTCATGAAACTCAGAAAGTTCCAAAGACCCAACAGTTTGGTCACAAACAACTGGATAAATGTGTGATTGCCTTTTACTAGTTGCAAAACGTCCTCGACCTGCAAATTCTGCATAGCGGTTTCGGACGTTCTTTTCTAAACTGCCTGTTCTCCCGGCCCAAACACTTCCAAGAACATGCCGCCGCTTCCGCCGTCCTTTCACTGTCCAGTTTTAGGCAACCTTTCTAAGAAGGGTATCTTGTTCTTTTGTGACCAATGTCTCATTCGGTTCAAATGATCACATCATAACCGGTTGAGTGGTGTTGAGGTAGGGTGTTGGGAAGCTACCAGAATTTCCTCAGTCTCGTTGAGCATTCCACCAGATAGTCTATCACCAATCAGTTGAGCATGTTGGGCATTCTGTCCACAGCCGTTTTTTGCCTCGACAAATAATCTTTTGCGATAACGACGTTTGTGTGTGTCTGGTGCGCACCAACGATTGTTTCTCCCTCAGCGACGCAACGCTCGCAAGTGAACTGGAAAATTTGGCTAACGGATCCACCACTCCTCAATCAGCAGCCAATAAACACGTCTGAGTGACTAATATTTAGACATTGGGCGTCGTACGCCTGTGAAGGGTCCTCCAAGCCCAGCCTTGAGCTGTCTTGCCAATTTGCAGTCATGCCGGGTTTTGCTTCGGATTTGACTGAATGCGATATGCTTTCAGCTAACCTCATAATAGGCACTGCCGCATTTTCTGCGCAAGGTCATGCGTCATTCAAAAAGCTACATTTGTGGGCATTTGATAAATCTCCCTTCGCATCCGCCGACATTGTTGCATCCATCCCTGCTGACGCGCTTGTTGATGCTGCTGACGCCACTGCTGCTAACGGGCACGTTTTTATTAAAATCGAATAGTATTCGCCCCCCAAACAGGAGTCAGCTCCTGAAACATGTCATACGTAACTACAAAAGTATGATTCCATCTGGAAGAACCATCTTACCTTGAGCAAAAGAAGCTACCAAGATGCAATCACCCAAGGCTCAATGACTGATTATTATCATGGGAGAAAACACAAGGGTGAATTTTAGACAACTGATTTTCAGTCTTCCAACACACATGAGACCTGCATGGGAATAGGGAACTAGGTGGGACCAACAATCGAAAGAAGCCTTGATAATCACGGGTCCACGTGTGTCATCAAACTATGGCTGAACAAAACTTAAGTTTAGGCTATATACTAGGAATCTTAAGTGACCATCGGAGACGAAACAAAACACTCGGGGAGAATGTGAACCCATGCAGGCTTTAGTGGAGACATTGAGCATGAATGCGTAACCCTAGCCGAAGTGCCCTAGTGGGCTAATGGTGAATACGTTCTTATTGACGTCATTTCGGTCAGCAGTGCCAATGAGGGTCAGGTGCATACCTTGCATTGTCACGGCTGAAGCAGTTCCGCTCATTCTCGGTTAACTAATAAAGTACTCGCACGACCGCAGTAGCTCCATAATGACACTCAAATAGTAGTTAAATTGGTTCTTCGGGTTCTTGGCGAACTACACTCAACTGCAAACAGATTGGTTCGTTTTTGCGAAAGACTCAGCTGTAACTCAGCTGAATCTCTAGTTTTCTATGTTTCCAGGAAATTAAATGTGTTGCACCATGACCGTCCCATGTTTCCGTTGCTACGGTATTCGAGATATCGCGACACATGTATGTTCACAAGGCATTACTCATTCTGGATGAGTTTAAGGGAACGATGGTTTGCAAACGGGGTGATTGCGCTTCTGATGCCCGTAATCCAAGCGTCCAGATGCTCGGGATATTGAAGCCTGGAAACACCAGCCGGGTATGTGACATAGCATGATTGTTTTATCCACTGAAGAATGCATTCCACCAACGGTGTTTGTGCGTGAGTGTGGCCTGAGGTCGTTCAGCTATTACACAACTGGCAGACTGGATTCGCGGGCTGCGTACGAGGTGATAAGTTGCTTCACTTAACTCAAGTAAAGCGCCAGCTTCCACCGAACTTTTGGTTGATGCTTATTGACAAATTATGGATTATTTCGGCTGTTGAGCGATCGACCACTCAGCGTAGTTCCAACTGATGCCAACAAATGGCGAGAAATACGGTTTGTGACAAAATATAAGATATCCGTGTTAGAGGTGAAATTTAACCGTTAACACCGTCTCTTGACTGAGCCCAAAAATGTGGGACCACATCACAGAAACTTCAAGGAGCAAGCACGTCCAGGTCAGACCTTCCAACTAAAGCAGTCTGAAGCGTATCAGGCTCGTGCACTGCCCATCTAGACAGATCTATCGTTTGCATTGTTTGATCTGGTTCCGTTCATGTCAAACAGCTCTTTAGTGACTATAGCTTCTAACATCAGAAGCGAATGGTCCTGCTTGGAATTAAGAATTTATCTATATACAACCAGGCTTACTACATCCCGCAATGAACCACTCTCTGTCAAATCCGGCGAAGTTTCGAAATGAAAACAACAAAACGAAACCACCCAAATATACTGAGCCTCCCGGGAGCAACCACCCGAGGAAACTGTGCAGTAAAGTTCTGATAGGGCTTCATCTGTGTCCACAACATCTTTACCTCCGGTCTGATCCATGTACCTCTCTCCCTGTCACAAACTCCATCAGTGCCCGGTTAAAATCCTGTAAAATGTCAGCCCTAAGATGATAATTTTCAACCTCCCTTTTTCGTTATGAAGTAAAGTTCACAGTGAAATACAATCAGTGTTCGCCCCTGATATTAAATCCTTATTCACCAGGGATTATATGACTAATATGATCACAATAGTCTTTCTTAGAACTGGTAAGTTAGAAAATAGTAGAAACGACAGGGAATTAATTAGCTGATTTCTAAAAGTCACCTTAAAAAATGCCGGGGAAAAACACATTCTAAAGTGTGCAATCAAGCGCTCTTAATAGAATTTTCGAATCAAAGTTCAGGTCGTAATCCTGCTTTGGTGATGGACAGAGATCTGACCTCACGAATAACCCGGTCAACTCCTCCCATGTCTTATTACGCAACACGAATCCCAGGGTAACTCCGGTAGGAAGAACGCTGCTCACCAATCCAAACACGCCCAAACTAGGCGCATAAAAACAGTTGGAGAAAGCTGATTGGTTACCTTGGCACTGATCGGACAGATTGCAGAAATCAATTGACTGGTGTCTGTCCAATATCCTCTATAGTTGTAGAAAGTCTACGGCAGCATGCAAACAGGCCCCACTGCTCACCAGTTCCCTTCCTCTTTTCATTCTCTCTTAGTTCTACTCTCCCTTGCGGCCTGTGGTTGCAGTATTTTGGTCCGATCACGGAAACATATTTGAGGAGCCACGCATAGCACCGATTTTTTGTGTAAATTCAAACATCGGCAGCATGACTAACGTTTCATGAAGTTATAATCCAATGTATGATATCACCGAAGTTTAAAACTGACGGTGGCACGTGTGCAACACAGGGGCATGCCCCTTTTGAAGCCATCCTGATTATGCAGATAGGCATGATTTTAATGCCGTTTATAACGAAAGCTATTGTGAACTGGACAATCTAGTAACTTCAGAGCTTCGCAATCAATGAAGGCAAATATACTGATGTGGGTCCTGTTTGACAGATGTTATGAACCGACTACGCGTGACTGTATGTGCAGATACAAGCCTCCTGAAATGCACGCTGGCTGAAGACGGGTATCCAAACAATGTGGAAGAATCGCACAACATCTGCAACTTGTCCCGCGTCGAAAACGCCAATCTGTCTGTCAGTATCACTCAAGCATGATAAAGTTCCCCTACTTAAATGAGGGCCAGTTGAACTTGTCGCTGAAAAGGACGCACAAATCTGTACCGTTGAAGAGGCGTGTGAGTATACATAGCGCTTAGGACGGATCCTGTAGATTTATCAGTTTTAGTTACCTTCATATTGGGAGACTGAGGTCAATTAACGAAGACCGACAAACGCATCTCGGGGTGGGTATATGGGACCAAGAAACGCAATCTCTAAACTCCTGTGGGACAATGACCACGTGACAGAGTCCTTCGTGGCGCTCAATGTCATTTTTAGTCCCAGGCAGCCTTTGTTTAGCCTGCACCTACGTGTGGATTATTGTTAATTCATTACAACACTTAAGTTACTAGCACCATGAAAGTCAACTCTTCAGAACATCGAAGTCGTGCTGCCATCGACAATCTTAAATTTGACCGTAACGAAAAAAATCGTGAGAAAAATTACTCCCACTGTATATAAATTACACAAATACAAGTGTGCCTGTCGTTTCGTCCGTCACATTTCTGGATAGCTGTGCTATTATGAAATTCACCTCGATTCATGCTGCCCATCGCTGGTCTACCATGACCCTTGGCTAGGATTTCTTGGGATAATCAAAAAGGCGGCAGCAGCTTTTCGCTGTGGTGATGTAGCCGTTTCTGCAAACAGCGTCAAATCAACGAAATCCACATTTTCTTGTAATATCTTCCAACCATGCCTGCGGATACCGTTAGAGAGACTACTTATGACTCTCTGGTGCACCAGCTTATTGGGTATCTCCGAAATGGATGTTCCGGCGTTCAAAACGGTAAGACGTACGAAAAACTATAATTTTTGATCGTCGTTCATGTATCTATAATGGTTTTACGAGGTATATTGTTTCCACGTAACGACATAAGCATCAGAGTTATGTTATCACAAGACCAAACGTCAAACCCCTTTGTACAGCAACTTTCTGGAGGCTGATGACCGTGCGGGTTCGGTACATCTATTCTGACCATTTATTTTGCATCAATTGTCGAAAATATTTCCGCAAGATTAATTGAATCACAGGTGATCTAGCCACGCGTCCACTGTAACATGCATTATTCTGGAGCCTTGTTTGGTCTTGCCGCCATTTTCTTGTCTGATTGAGAGTGAGTGGGACTCGTTTAGCAAGGACAAATAACAGACCGCACATCTGGTCCACAGTGTGACCGGAATGACGTCAGCAAAACACATTCGCGTTCACTCCACCAGGGTGATTCAACTTAAGTTACGCATTAGTACTACCCTATGGCCGGCACGGTTTTATACTTTTCACCGATTTGGGCGTGCACTCGTTGTTGTCTGGACCTTAGATCAGCGATACACCACTAGAGCATTTGAAGGAGATGTCCTGGCTTCACAATGCATGCGGGACCGCCTGGCTTAGTGAGCACGTGTGGTTTGTTCCACCTACGGTAGCCATTTCACCATTTATGATCTACACTTGAATAGTGTTCAGCAACATTGAGATAAGCCAGATTGACCGTTGTGATTGTATTTCAGTAACCCGGTATGCTTGACCCCAATAAGGCGTGATTCCTTTTTGTATCAGGCCCAGAAATCAGTCATTTCAACCACCAGAATTTTGGTCTGCTGTACAGGGTGACGTTGTGTTAGCGAACTTTGATTGTTGGCAGCTCAATTGGCTTTTATCGTGCAAAAGTTTTTGTTCCGGTACACAGGTTGAGCTTTTGAAAATTACGAATAAATATATATATATATATACTTTGTCAAATGAGAAACCTGGAATCTTTGGAAATTCCAAAAATAGCTTCTTACTTGTAGAATGTATTGCTTCGAATACCAGGATAAGTGAAGCCTGTGTAAGTTCACTATCAGCTTGGGCATCTCCTTCATCGCATCACATGTTATGTCTCCTGTCGCATCCGTTATGGCCCAACGACCGCTGAAAAGACCGTCGATGATCGATTTTGGAAGATATGATCTGCTGGAACCCGTGTCCAGGAGCGCTGAGAAGTTCTCCGCCAAGACAGTACCATCTTCGCAAGTAATACTAAAATTGGAAACATCATTTGACTTTGTTAGACAGGTGTTCTTGGACAAACCCGTTATCTTCCTAAATATGCTATTTGTACACAAACAGTAGGCTAGATTAATCGTGATGTCAGGCGTCAGCTGTCGTCCGAATAATTCCCCTGCAAAAGCAAAACCCGGAAGTTATGTTTACGAACCGCGATTGCATTTTACAAACCCATAGCCTGGGAACTTCCAGCTAAATAGTTGCACTGCTCACGAATCACAAAGTTGTCTGACATAACAACCTAATAGTTGTAAAGATATTGGTGTGAAATCTGAGTTAGTGTTAGGATGGTGCGTAATGTCTTCTACGTTTTTCTGCCGCTCTGAGCGCATATATAGCTGTCACGCTCAGGAATTTGTGCTGCTGTTTGGCATGCTTGCCTAGGGGTCACGCAAGCTGATTCATTGTGAAGAATCCCGGATAACAACCTAATTTGTCATGCATTTGGTCTGTGCCCACGTATACAGTTATGCTCAATAAGTACGTACGTTTGTGAAAGGTGTTTGTCATGCGATAACCGAATAACGTTCCAGAACTGACAGTTGACGAGATGAACATCTAGTTCAATTAGGAGTATCTTTCGCAAAGACGGTAAACAAATCGTGTGAGTTCAACGTCACAACAAGTCTCACAAATCTGCATAGAGATTTGGACCATCGACCATCGTGTTACTAACAAGACGCCACCCGTAGCCAATCAAACGTTCGCCTCATTTACACGTCGGCAAGGCCACTCATCATTCGGTCGTGCTGATTGCATGATGTTGTCCCTTGCTCAGGATTTTAACCCGTTACCAAGTAACCGGTCGGTCACATTAAGTCGGAAGTACTATGATAAATTTCGAGTAAAATGCACAAAACATTCTGAACCTGGTTGCACAATGAACAACCTAAATCGAAGTCTGCTGCGAGACGGTTAGATTTCTAAAATTACCGAGAGGACAGAAAATAACAACAACTGAGAGCAACGCAGAAGAACACCTCGCTGATAAGCCGTCGTCATCGACGCTTTGATTAATTAGGTTACAGCGAGACTAGCACGCTGTCAACCGGTCATCTTAACTAGGTTTCTGATTTTAAATCATGACAGCATAATTGCGCGTCATTTTTCTGGCCTGCTAGCTCAACTCTAAAATAACCCCTTGTTATCGATTTCGATCGATTTCTGAATAAAAGCGTCGCAAAAATAAGCACACACATCATTGTTAGACATGCCTTCATTGACAGCACTGTTTAGGCACCTAAATGAATAGGGGGGAGATGAAAACGCCTCGACAAGATGCGGTCATAGTGGACCGCAGATTTCACTTACTGGCGTAGTCTGAACATATAAGGCAGATATCCACACACGAAGCCTATATACCTTTCAAATCGCATGAGGACAGTGTGCCAGCGATATCTTGTTTTTCACATCAAATTATGGCATTCGCAATCTGTTGCATTAGTATTCTCAATTTCAGCTTGAGTTTGAATTTTCAGCAACTTGCAGTGATTCCAGTTTGGAAGTATTCCCCCGAGAGAATCATGCACACAAAACAGCAATCCTATGAACAAAGTTATTGAAACCTGAACGCATTTTTACTAGATTTTCGAAGGAAAAGCAACTAATCCTTGGATCCACAGTCCCGTCTTTATACACACTTAGCTTCTCTTATGGGGCCGGGATTGTGGTGTCCCAACAGGTGCACATAACTGCAGGCGTGGGCTAAGTGACCATGCTTTATAAAAATTTCCAAAAAATGGTAGAACATTCATTCTAAAGTTCTGGGAAAATATGTTCAACTACAGATATTTACCGTTTTTTGGCCGCTGTCACCCTACCCACTTTTGAAGAAAAGAACCTCAACTTGGGGTGAATTAGCTTCTGTTCAGAGGTCATCACAATGTCGTTAGTGAAACACCATACCTTAGACATTTTCTCTCAGAGCTTCGTGACTGCCGGGAGAAGCTTCCCCCATTTGACACCAAAGCTCTCCTCTTTGGTCAAATTTTTAGGACTGAGCGGTCTCTTACAGCTGAGTCACTTTGACTGACCAAGTATTTAGACCAGCGGATTGAGGGAAACCAGTTCGGCGCTAGATTTGATCGGTTTCACCGGCTTTTTTTCTTGTTCAAGGCAGTTCACTCACATTCAGTTATCTTTTCCATCGTCCATTGTCATAGATAAAGGAAGAAAGCATTAAAAATAGTTAAGTCATGGTGACTTAAATGGTAACAGAAGGCATTTGGTCAATTGGGTCGGACTTCAGATGGGTGACTGCACTTTCCTTCAAACAAATGCTCATAAAACCCACCTGCGCACATCAACCAGCCAAAATCTCCGAGTGACATCCGCAACCAACATGATCGGCCCGTTAGATGAGGTCTCGCCTATTAACAGTTTCGAGAAGATGAATTCCCTCTCATCGCCAAACGCGTTCAGTCGACAGAGTTCACGGCGTTTCTGATGCCTTATTATCTCACATCTGAGGAGTTTTGGCTCCTGATATTAATGAAACTGAAAAGTTAATTGGCCGTCGATCGATCCGATGACTTTAGAAAGACTGTGCGAGCTCCAAGTTAGTGAATTCGTTCTCTCGGCTTCCTCGTTTGAACCGACACTCTGGGCTTTGTGCTGCCACTACAGTTTAGCTACAGACTGTATGTACACGCATACTGGGGAGCCATCACGTACCTCCTCTCAGTACGATGCCTTACATTCTTGATACAGAAAGCAACTTCAATTGACCGGTCCCACAGTATCAATGCTAAACTTCCGGTCCTAACATATTTCAGAAAAATCCTTAGATTTTAAACTCACCTGCTACGCTTCCGAATGGATTAATAAGCTCCGCTCAGCTGCACGAAAATCTGCTACATGCTTCGTCCGATTAAAATGGGCACTGCTGAAGTTCCTTGTGAGCTCATGGACCAAATTTTAGTGGTCTTTATCTCAATTTAATCTAAATAGCCCCTGTGCAAATTGCGCGTGTTTTAAGCAGTTCATCTCAGAAAGCCATGGCTCCAAACCCCCCTCACATAGACAGCAGTTTAGGAGTAAACATAACTGCATTGACATCCTCAACTCAAGGTCAGCTTCTTTGAAAGGTTGAACACTTTGGGCAGAGATAACCTGATTGCAATATGGTTCAGCTGCAGCACCCCTTCGGTGCTTAACTGCCATGCCACCCGAAGAAGGAAGGAGGGCTAGAATAATGTCAGGTTGCCAAGACTAGACAGGGAAAGTCGAGAGGCAGAAGTCGGGTTAGAACCATGGACCTTCCGGTCAGTAAATTCACGCCCTAACCACTAAGCGATAAAAAATGACTAGAATTGCACAACTTTAAGATAGAACATTATGCGCATAGTATTGTCCTGGTACTCACCTTTCAACCCGAATGATCCAGCTTGTGACAGTTGGTGAAGCACGGACCAAGGGAACGTAGTGAACTCTCCCAGGAATTTGGTTCTTTGAATATCCTCCAAATATTACAGTTCCATCACCTCCACTTCTGAAACACATTGCAAGAGTGTCTGATTTCTGTTTGCATTGATGAGGATAGTAGGAATGCACACTTGGTCATCGATTGGGACAAACCTAGTCGATGCTTTAAAGTGAATATTCCATGCGCATTCAAGGTGCCCTCCGGCATTGTGTCAGTGATTGGACTGTGGGCACGTTAGATTTGAAAACGGTGCAAACAAGCACACACCTTCATATTCACGCATAATACTTGCGTAATACTTGCTTGCTTTTAACCAGGACCGAAGTGGGATGTGGGTCTCAAGTTCGCAGCTGCTCAAACCGTTCCAACTAGCCGGTCCAGCGTACTCCACAGGAAATTGTGGCCTAGAGAGCTAGCCCTGTAAATACTCGATTAGTCACGCCCTGTCATACAGATACTAACATATCCCAATGTGACTATATAACTCTCAGTTCCTCATCCTGTTTCCCTCTCCAAGGTTTTTTGATGACATGCCTGCAATAATGGTGTTTTTTCTGCCAACTGAGAGATAATTCTTTCCCATAATACTTCCGAATTAGGCAAGATTCTTTTAAACCCTAAAGCCCGTTAGTTGGTCGACTGTTTGGATGTATGCGTATTCCCTCACCCACACTTGAAAGTAATTAGTGGAAGCGCCGGTAATCTCTGCAGGCTCCTTCAAGTTCATTCCCAAAAACGTTCTTCCGGGTAAGATCTCTTCAAGATATTTCGGGAATAAAAAGTCTTTTATACCCATTTTCGGCGAAACTCACTACCGCGTTGTTGGTGTGACAAACGTATGAGCCGTCGTTTGAGCCCGTAACTCGCCGGTTGACGCCGGCTTCCCTTGTTGCGATACGATCTGTTTAGGGTTGATCTAGGACATACCCACTTCGTGTCAAACTCCAGGACATCGACTGCCTCCGTAAACAAACCACAAAAGCGCCATAACAATATCAGACCCCTTGCACTTGGTTCATGTCACAACGATCTTTGTTAACATGACTCCAGCATTTGCTCCAAAAGTACTCCAAAGTACGTCAAATTAGAAAAGTACCGCACGTTCAACACGAGACGCAGCTCCAATTACCCCGGTGGCCTGTGAGGATTCGGGAGTTAACCCCGAAAACAGAAGAAGACAGGCGAGGAGAAAACTCCTCGCTGCGAAGTCTTAAGCGATTACATGTACAAGGCGCTAAGAAAAGAAATTTGCGGATTAAGAGTTCAATGCTCCTCCAGCAACAACCAAGTTCTAGTAGTGCGACGGTGCCGGAACTGTACCGATGAGGCTTCTTGACACCACAAGTAGCCGGCACGCTCTTTCGAACTGCCTATTTGGTGAACTGCTTCCTCAGGGTTCTTCCACCAGTGGACTTCCCGGTAGTCTGCTCAGCGCGATCTATTTGAAGATTTTTACATTTGGTGTACCGTCAAACTGTTGAAATAGATTGAAAATACTTCGCTGAGTCGGACAAAGGACAATAAACACCTTTCCAAGAAACCAAACATCTCTCCACCACTAAAGCTCCAGCGGATAAGAACGCCATTTCCTTAGTAAATACTCCGCTGTTCAATGAAGATGTCCGACTGAGAAAGAATCATTAATTGAAAAGTGTCGACCCAGAGCAAGAAGACGTAAATTCTTCGCTTACCCCGAGATAAAATTCGCAAATAAGGCCGGCTTTTGACTACTTCAATTATTTAAGTAGTTCGTACGCCTTAGGTGGAATATTTTCTCCCATAAAATGTGGCCAAATATTTCCTGTCAACAGACTACAGGAACTACACATCGGAAGACAGGAGATCAGTTGTAGGTCCCGTTTTATGTCTATTTGGTGATCCAGTGGCAAGAATGTTGGTCCGTAAGCCATTCCGCCTAGCATCCAGGTTTCCGGTCAGTATTCTTAGCGCACTGTAACGCAAATGCAGGCTTTCCTTCAAATTTAGAGTGGCTCATCACTGAAAACTTAAACTTGTTGTACGATGATTAACCACTTTGAGGACTTATTAAGGTGAGACGTTTGTTTTCGGATGTATACTCACAATAAATTTGAGAATTCACATGCTTCAAAATCTTACAGACGATTTCCACCTTGGGATAGAGGTACAATTTCTTCAACCAAGTTAGCCCGGTGGATTATTCGGCAGTCGGCCAAATGAGCAAACATTCACCTGGTTTTCCTTGGGTAAAATACGTCACGAAAGTCAGATTGAAACACTCAGCTTTCCCCGGTAAAATGATGCAGCTTAAATTTTTCATGGCAAAGCTGCTTTGTGACCCGCTATATTTTACGAAAGCCTTGTTGGTGAGATCTTGTATAAACGCCCGAGCTGAGTGTTTAATCTTGGCGCTAGATTCCTCGTTATTTAATAGCATCCTTTTAACCAGCTAGCTACTAGAATGCGAGAAAGGATACCTGTCAATAGGAATATGTGGATAGATTTACTGAGACAAATTCGTTTGGGTCCGAGATCACATTTATTCACAACGCAAATTACCAATAGACATGTTCCTTTTCAAATTCAGTGACTTCCAAATTAATGCTGAGGCATGTGAGTAGTCTGCGGCCATTTCAAAGTTCCGCCCTACATCTGATGGAAAGTGGAGTTTATTCCGGAACCTGTGGAACTGTCTTGCGGTGTTCATTTACAACTGTGTAATATTCGATGAATATTTATAAAAGTTCAAGAAGACGCATGAAAATCTCCAGTTTTTAAAAACTGTGTGCATATGAGCAGTGTACTTTTTCGTTTAACTAAGCAGAGCAGTTCGCAGCGGAGGGTTGTCCCTTTTCACCTGTAACAAGACCGTATTCCCCAAAGGTCAGATATTCAAGACATGGATTTAAAAAACTGGACTTCTGGGAAAATGGTTCATCAAACTGATATAATGGCCGTCAGAAAAAGACACTTTACCCGGCAGAACCGACTTCGTGTTCCACGGTTAGTCCAGGAGGGCGATAGTGTAGAGACTAGAAAATGACTTCGTTAACGTAGACGGCTATGAACCCGAGTATGGTGATACCGAAGCCCCAAAAGAAGGCGCGGACGATCGATAGTATTCAACTGAAGGTTATAATGGCGAATATGCTGAAGTGAGTAAGGATGATAGCGGAGCTAGTAATCCCGACCAGGTTCATATTGATCACGCTATGATTATGATGGTGGTGGTGGTGGTGGTGGTGGTGGTGGTGGTGGTGGTGGTGGTGGTGGTGGTGGTGGTGGTGGTGGTGGTGGTGGTGGTGGTGGTGGTGGTGGTGGTGGTGGTGGTGGTGGTGGTGGTGGTGGTGGTGGTGGTGGTGGTGGTGGTGGTGGTGGTGGTGGTGGTGGTGGTGGTGGTGGTGGTGGTGGTGGTGGTGGTGGTGGTGGTGGTGGTGGTGGTGGTGGTGGTGGTGGTGGTGGTGGTGGTGGTGGTGGTGGTGGTGGTGGTGGTGGTGGTGGTGGTGGTGGTGGTGGTGGTGGTGGTGGTGGTGGTGGTGGTGGTGGTGGTGGTGGTGGTGGTGGTGGTGGTGGTGGTGGTGGTGGTGGTGGTGGTGGTGGTGGTGGTGGTGGTGGTGGTGGTGGTGGTGGTGGTGGTGGTGGTGGTGGTGGTGGTGGTGGTGGTGGTGGTGGTGGTGGTGGTGGTGGTGGTGGTGGTGGTGGTGGTGGTGGTGGTGGTGGTGGTGGTGGTGGTGGTGGTGGTGGTGGTGGTGGTGGTGGTGGTGGTGGTGGTGGTGGTGGTGGTGGTGGTGGTGGTGGTGGTGGTGGTGGTGGTGGTGGTGGTGGTGGTGGTGGTGGTGGTGGTGGTGGTGGTGGTGGTGGTGGTGGTGGTGGTGGTGGTGGTGGTGGTGGTGGTGGTGGTGGTGGTGGTGGTGGTGGTGGTGGTGGTGGTGGTGGTGGTGGTGGTGGTGGTGGTGGTGGTGGTGGTGGTGGTGGTGGTGGTGGTGGTGGTGGTGGTGGTTGTTGTGGTGGTTGTGGTGGTGGTTGTGGTGGTGGTTGTGGTGGTGGTGGCTGGAGCCAGTATGCTGTTGGTTGGTGTGGTGGCCGTAAAAAGGCTCCCCGATGAGGAAGCACCAAACTGGAACAACTGCCCAGGAGCTGTTGCAACACTCGGAAGGCCCGTGGTATTTGTGGCACTGGAAGTGAAGGAAAATCCGCTCGCTGACGTCGCACTGACTGCGGTTGTAGCTGCGTGAACACCGAAAGCTGGTGCTACAAAGTTAGTCGTCGGTGTTCCAAACCAACTGGATGTGGTGGATGCCGTCGGAGCCGTGAAGGTTACGGGTCCTGCCACTGTGGCCGGTTTCATCCCTAGTGTGAACAGATTTGCGGATGTCGTGCTAAGGGTCGTTGGAGCTGTCGACACCCCGAACGAGCTAAATACCGTGCTAGGTTGAGGTTGCTTGTCCGCTTTGCCGAACACGAATGCTGACGAGGTAAGACTGGTGGTGGTCGTGGTCGTGGTCGTCGTGAAAGCCTTACTTTGTTAACGTTGATGGTGATAATGTTACCGGTCAAGAGGTACAAAAACATCTTAAAGCAAACCTTCAGCTTGGTTCTGCCTAGGGTAAATGTCTCGTCAAAACCAAATTGGTATGCAAATGAGTATATTTTGCCAATTTTGTGCCATTTGGGTTCGAGCAGAACACAAGGTTGACGGAAACTCGGGGACTGCGTTTAACTAACGAACCCAAACTGGAAGAGCGAAACAGGTCGTGAGCTGTCAAAGAGTTTTCAGCAACCTTGTGAGTAGTGTCCTACGTCCTTATTACATTTCCATCGAAACAATCCATTCGTTTTTTTTCGATTTTTCAGTAGTTTTTTTATATTTCTCCTTCTCGTATTTATTAATCTGCGAGTATGCGTCTGAAATATTTCACAAGTCCATAATCCCCTACAGTGTGATGATACAAAGGATGGTCACTTTTGTGTACTCGTATCACCCTCCCGTTTAGTTCCTGTGTGCAATTACCACACACGAAAGGTGGCGGAGTAACTCTCTATCCACGGAGCACACCGTCATGCGACCCAATACAGGTAACAGACACATTTAAAAGCCTCCAACCTGCCAGTTAAGACAGATACCTTGCTGCCCTTCCAACGGTGCAAGACGCTCCTAGGCTCCCTTTGGAGTGCAGTTACTCCTGGTTGATCTCATGGGCTACTCATGGGTAATCTCAAAGTTTTTCAGCCGCTTCCTATCCAGTACAATCTTTGGAAATGAAAAAATGCATAGTGATCTTGCCCTTGTCCTAAACTCTTTGTCCAATGCTATCGTCATCTACCTGGATGAGAGAGGACACATTAAACAACATTGTATATCGTGTGCGTCTAAAACAGAAAGGCAGTTAAAACTTGACATTTTCACAGGTCACGTGGTCACAGTTTGCTTGTGCAACCCGTCTATGTAAACAGACACAGATTTAGTATGAACCCAGTCATTCAGACGCAATTATTTAGAAACCAGGAAACAAAGGCACTCACGCTTATGTTCTGTCGGACCCCGATCCAGCCCGGGTTATGCTCCAACCAAATGGCAACTTGAGTGTGAAACACCTGGACAACTCATGATACCGTTTAACGTGGTGTGTAGTCTGCATACAATACATAAATGCTCCCAGTAGGTTGAGGACAATGAACGCCGAAATTAAATTCACTTATATTTTATAGAAAGTTGTCAGTTATCACTTACCGTTTGAAGACGAAAGCAAACATGCGTTGCGTAATCAAACCTTGTGCGTACATATCATCCAATGCTGTTGACTTAAAACCAGGGTTAAAGTGTCCCGCAGCAAGTCCGAACAGCCCGTCTGTATATTTGAGCTGCTCCGAATGTCCCTCATGGCTATTTACCACCGCAAATTCTGTGCGAAACGGTTCTTTGTGAACCTAGGATTGATTGAATTTGGCAAGATGTCGGCAACTTACCCGTGCAACATCCGAAGCGATATAACCCGAAACGATGTAGTTACCGAATCTATCGTTATACCAATTATTCTTGACATGATGCGTGCCCGATTCTGATGGGCTGTACGTATTTTGAACCATTGCCAGTCCCTTCACGCGGTGCTGGTTGCAAACCCAGGTGACTGGTGACCCAGTGTCAAACTGTAACTTTAAATATTGCACCGGGGTTCCGAACCCAACAATGCCATAATAAATAATTCGCTAAAACAAATCAGAATTGCTGGTTCTGAGCCGTAAAAATAACCTACCTTATAATCATAAAGTGTTACTTCAATTCCTGGCGCTCCATTTTCCCTTTTGGTACGTTCCACTGACGAATCACGTAATGGGAACCTGAAGTCGTATCCTTGAAGTAATGCGACACTCACGTTAGGTTGTTTGATTCGATTGCGATCCAAAACGGGGTAATCAGCAGGATGAGTCTCAACATTCCGATAAACTGCCTAAAACTCACAGTCAGTATGAACTAACTATGGAAAATTACGTGTCCAAATGCCATTAGGCCACCTTTTGCATTTGATTGGGTCCGTTGAATCGCTCTAAACAGGACTTTAGACGAGATGCTTTGTGTCGTCATTCCATTGGACCATGATCCATACAGGAGGTGAACTGTGGTTGGACGGTCGCCA
The DNA here is from genome assembly GCA_003604175.2 of Clonorchis sinensis. Lineage (NCBI taxonomy): Eukaryota > Metazoa > Platyhelminthes > Trematoda > Opisthorchiida > Opisthorchiidae > Clonorchis > Clonorchis sinensis. The sequence continues at coordinate 27,174,913 of CM030374.1, forward strand.
GAATCCAATCACGGAGTTACAGTTGAAATTCCGTCTGAGCTTCTGAAGGATAGTTTTTTGACAGTTCGAATGACGAAGATTTTCTGCGCAGATGGCTGCACGAGGCTCTCGACCAGTTTTTGTAATTCAATGAATCGTATCCGTCCATGATGATTCGACCATTTTTGTCGGCGCATCAGAAACCAACTTATCTAACCGGTTCTTCAGCAGGTTGATTTCATGAGTGCCAAAATGCTTGTAAGGCCTTCGAGTTTTGATGCGAAATAGCAGTTTTACTCTACTCCGACACCATCTAATAACAAGAACGTTCTCATAAAATAGACGTTTCTTTTCGACAAACGCACTCATTGGCACACCAAGTTGCTTTTGATGGGAGACTCCCCTGGAACGAAACCCAGCTTAATCATTCGTGTATGATTCTCTCATTCAACTCTCAACTCAACTGAAAAATGAGGTGGCCTGGAGTAGCATATTCAGTTGCTTGGGAACATCATAAATGAGAGATTAAGCTGCATTCTGCTCCAGGTGAGTCTCCCGTCAAAACCAAACTGATATGCGAATGAGTGCGTTTGTTGAATTTCGTCCAATATTCGTGCCGGTTGAACATAAGATTGAAGAAAACCCGGGGACTGCGTCAGCCTAATGAACCAGGTTCGGCAAGAGTGACACCAATCGCTGGCTGCTGAAGAGTTTGCAGTAGTATATCATATCTAAAAGTCTGTTCCCATTTATTCAGCCTGAATAAACCTTGCCGGATTCTGTCTTGTAATATCATTTCTGGTAAACATCTATTTTTATTTATAAGGAAAACCATATGCGACCTATTTCTTCGTCGATCGGGGTCACTGCAGTGAACCATCCGTTGGCGTGACACAGATAAACAGAAACCCAAGGACATCTGAAGTCCGGACACTTATTGCCAGATACAAAACCCCAAACACGAAGCATTAACATATTCCGACCTCCTTCACATCGTGCTACGTCCAGCAGAAGGGATGTATTTTGCGAGGCACGTTTTAAACACCAAAAACCCTGTAGTCCTCTTTTCTTTCCCGTGAATCTCCTTGGGAGTGTCTCTTCAATTGCTCACTCAGGGTTTCCTCCTTTCCTTTCCGAATCATCTTGATTTTGAGCTCGTTTCCAAGTAGTCGGGCAGCCATGTAAAAAAAACATCTTAACCGGTGGATGGAAATTGCTCACACCTTCGCCATCAAAACTCGGGTGGCTGACAAGAACTCAGGCATCGCTACAAGTGATTGCATTCGCACAAGCCCTATCCTGCGTAGAACCGCAATGTCAGTATTTGCACAACGCGTTTCACGAGCTTCACAAAAAATATACTTCAAACTAACTGAAAACAGATTATGAGCGAACACATCCAACCGGTTGGCAAACTTCAAGCAAAATGCATTTGTTAATTTGTCTGTTGGTGGGGCTGCTGCTGACGAATGTCCTTTAACTGAAGCCGGGGCGCAAATTCGTGCAGCCTCACGTATCCAGCTCAACGTCAGTCGCCCGAAATTTGATGACATCGTCCCTTTGCCAACTCGTTTAATTTTTTCTGCTTCGGTTTACCATCCCACCAACTATTATCTCACAAGCATTCGAGCGATGGATGTAGAAGGGTGACAGAACAACATTTGACAAAAAGAGAGGAGCGTTTCATTTGAAGTCAGGACACCAAACGTTCCAGTCAGACAAGATGAATTCCAGTGTATGTGAGGAGGTTTCGTAAGGAAAAACGCGTGTAGAGACCAGCAACTGAAAAAAGAACACACAATGCTGAATTCTATTCAAGGTGCCCGTAAGCATTTGTACAGTCAAGACTTGCACATCAGGCAAAGTGTCCGTCATACTTGGTCTGGTGCGGGATTCAATCACAAGAATGTGCACTCAACCCCATGTATCACTCACAAAACTGTCGTGAGTACGCAGACAGCCCTCAATGACAAGCAGCCACAAGTCGCTCATTGTGGCTTTAGAAAGTCCAATAACAGACTCGGCGGATTGAGGAAGGCGGATCTATCGATAAGAAATGATCATTGGTTGGTGGACCAACATGTCGACGTTACAATCGACCACACGTAGAGCTGAGATGATGGCGAGGGAAAATGCATCAGCCCAATAACTCTGTTTCGTTTCACTCCACACAGTCACTCAAGACTATGCTTACGTCCATCACAGTTGCTCCAACAGCGATTTGGTTAGGCTTGGTGAAGACTGTCAACGTCAAAGAAGGTGTATCCCGTGAATTCGTAAATCCCGAGCAACGGAGAGGTTCGGAGAGTTCACTCGAACTCTAGCACCTTGCGTGATCCGCCTGGACAGCAGAATATGCATCAAACTTTTCAGTTGGCCACAGTTTCCACACCGTAAGATCGTCTTGCAACCATGGCCACACCGAGCGCTTCTACCTCTCGCCCTAAACAGGTTGCATCGGAGCTGGATTCCGAAATCAACCACGTAAGCTGCTGTGCCCACTAATCACATGCATAGGTCATTCATGGGAGACAGCACACAGTGCAAGACCATCTCCATTCGAGAACGGGAAAATGGTTGAATTATTTGGAATCCCATAGACATTTCGGCCAGTCAGTATTGTTTTACGCCAGTGGAAATTTTGAGAATCGGTTGTGGAGCTTCCACTGTGGGACAGATATCAACTGTCGCATCAGAATCGTTGAGGAGCAATATCATCTCATATCTGTCTAGGCTACTGCTTTCAATGCATAGCTCCTCGCCCAATTCACCCACATAACAGTAAACTGACAGTGTTGTATGCATCTACCAATTTATCATCCCACCTCCCAAAATCATCAGTTGACCAAACTGTGGCAGCCACAACAAATGTGACAATGATGATGATGATGATGATGATAGTGATGATGATGATGATGATGATGATGATGATGATGATGATGATGATGATGATGATGATGCCAATGATGGTGGTGTTGGTGAAGGTGATGATGATAGTGACGTTCATGTTAACTGTGATGAAATTGCGCACCTGTGCGCCGTTTCCGTATTCTGTGTGAAGTAAACTAAAATAATGGAATTAAAACAAATTATTGTCACTGGGTAGGATAGTATCAGTGCAGGCAAGCCCCCTCTTAACGCCAACTGCCCAATTGATGAATCTGACTGTAACTTTTTCAGAAAAACCGGGACCGACTCACTGAAAATTGTAGGAGTTTATCAGTTTACGCTGCTCATCTTTGGTTGTGATTACATGTACATGATGCCTTTGGCTTGGTGCTTTTCTTCAACGACTTTGGAAGAAACCAATTCGGATTGTGTTGGCGGACATTTAACTCGGTGATCCTGCTGAACTAGGCTGCCTTCTCACAGTTTGCTGAGGTGACAGCCTACATCGAATGGCCGTTCAGAAAATCCGTGAGGGTGATATTGCTCTAGGTTTTGGTATCAATAAATTTTTCCTGGAGCAAGCAATATAGCTTCTGGGGTTTAACAAACTGTTTAGAGTACTCATATGTAGTAGAACGTAGAATAAGCAATATAGCTTCTAGGGTTTAACAAACTGTCTAGAGTACTCATATGTAGTAGAACGTAGAAAGTAAGTAGAAACCGGCAACGACTCTCAGATATGAAGAAAATCAGGGATTAAAGTTTTTTATTGTGACTGGCACTCACAAAGCAGTCGCATGGTAGTGCTAAACGTTTTGAAATGACGCACCGCATGACATCGTGTGTAAGTTGCACGGTTTTCGACCTATTCGTCTCACAGTTTAAAAACGACCGTCTGAGTTTACCGTGAGTACTTTTAACCCACAGGCTGGCTGTCACCTTCCACGGATAATACGTTTTCCGGTCATAGCAAATTTGTCACACCAAATAGAATGGAATTCGTCTAGCGGCAAAAGTACTTGATAGCCGGCGAGCTAGGACTAAAAGATGTATACAAGTGATAACTAACTCCAGCCGTGTAACGATGACCTCGGGTACTTTAGTCAACCGGGACTGTCATAGGCCATTTAGTACTTTTTGGTTGGGTATGATAGGATAAAACTCCATTGGACAAGAGTTGAGTTTTCATTAAACCTTCCGCCCAGCAAATCCTGCGACTCTTTGAGAATTTATGAGCCATTCTGGTAGAAAATAACTTGAATCAGCTAGTCATCCTGGTAGTGTGGCGCCGGGGTGCATGGACTTAGACCAATCGCATCGAATGCATCCGTCGTCGTTGGAGAACGTATGTCTTCGACAAAATATCGCAAGCATCCTTTTGTTTCAAGTGCACCTGACTGCGCATTCTGTATTATTAATATGGCAGTTCGGGGAATCGAAAAAGCTATAATTGGGCTCCTTTCAGCTCAGCCACACAGAAATTTCATGGAAGATTGGGTGCTGGAGGCTACACGTCATGTTCAAGTCTTCAAAAGCAAAAGCTTGTTGATCAACAAGCCAATGGTCTTTCTAGTGAGCTAACCTCAGTATTCTCAGTATTCCGTGGAAGTTTGTTACCAGTTCACAGTGTATACCTCCATGCCGTAAATCACATAGTCCTTAGATCACATGACGAACCGGGGGCTAGAATTTTATTCGGATCACCAAGGAGTCGTAAATTTGGTTCCATAAATCATACGCTGACTCGAACTGAACATTGACTTGTCACAGAATCAAGCTGCCCGTAATGCGAGAGTGTGACCACAAGAACTAGAATTTGCATTCTACAGTGAACAGGTATTAAGGCTATGGATGATAAATTGCAATAAATTAATTTGCGTGATAGCCTTTATGCCGAAATTTACTCGAAAATGTGAGCTATTCTATTCAGTCGTATGCGATTAGGTACGACAAAGTCACCATGGTTTCTTTAACCTTTTTGAATGAGGGTTTACTGTCCGGAATGGGGTCAAACTTCCTGGAAGATGATAACGTGTCAGAATATTGGTAGTTCGGGTGGGTTTATTAGTTGTCGATCGGGTGGTTATTGAACTGTTCGCCAAGCTTGACAGTTGACTTGCGAACGTTTCGTCACCATACGAGGAGACATCATCAATGTGCAGTTGGCTGGGTACCCCCTGTTTGCCTGCGTGCGTTTATACAGCATTTCAAGGCTGTCTGTTATCTCCCAAGGTGATTGGCAGTTGATGAACAGCGTTCTCGTGGATTTATTGATCCGTTCGTGATTTTTGTTGCGTTGTGGTTTGCGTTTCTTCAGGTCGATTAGTCATCCTAAAGCATTCTGTTTTTAATAGTTTCCCCCCCCCCTCATTCCAGTTGGCCTCCTTCTCTATTTGTATTGCGTTGTGGTCTGATTTCTTTCTTTTTCGGGAGTGATTGCCTGGCTGCAGCGCTCCATGTTCTCCATTCTGTTGACCAGCCTCTTTGAGTCCGTTGGTTAATTTGGTATTTTGGTTTATTACCTGCGTGCCTCCTTCAATCCAACTGACGTGTCTGTTTGGATGCGACTCACTTCTTCCTTTACGTGCTCCTCGCCTGGTTACTTACTCGGTTCAGAGGTACATGGTTCTTGCGTCCTTTTGTTCTTAGCGATTGGTGAATGGGGTCAATTTCAATATGCTTGTTACAACTCAAAATTTCCGTTCACGGATTCACGGATTCACGGATTGATACACAGGATCGAGGCTTTCGCCCAAGGTTCCCGGGTCGGTTTTGTTCTTGTCGTTCAGCAGCTGTCGTTCACCTGAAAGGCACAAGTGAAAAAAGGGTGTAGCACTGCTCTTTAAGTTCTCAGCGCGGGGCAGTATACGTGCAAGCGCGAGGACTCGCGTAAATAAGTGTCTAATAGTGTTTTGAACTGAGTTCTAGAGGGAGCGTGGACAACCGTCTCAGGAAGGTTATTCCACGCAGCAACTACCCGAAATGAGAAAAAAGCTTGCCTAATGAAGGTGTGCCCTCTGAGCTTAAAAATCCTCTTACCATGTCCCCGCCATGTGTTTGCTGGGTCAACGGTGAAAAACCTGTCGGCCAAGCCTTGTTCAAACAAAGCGTAAGTAAGAATTAAGTCCCCTCGGAGGCGACGATACTCCAAGGGAAATAGGTCGAGCACCACGAGACGCGTTTCGTAGTCCATGGACTTGAGACCGGCAACCATTTTCGTAGCAGCCCGCTGGACACGCTCAATGAGGATTACGTCTTTCGTGCGTCCTGAGTAGACAACCGGGTTAGCATATTCAAGGAGCGGTCTGACATAGGCCCCATAGAGTATTTGGAAGTCCGTGCGAGTAATACGAGAGAAGGTACGCCGAATCATCCGTAGAACAGCGAATGCCTTCTGAGCCGATTTCTCAAGGTGCAGTGAGAAGGACAGGTTTGGAGAGAGCCAGATACCCAAATCTTTTTTGGCATCTATCCTCGTGATGTCTTCTGGTCCTTTCTCACCATGCATGACAAAGGAGTTCGCTGAGTCTCCTCCAAATGACATATGGACGCACTTCTCATCATTCAGAGGAAGGTGCCAGTCCAACGACCACTGCTTTGCGGCGTCCACATCAATTTGGAGGGCACTGGCATTGGAACTCCACGATTTCAAGTCGTCCGCAAAAAGTAGACATGGACTTGAAAGAACATCTGGAAGGTCATTGACGTATATCAGAAACAGCAAAGGTCCCAAAACGGAGCCCTGAGGAACTCCAATGGAGACCGGCGCCGCAGAAGAGTAGGTCGAGCCTACCTTCACTCGGAATGATCTGTCTGATAGGAATGCCTTGATCCAGTGTAGGATTTTCCCTTGAATCCCGTAAGACTCGAGTTTGTGGAGCAGAGGGACGTGTGGGACTCGATCAAATGCTTTTGAAAAGTCGAAAAATATGGCATCCGACATGAGTCCCTCGTCCTTGGCTTGGGTTAAGCTGTCCATAAATACGAGCATGTTCGTCACGCAGGAACGGTTTGGGAGAAATCCGTGTTGAGTTTGAGAAATCAAGTTGTTGGAAGTAAGGTGATCTAGAATGGCTCGCTTCAGAATGCGTTCCATCACCTTGCATGGCACGCTAGTGAGGCTTATAGGCCTGTAGCTGCCAGGCGATAGTCGGTCACCAGTTTTGTAGATTGGCGTGACAATCGCTTCCTTCCAAACAGAGGGAAGGTGGCCTTCGTCAAGCGACTGACGAAACAGCAGATGGAAATGAGTTGCCAGTGTGTACGACGTTTCCTTCAGGATCCTTGGGTGGACTTCGTCGGGCCCCAACGCGCAGAATGGGTTGATCTTGTGCAGGAGTTGACGAATGTCCTCCACCGTGAATACCAAGTCGGTTAGAGGCCGGTCGTAGGTACGCCTTGACAACGTTGGATGTGACGAGGACGCTGGGACTGAATACAGACCTGCATAGTGATCTCTGTAGAACTCAGATACCACTATTGGGTCACTCGTGGGTTCCCCGTTCCTGTCCCTCAGGGAGAACGCGGATGGCTTGTTTCTTCGGCGATGCCGCATGTATTTGAACAGCACATTTCTGTTCTTCCGGGCGAGGTCTAGAATGGTGGCTTGTTTTCGTATGTTCCATTGGCGGATTTCCGATTTACAGCGGTTCCGCATTTTACGAAATGCCAGCTCATCTTCTGTGTCTCCGTTGGTGCAGAACTCGCAGGAACGTTTCAGTCACTTTGATTTTGACGAAAGTCTTGTGCAATTTAGAAACTGTACGCCCCGTTATGTACTGCGGATAAAGTTTTACGGCTGACGTTGATATTCAACAAAACAATCAGGAATGCCAATTAATATTTCTTGCGTTTTTATGTTGATTAAAGCCATCCCTAGTTTTTGTCTCCTTCTGAAATATCCCATAACTCCCAGTGGACCTGAGATTCAGTCCTGTGGAATTCAAAACTTTCAAGAACCAGACAGTTCCCAGTGAGCTCTCTCTATTTCCCTCGGTCTTCAAAGTGATAAAAAGGGTGTGCTGATGTGTATGCCCAGTGAAAATTTCCCCAAATCCTTTTGCGTTGGTTTAAGCGTTTATTGTTGATGAATTGAGTATAGGTAATAGCTAGCGTCGTTGGCACAGCGCTGCTGCGTGAGTTAAGCTTTAGCTTATTGATAAAGGAGAGCAGTACTGGTGGAGGAACGAATTTGCATGGACAGCGAAGTACTCTGGAACAGGTAGATATCTCATCTTCTCAAATAATTGCAGCAATAAAGTCAAAGGTAAACGAAAGCTCCAAGGAGACGAAAGAAAATGATGTCCAACCCCTTAGGGTCTCGTCGGTGTAGTCAAAACGGTGTCTGATAAACGCTTTCTACTGGAATTTAAGGGGTTCCGAATCAATGGGGTTTGAGTGTGGTTACCTTTAACCGAAAACGCCCTCCAAATTTTACTTCACCCAAGTGGCAAAGCATTAGGTCTAAGAGGCTTTTAGAGACCTACATTATTGATATCATAGCACTTTCGGGCCCTCATATACACCTACCGTTATCAATATGACAGGAATGTGTTTTACCAGTTTTGGAAGTACAATACTTTGGAATCCTTTTGTGGAAAGAACTGTGCACATCGGTTTGTTTAAGCTATTGTGTTTCCTTTCAAACTGCCACAATTTGTTTCTAAGCTACTTTGTCTTACAGGGTCCTCTTTCGAGTTGCCGTTAGCCCAATATATAGGAGCTGGCAGAACTCTCTGACTTGAGATGCACACGATTTTGTCGTTTCCTTGTTGTACTGTTAAATTCGCATTCGTCGGGTAAACTAGATTTGAATGACCCGAATTACTGTATTTTGCGCGTAACTTATCATGGTCCGCCTGCTTGATAAAAGTACTCAGTGCACACAGGGGTTGGTTCCAAATCCAGAGGCTCTCAGTATATATTACTGGACCCAATTTTCAGTAGTGTCCCGGTAGAATGCTTCCTCTCCCAGAGTTACGATGCAGCAGATACGCACATTTTCTAGCTACGCCAACTACCTATGTGATATGCCGTCAAGAACAAGCCTACCTTCTTCCGGTGGCCTAAATTCGTGTTACTCTCATTCCAGTGAACGTAGACCGGATACCGGTGCCTTGGAGCAATGGCCACCATTCTTCGGATGCCTAGTGTAATTCGGAGGGGTTTAACAAACGCTCGCTTCCTGTATGGTGAGAACACATTCAAAGATATTACGAAACTGGGTATCAAAACGGGCTACTTTTTTAATTCATCATAAAAAATCGACCCAAAAGACATTCTTTCTTCTAAAGAGTATGTGCACCTGATCTCCCGTGGACTCCCAGTAGCCCTGTGTAGCTCACTTCACACGGACTTCCGAATGCGAAAACCAAGTTTTCCACTCAGGATTAAAATTAGACGTGCTGTTTTTTGGACTTCCTGGCAGATCGCAACGAAATGTTCGCCGGCCCCAAATCCGTTTACCAGGAAACACGCCTGGAGATTCATTGAATCTTGCCCTCACATTATGACTGCATATGACGGTGTCTGTCAGTTGCGTGCGCCTCCTTAGCACGTCATGGTGATACCTCCCCCACAGTTGATATCAAAGTACATGGGGACGCGCAGGAAGACAGCTTTTTGAGGGTAGCGCGTGCAGATTCACTGGTCAATTATTTTCTCATCTAATTTGCTTGGTTGGTCGAACAAACTTCCTACTAGTGAAAGAAAGAAAGCCCTCCGCTGCAGAGTTGTTTGTTTGAAAATACCAACTGAACAATTGCAGACTTTTGGACAGGAAAGTCAAACTCTCATATGTATTTAGTGTTTTAAAAAAAACTGAATATCTGTCCTCTCCTTGAACGCGTCTTTCCTGAATATTCATTTATTATCAAGCAAATATAGACTAACGCTACAAATCGCTTCCACAAATTCCGTAATAAATCCCATCTTCCATTAGATCAAGGCGGAGTTACAAGGAACCACATACTACTCGCATGCCTCATCAGTAGTATCCACCGTAACACTGGTATACTCAGCTGAGTCATGTTTAGCGGGATCCTAATTGCTCCATTACTGAAGGTTCGTGTTCCTTTTCGGTACCTAGATCTAGCCGCTAAATAGACTTTATTTTGTCTGGTTATCTCGAGCCATCTCACTTCTTGCAACCTTCAAAAACATAACTCAGATCCTGTCTACATCCCAGATGTCTGTGTTCCAGAAATTTCATTTTCTGTCTGCTAGTTTCAAATTTTTCTAAGTGAATAAGAACGAATCGGTGTAACTGTTAAGTGCTGTCCAGTTCATCTGCTTGTTAAGTAGTTGATGAGTCGAAAACATACGACGCGAGGGGTCACCATGAAGGCTTTATCACCAGGCAAAATATTCTCGGGGCTTCTATGTATTGAACAGTCCGTCTTCTAAACGCCCTCTCGGTTATCCGCCTTTCAAGTGGTGCAATGTAGCAACTCAGACGCATTTTGTCCAAACTTCTAAGGCCTGACAGGCCATTTGAAGTACTCAGTGCACACAGGGGTTGGTTCCAAATCCAGAGGCTCTCAGTATATATTACTGGACCCAATTTTCAGTAGTGTCCCGGTAGAATGCTTCCTCTCCCAGAGTTACGATGCAGCAGATACGCACATTTTCTAGCTACGCCAACTACCTATGTGATATGCCGTCAAGAACAAGCCTACCTTCTTCCGGTGGCCTAAATTCGTGTTACTCTCATTCCAGTGAACGTAGACCGGATACCGGTGCCTTGGAGCAATGGCCACCATTCTTCGGATGCCTAGTGTAATTCGGAGGGGTTTAACAAACGCTCGCTTCCTGTATGGTGAGAACACATTCAAAGATATTACGAAACTGGGTATCAAAACGGGCTACTTTTTTAATTCATCATAAAAAATCGACCCAAAAGACATTCTTTCTTCTAAAGAGTATGTGCACCTGATCTCCCGTGGACTCCCAGTAGCCCTGTGTAGCTCACTTCACACGGACTTCCGAATGCGAAAACCAAGTTTTCCACTCAGGATTAAAATTAGACGTGCTGTTTTTTGGACTTCCTGGCAGATCGCAACGAAATGTTCGCCGGCCCCAAATCCGTTTACCAGGAAACACGCCTGGAGATTCATTGAATCTTGCCCTCACATTATGACTGCATATGACGGTGTCTGTCAGTTGCGTGCGCCTCCTTAGCACGTCATGGTGATACCTCCCCCACAGTTGATATCAAAGTACATGGGGACGCGCAGGAAGACAGCTTTTTGAGGGTAGCGCGTGCAGATTCACTGGTCAATTATTTTCTCATCTAATTTGCTTGGTTGGTCGAACAAACTTCCTACTAGTGAAAGAAAGAAAGCCCTCCGCTGCAGAGTTGTTTGTTTGAAAATACCAACTGAACAATTGCAGACTTTTGGACAGGAAAGTCAAACTCTCATATGTATTTAGTGTTTTAAAAAAAACTGAATATCTGTCCTCTCCTTGAACGCGTCTTTCCTGAATATTCATTTATTATCAAGCAAATATAGACTAACGCTACAAATCGCTTCCACAAATTCCGTAATAAATCCCATCTTCCATTAGATCAAGGCGGAGTTACAAGGAACCACATACTACTCGCATGCCTCATCAGTAGTATCCACCGTAACACTGGTATACTCAGCTGAGTCATGTTTAGCGGGATCCTAATTGCTCCATTACTGAAGGTTCGTGTTCCTTTTCGGTACCTAGATCTAGCCGCTAAATAGACTTTATTTTGTCTGGTTATCTCGAGCCATCTCACTTCTTGCAACCTTCAAAAACATAACTCAGATCCTGTCTACATCCCAGATGTCTGTGTTCCAGAAATTTCATTTTCTGTCTGCTAGTTTCAAATTTTTCTAAGTGAATAAGAACGAATCGGTGTAACTGTTAAGTGCTGTCCAGTTCATCTGCTTGTTAAGTAGTTGATGAGTCGAAAACATACGACGCGAGGGGTCACCATGAAGGCTTTATCACCAGGCAAAATATTCTCGGGGCTTCTATGTATTGAACAGTCCGTCTTCTAAACGCCCTCTCGGTTATCCGCCTTTCAAGTGGTGCAATGTAGCAACTCAGACGCATTTTGTCCAAACTTCTAAGGCCTGACAGGCCATTTGTTGGATATCATCGGAACCTAAATGCAAGCTTCTGGATGAGTTATTTCGCAGGCTTTTGTCGCGGTCAAATAAAATGTCTTCCTCCATCTTACTATTGAATGACCGTCTGGTTACGTCAAGGATGCTGTACAAGCTGACCAGACATTGTTCTTCCCACTGTGTTTTGAATTAATTAAACCCACATTATATAGCAAGTTCTCGCAGGAAGAAACCCATGGAACGAAACACTAGACACCCATGTACATCGGACCGCCAACGTTTCAATCAACGGCGAATGTCGCTTGGTTTTTTAAGTTTAATTTTGGCACTCACACCTTGAAATGTTACCAATTTACTATGCGTTGTTTCCACTTGCTGGCAAGTAGTTGATTATCTGGAAGACTAGATACACAAACACACGGTTTGCGTGCAATCTTCACCTTCTGACCTTGATTGCACAATTTGACTTCCATCTTTGGGTTTCCGCATTAATTAGTGTCCGAAACCATCCTAACCTCCAAGCATTGCAGCCGGAGAGTTTTCATACTTTGTCAGGTTCCTCACGGAGTTCTGTGACTCTGCTAACATTAAAACGTCTTTAGATCCTCAGTATGATGGTACGTTTAGAGCAAACGTCAGCTGAGAATGTCTTTCTCATATATTTCGGTTGCCTAAAAAGATAACTGGATTAAAGGATTTTCATCGCTTGTACTTTCGTATACAGCACCGACAAGTAGTTCATGGGATGTTGCCAGTTTATAGTGACCCAAGTGAATCCCATCGTCTTCTGGACAGGACAGTCTTCTCGGTTTTGTCTGCAAACTATGCGATTTGAAAATCTTTGAGTCTTAATTAATTTCAGTTAGCACAACATTTGATGTCAGTTTTTAGTAAGTAGCGTACTGATTCATTTCTAGAACTCGCAATTTTCTGAAGGCTTCGTTACTGATGCGTTGATCGCAGGTACGCCCATCAGTCGATAACAACTGCGGAAAATATTGGAGTACTCTTTCAAAAGATAATTCACGTGTTTGTTTGCGCCAGCAAACCATTCCACGTTGAATGTTCACAAAGAGCACTTACAGTCTTCTACAGGTGTTTGTAGTGGTGGATATTTGTAGTTCTTTGTGGTGCATGTCTTCTTCTTACCTCTGCGCCTCTGCTTACTGTCACGAAGAGACTAAACTTCACTGCGGTGTGACGGTTTGTGCACCTCAGCAACCCATTGAGCTATACAGGGAGGTGCCCCCGGCACACTCATAGAGTCCCTCAGACCAGGTTATTCAGTCGTTAGAGGTCTCACAAACACAGTCTCCTGATCCTCTAGTTTGGGGGTTGGATCACGTAGTGACTTGTCATTGTCGATTCACTTATAACGAACCTCAGACAAACGATTCGCTGATCCGAGTCACGTAATCCAAATTCTTGAGTGCGAAAAGTCTTAGATATGCGGTTTAGTTAGGAGGGAGATTTTTAAATCACAAACGTTAATTTTCTGCCAAAATCTTACTGGGAGAAGTGGCGTGGGTGGCCACAAAAAGGTCGCGTGAAGAAAGGGAGGTTGATGAAGTTGTGGGTGTGGACAACCGACAATATCCCAGCCCACGTGCAACCATGACTACGGAAGTGGAGCATTGGTAGCGAACACTGATATCCTGCTGTCAATGATGGCGACGACCTCTGCACGGAAGGAGCTAACCAGCATCTCTGACGAAATAATCTTATGAACTTATAAATCTTATGAGCAAGATAGCCTTACTGATGCAGGGCTAGTAAAGTTTACTTCACTTGGCAAACGAAATTTAATGCCATTCCCCTTCAGTCACCCAAACAATTACTCTTTTATTAAAATATTCGAAAATCTAAAACCAGAATCTCCAACGACGTTGCCATATGAGGATTGCGGAAACAAAAATCTCAAACGCATAATGAACTTTGAACACAAGGTTCTCCGGTTTATTTCTGGAAAATGCCGACAACCATGGAAATATAAATGCGACACAGCTGACTCACCCAAAGCTTCTCAACAGGGCAGACTGTAATTTAGAGTCGCTGTAGTGAATTGTAAATATATCAATGTTAACCTTTGTGTATTGATATTTATCGTCTCAAATAAGGCCACCAAACAGTCCCTTGACGTGGCGCAGTTAATTAGGTCGCCTTAAAACATTTCTTAGACCGAGCTCGCTCATTGAGATCACCTTTCTGGGAGTCGTGATAATTTCAGAGCCAGCTGCAGTTATTCAATTTTATTCACGGATTCACGGATTCACGGATTGATACACAGGATCGAGGCTTTCGCCCAAGGTTCCCGGGTCGGTTTTGTTCTTGTCGTTCAGCAGCTGTCGTTCACCTGAAAGGCACAAGTGAAAAAAGGGTGTAGCACTGCTCTTTAAGTTCTCAGCGCGGGGCAGTATACGTGCAAGCGCGAGGACTCGCGTAAATAAGTGTCCAATAGTGTTTTGAACTGAGTTCTAGCGTGAGCTTGGACAACGGTCTGAGGAAGGTTATTCCACGCAGCAACTACCTTCCTGATACGGTTGTCCACGCTCACTCTAGAACTCAGTTCAAAACACTATTAGACACTTATTTACGCGAGTCCTCGCGCTGGTGGGTCAACGGTGAAAACCCTGTTGGCCATGCTTTGTTCAAACAGGGCGTAAGTAAGAATTAAGTCCCCTCGGAGGCGACGATCCTCCAAGGAAACGGGGTCAAGCACCGCGAGACGCGTTTCGTGGTCCATGGACTTGAGACCGGCAACCATTTTCGTAGCAGCTCGTTGGACACGCTCAATGAGGATTACGTCTTTCGTGCGTCCTGAGTAGACAACCGGGTTGGCATATTCAAGGAGCGGTCTGACGTAGGCCCCGTAGGGTATTTGGAAGTCCGTGCGAGTAATACGAGAGAAGGTACGCCGAATCATCCGTAGAACAGCGAATGCCTTCTGAGCCGATTTCTCAAGGTGCAGTGAGAAGGACAGGTTTGGAGAGAGCCAGATACCCAAATCCTTTTTGGCATCTATCCTAGTGATGTCTTCTGGTCCTTTCTCACCATGCATGACAAAGGAGTTCGCTGAGTCTCCTTCAAATGACATATGGACGCACTTTTCGTCGTGCACACACAAATTTCACCACCTTGGTTTATTCCTCTTAGCAATCTTCTGAACGTCGGAGGTCACAAATATCGGTCAGAGCTTTTTGCATGCTGTCTCATATTTTGTTTGTTCTTGAATATTTCCCAAGTCTCAATGCGATCCGCCAAATCGCCAGGGTACCAGGTTGCTGGGACATTGGCAAAATTGTAACCCAAATTTCACCTGAGATTAGCGCACTAATGCGTGATATGCCAACAAACAAACAAATAGGTGTGTTCTCCGCATGCCTCATTGGACTTCAGTCACTCGTCACAAGCGCGACTAATGCTCGAGCGGCCAAGGGACGGCCCCGGTAGGTTATCGTGCATCGTGCACTGCTCGTGCACCCGGCCTCAATATATTCGTGTTGTTTTCTATCTTTGTAATCCATCCTGTTTATATCATATCCGTTGTTGTGTATCCCGAGGGTTGCCACAGGTTCCTAAATGATCAAGGCAGTTTCAAGGTCTGCGATACTGGATGAACCAGCTCCTAAACTCTCAGACACCCATGTGCTACCTTACATCCTTGTCGGCCGGAAAATCAGACTAAACATAGGGGCTATTTGTGTAGCGACCTAATCCGGGGTTGAGGGACCCTTTTCAGGTCAGAAGAGCTTAAAAGGCACGAAATATAAGTGACTTTTTACGATCATTAAACTAACACGGTTCGCCAGCTGCCCTGCAAGTAGCATTTGAATCATTCTAAAAAGTGCGTAACGTTTTAACTCAGAAAGCATCTGGTATCACGCAAAATCCCCTCTCTTCTTCTGGAAACACTGACATCCAAGATGTTTCCCTGCATCAAGAAGCAACGGTTTAATTTAGCTCCGCTCAACCTAATTAGGCGAAAACCTCCTAGGTGTTCCGCGTAAGCGGTGTTTCATCGTCATTTGTCACAAACACGAGAGATACATGGCACCTACAAGTGTTTGAGAGCAACATTACCTTGAAGCTCCAGCTTACTCCAAAATATCAACTTTGTCGTGCTGACCCCAAATCGCCAGCTGGTCATCTCATTTTTTGTCGCGGTTAGAACATCACTTGGCGCAAACCGCCACGGAAACTACATCCACCCGTTACTACCACAGACCCGAACGTCCAAATCTGTCGGGCAAATTTAGGGAATAATTACAGAACCTATTTGTGTAAGCCTCTGGCAGAACAGCTTAAAACGAACAACGACACCGAGTAGAATCTTTTATGAAAAATTAAAATAAAGACACTTCCAATGTTGTTTTCACTAGCATAGCTCACAGGTTTCCGCACAAGGCTCATTATATAGAAGACAATCCAATAATCCACGGGGTGAATGTAGATCGACAAGCTCAAGTTGTTCGCAAATGAAGCAGTGGTGTAACAAACGGCACTAATGCATGTTGATTTTCCTATTTTTTCTGTGCCACAAATGGAGGTTGCCTGATAACATTTGGCCTAACCTGGGAAATAGTAGATGATATTTGTAGCCTAATAAAGTACCTTTTTTACACGTTGAAACTCCGTCAAAATATCTTGTGAAATCGCAAGTACCACTGCCCGCATTGGTTAACTGTGCTAACTTATCACTGACCTTGGACCAAGACAAGGCTTTGCACATTTTTGGTACACTCCTCGTACTCACATGGGTTAACAAAGTGGCAGTTTTCATCGACTGACGCCAAAATACATCCAAGAAGACATTCCTAAGCAATGTCAGCAACTGTTTTATCACCCAAAAATGCCAAGTCAATTGTTCACTCTCCTTGTTTATGACGTACAACTTTGGCCTAATGTTATTCTTCACACATCTCATATTATTGAGTGTCTTACTGAATCTGCTACATGAGGTATACGGTACATTGCATGCAAAACCGTCTTGTTACCAATGGCATCCCTTGCATACGCACGTGCAGTCGGCTAAAAATTAGCTCTTTTTACCGATATCCGTTGAGCAGCAACGTTTCATGATGTTGAGGTCCTCCAGCGAGTAAGATGTCATGAAAGTAACTAAAATGTTATCCAGCTTCGGACACAGGTTTGTTTATTGAGCCATACTGTACAGTACACCCTTTTAAAGTCAAAGATAATTTTTATTTTACAAAGCTACACACTTTTCCCATTGGCTTTTTAGCTTCTCTAGTACAAAGGAGGAACAGCGCGTACAGGATTAATCCAGATGGCTGTCATGGTGGATTCTTGATGTGACCCCCTAAAAACGCTGTGGACCAACTCGACTCAATCCATCAGTCGCTCTGTTTGATAACATACTGCACCGCTCAAATTCAGCGCCGTTTTGCACGCTGCGTCTAATGTGTCCCACTCTGCAGGCTTTTAAACGAAATGCGAGCATCATGTTAGCTTTTGGTCTACTTTTGTTGCACCAGTTACGTAATGGATGGGTGATGCCAAGCATTTAGGACCTCCTTGATTGTTCGTATGTTGGCCAAGCTGCGTGAGTCCCACTCAACCCCGGACTGACTATGTCACTTTGATTGGTAATGGAACGTTTGCCATCTAACTGCCAAGCTCGGCGAAAAAACTAGCAACCAAGCAACGCATACGAGCTACCCATATTCCACAATATTGCTATTAGGAAGCTGTGTTACGTTTCGAGATGTTGTCTGACTGTGCAGCATGTTTTAATTTTATGTGGCTGTGCTCGGTAAATTTGCTGCTCATTAAAAGCACACCCAAATAATTTTCGCCGAAATTATAGGGTTTTCGAAGTTGAGACTTTTACGGGGAGTTAGTCTAATCCATTTGCACTTGCAGATGATATGTTGCGCATATCATTTTGTTTAAGTGAGCGAAGTGTCAAGGTCACGGACCATCACCGATTCGCATTTTGTTACCGGTTTACGGGAGACAAAACACGAAATCGCACTTTACCATGTTTTGGCGTTCTTTAAGAATAAAAATAACACCTACGGAATATCCACTGTAAATCCCACCCAGGGAACTCGATCATTGACGTTTGTTTGTTTTATACTCCCAAGATTTAACAAACGAGATAATTTGGTTTAGCGAACTTCAACACAACAGATTTTCTTATGGAGCTCAGCGTCCACGAAGTACAACATTTCCAGAAAATAGCATGCATTGTGCAGTGGAGATGCGAGCGCAACCCCTGTAGAGGACTGCCTTTTCCAGCTATGCATAATTAGCCTGTGGACAATGCAACTTCAGGAGGTTACCTTAGGTAAATTACCAACACAGTGGTAGCACTTCTGTTGAGAATATGACTCACCATATGTGAAATACGTCATAAAGCGTTTATCATTATAACGGTAGTCATTGGCACCCACCTGGACTACTTATCGTAACCGCTAGGCCAGCGGCTATGTGCGACGCTGCTTATGAGGCATCACCAAGACACGATAACCCAGCTCAACGGCTGACGGCGACCCGTCACACTCACAACTGTATTCAATGTCGCCTACTTTCGCTATTCATCGCAACTACTGGGCCCGTGTCTATGTGGGACACTGATTATGAGGCCTCACCTATACGCGGCAACTTAATTCGATGGCCAATGACGGTCTTTCGTACTCATAACTGTACGTGATGTTGCTTACTTTTGCCACCTGTAGTAAATACCAGGCCAGTATCTATGCGGACCGGTGAAAATAAGGCTTCAAGTATGCGTGATAACCTAATGTGACGGCCTGTCATAAAAGTTCAGCTGTAGCACCCTTTTGGTGTCTAGTTGCCATGCAACCAGAAGAAAGCACAAGAGCTCGGATAGTGCCAGGTTGCCCAAGCCCAGACAGGGGAGGTCGAGAGGCCGAGGTCGGATTCGAACCACGGACCCTCTTGTCAGCAAATTCGCGTTCTAAACATTGATCCATCTCGTCCGCCATACTCATAGCCGTACTCAATGTCACCTAACTTGGCTACTTATCGTATCTGCTGGGTCCGTGTCCGTGTTCGGCGTTGATTATGCGCAATAACCCAATCCGTCATACCCATAACCGTACGTGTTCTCGCTTTTCTCTGCTACCCACAATGAACAACAGGCCGGTATTTATGCAAACCGAGGAGAACGAGGCCTCAACTACTCACATAAACCTAATCTAATGGCGAACGACGAAAGTCATACTCATAACTGTACGCGATACCGTCTATCTTGGCTTCCTTTTATGACTGCTAGGCCAGTGCATATAGGCGACGTTGATTATTCGACCCCAATTATGCTACCCTAATCCAAAGGCCCATCATACGCGTAACTGTATGGGCCTTCGCTTGCTTCTGCTGTCTATGGTAAACGCCAGGCCAGTATTCGTGCGAGTCGATAAAAATGAGGCTTCAACTATGCATGGTATCCTAAGGTAACACCCAACGTGGGTCCGTCATACTCATAACTGCAGTCGATATCGCCTAACTTGGCTACCTATCGTAGTTGCTACGCTTGTGTCTACGTGCATCTAAGCTCAGCTGCCCAACTCGATCGCCAACGACGGTCCGTCACGCTCATAACCGTACTCGATGTCGCCTATCGTGGCCACTTTTAGTAAGTGAAGTGCCGGTACACACACCGGTGACTGACTAATGCCCCAACCATACATAATGGACTAATCCAACGAACAACGGCGGTCCTTTATGTCCATACCTTTCGTCCGTCGGCCAACTCCGTGCCTAAAAAATACACAACCACCTTTAAAAAATCGTGTTTCTATTTATTGGTTGCATCGTTACACACGTAATGTGCGGTCAATCCAGTTTTCAGTTTCGGGAAGCCGGTTTTACTCAACAGGGTTTCTGAAGGGAAAGACGTGCAATCAATTACGACTCGTACACATCTTCCGCAATATCATTTAATACACCCAATCAAACAAAGTTGTAGTGGCTAACTCACCAAGTGCTTAATAAATCTCTTTGTCCACAATTCCAAATCCATGTCCACGCTCAAGCTGGAGTCATACTGTTATAAAGTTAAATTCACTACTTGCTCAATTAGCCCCATTGGCAATAATGAGGGAGTTGTGTGTACATCAAGTATTCAATAGCGGGATTCGGCAACCATATGGATTATTGTGCACAGCGAAGTTGAAGCTAAAGGGAGGTGCATATCTGTCAGTCCTAAGACCAAGCGGTATAGACTTGAGCCCTAGGATCTAAGGACCAAGTGCGTCATCGTACTTGCACCCATGGATGCAGCGGTAACAAAAACCTAGTGAGTGGGCGGGTACTTGTTGTCACGTCTGCTCAGTTAGAGCTCTAACCCTAATCTCACTCCACTTCTGCTTCCCCATACCAATACAACATGGCATAATAGAGTCAACTTGTAGCCATCCTTCACTCAGCCGCAGTAGCAAGCTCGCCAGCTAGGGGTTACTTTCTGGGAAACCGATGAGCTAATGTTTTTGCGTTTGTAATTTTCACCATCCGATTTTATATAAATAAGCTTCCACACCCCGCGCACGCATGTTGGAAGCTGTTCGACAGTTCAGGCTATTTTGAGGCTCTATTCCATGCCTGTCATGTAGGATTCGACCGCATTTAAATAATCGTTCATGCCGAAGTGTTGTAATTCATTTTCACTTCCAAAATCATGTCTACATATTGCCGAGCTACGGTTGACACAACGGTTGTCAAACACCCAAAGACGTCACAGCCATACAACAAAACAGCCCGTACTGCAGGGTGATATGCACGTTTCCTGACATTAAGGGATATGCCAATCTACGTCATAGATGTTTCAAATTAGCAAACGCGAACCGAGCCTCGCAGATTTCTGTATCAACCTCGTCTATCACGCTACAGTCAGAACTAATACAACTTCGAATGTACATATAACACTTCATAAATTCGTCTGCCTCTCCTTGGACCGTTAGTGAAGTGCTCAGTGTCTAATAAATGCAAATCTAATTATATCCTGTCTCATTTCGTCACTTGTTTTCACCACCCTGATCGTGGTAAACGTTCAGTTTTTTCTCTGTACTGATGCATTTTATCCTATCAGATATCTCCTTGAAATAACCGGGTTTTACTGACCTCATCTCATTCCCTCATATTTCCAAGCTTCCAACTTTGGCAAAACCGGGCTTGGTCACCCTGTTTGCTGTTATCCATTCAACCTGGTCAATGATTTACATCCCCAGAGATACCCAAAGGGACCAGAAAAATACCTGTGGTCTTACGATTATCTCGTTCTACTTCTGCTAATTCCGACCAACTAAAAACCTCGCTGCTCACAGAATTGCACGTCCCAGTCCAATCACCGCACACATGACGTCTGTTACGGAGCTGTCCAGAAACCGAAGTACGTCAGTGCAAGGATGGCACGGCACTGCCATATCCAGTTTGATAGCACACCCGCAACTAATCCCTTCCTACTCATGACTGTGCATTCTCGTCTACTCGGTCCATCACCTGCAACTTTGAACAAACTCATGCTTTATACTGAATGTAATCTCATGATCAGGACTGCCTGATCATGCTACCCACCAGTTATGAATAAACATTACTATTACCTTACACTTTGTAGGTGCATGCCAAAGGACGGGGTGGCTCTGGTCAGTTCATTCAAAAACACCTGCGCCTTCTCCTCCTCTTTGAACGACGTCTGCACACGCCTTATCGACAAGGTTTTCATCAGATACTTGGAAAACGGGGTCCAGAAGACGTCAACTAATCAGGAATTGTAACCACTTTTGGCTGCTTGTTACCTCGCCGCAGTCTAACTCAGATCATAATGCTCTCTAGCAGTCTTTCTGAGGCTTTACCTATTTTGAGTCCACCATGTAGACACGGCCGTCTTATTGCCTCGTCTGAATGACAGAACTGAACCTTGGTGCACCCTCAATGGACCCAATAATATCCTTGATCCACTTGTGACGATTTCTTGGCGCATCTTAACTACGAAAAGAACCCTAAATGACCCACCCAAGATGTTCATGTACGAGGTTGTCCACGGACCCAAGTACGGCGTCGCGATGACGATACCGCCACTACCTTACCCAGGCTGATGGTCCGCCCATATTTCACCATATCCATAGTACTTACAGGATGAGAATGTTACGTGCACCCACGAGACCGCTCAATCGGTTTAATTTTTGCCAGGACATGAAAGCATTGGCCACATTATTGTGCTGTCTGTTTGTTCTGCCCATAAACACACTAATTCTCCCAACGTATATACCGATGTTTTGGTATAGCCTTGCGCCAGATGCATCGTGTACTGACCATCATAAAAAAGCAAAAACTTACCAGCTGTGACGAATTCCTTGGCTTGGCTTCGCAAGAAACCTGCCACAACGATAGGAGACTTTTTCAGACACAGGTCATGGAAGGCTGCTCAATTTTCAGTTTGCGCTGACATATGGGGCGCAATCATTGTTCCTGTCCCTTCGAAATTAATTTCAGCTGTAATACAGAAGAAAACACGTGAAGGAACCGGCGTTCCACATATTCCCCACCGCCATCAGGGTGACATCACGCGGAGCCACTGGCAGCCATTAAATTATAAATTCCGCGACCATGGTGAACCTCGAGTGCGTTTAAACAGCTTTCAACAAAACTGCGCCCGCACGGGAAGATCGTAATGGACCGAATAAATGCCATCAAATGCCGAAACTTTATGCTGAAGTCTTCCTCTTCCGAACTATGGTTTCAGAAAAATTTTGGACGTACGTCCAAGGCTCGGCGGTAAATTTTATCGTCCGACAGGAGAAGCAAGTGGACTTTGGGTACCTGAATGGCAGGTTATCAGTGTTAGACGGGCATAGTAGAGCTCTCGATCAATTAGTTATGCTTTGTATCCAGGCCTCTTATTACGGTACTTTAGAAAAAAGCGGATCTCACAACGCCTCTAGCACTGTGCTTCCAACGGAAGGCTTATATGACTAACTAGCTGTTATGACGAAGCAGTTGGCCAGTGGGCTGATATTCGCCTCCTGAGTTACTCGCTGCACCGGGTGAATGAAACCCCAACCAGAGTAGTTGATTCCACGTGCAAAGTTGAGCTAAGCAGTGCGCAGGACGGCCTGAGCCCACAGTAGCTCGGGCAGTCTATAGCCGAGAGCACAAACCGAGTAATCTTCTAAGGCCAGCAACATGGACTACCGATATAATGTGCCAAGCGATGTAGAAGATAGCAATGGCCTTGGTGGAACAGTTTGCGCATCATGCGCACTAATGTTCGACGTCTACACCAAGAGGTTTTGAAAGCGCCCACTTTATGACATGCTCTAACATGTGGAGCACTGCGGGAGGATGAACTGTTATCCACACGCATTACCTCAGGCATTCAGATTTTAGCGTAATGAGTGTTGACCGAGGCCAAGAAGATCAAAATTACACTCACAAATTAGCACCTCTTAGGATTAAATGCAACACTTTTACGATGCACATGGAACGCGCGCACAAAAGATACGCTTTTCGAGAGCTTGACTTTCTTTTGAGCCCTCTTTGGAGCGCCGGTACATATAGCAGGCCATCGAGGTCCATTCATGGGGTGTCAAAAAGGCTTGTTCTTGCTGTTGTTGCCGTTAAGGTGCCTTTTTCTTTAAGCTTTCTTTCAATAAAATACCTTGGATAACCATTGTTCTGGAATACTCCGAATAGGTAGGGTTCTTTCTTCCTCCGTAGTTCTGTGGTGCTGCGGTGTCTCCGCTCTCGTGAACAGATAACAAATCAACTGCAACAAATTCGACGCTAGATAAACTGCGCGGAAATTAGTTACACGAATAAAGGAACACAACGCGGCCATCAGGAGACAATTTCCCATCCTTAATATCCATACACGAAGAACAAGAACACAAATTCGATCCGAAAGACGCACTACTTTTGGCACATGGGGACACGAGACACGCAAGGAAATTTCTAGAAGCGTGGTACTCCACGGCGGATTCGATCACCCGGTGGATCTAACTGCATCCAATCTACGCAGTATGTGCAAAAGACCAACATGTTAACCAGAATACTCAAGGGAAACCAAATGTTGGATTCACAAACAAAGAGACAAGGAACTCATTGAAGTCAGATCAATAAGGGTCTCAAGCCGGAACTTGGGAGCGCCAAGGACAAAGATAACTCCAATACCAACAAGAGTACGGAGACAGGGGATGCCAAGCTGAAAGGTCAAGTGAACATCGGCAAATGAGGACACAGGATAACAGAGCGACCAACGGTAAAGGTCACATTGCACACATCCCAGGCAGACCACGTGGCGGTTCCCCGGAATAAACAATTCACACTTTTTTGGGCAAATTTCGCTTCATTTAACCATCCACCTCTCCTAAGTTGGGTGCTTTAGGCGATCAAATCGTTCCTCATTTGTCTTGTGCGCAAATGCAATTTGAATGTGCGCATCTCTTGGACCGTAAACAACTGACCAATCAGAATGCTGGCTTGTGCATGACTTGCATGCCCGCGATGTACTCTTTCATAAGGTGCTGCTTTGCAGTCAGAGATAATGGCTGACCTTGAGCATTCGCCCATTTAAACAACTAAGCATACGGAGTTTGCAGAAAAACGCTTTGGATTCCTTTGTCCTTATCTATGAAGTGATAAGCTCAAAAACATCGTGCTTGCGCGGGAATCGTTTTCAATCCTCGAATACCGATTGGTCTACGACCTTCTATCAAGTCTATAGCTACTTTCCGCAGACCACTTAAAATCGTGAAGTCCCAAATCGAGCCCTCCAGTTGAGTGTATACGTTTCAAAGCATTGGTCTTTTGACGAGCATTTTACCCTGAATGACGAAAGGTGCGTCCATATATCATTCGTAGTGGACTCAGATATATTTGTTGATAAAGTGGAGGATGTCCGGTTTTCATCCTCCACGGCATTTTAGAATGCGTTAAAGAAATACATGGCGGACAACCATCCAGCCAATATTCGAAGCACCAAAGCTGTCTTGCTTTACAACCCGGTGTACCACAGGTGCACCAGGTGACCAGCAAAACAAACGGAAATTCGAGGATGTCAGAAAAGCCAGGAATTAGAGCGTATTTGCTAGTAGCCAACAGTAGGCGAAGCAACGGATATGTAGTGCGTTTTTGTCCGAAAGGGCGGGGGCACTATCTCACGGCCAATTTTTATCATCTTCACCGCTATTATAAGGGTTCCTAGTTTTTGAACGATCGGCTTCTGGTAAATTGATGGCTAGCCAAAGCGAATTTTGCCACCTGCGTGGCCCTGCTGAAGTGTGAAACGCCACCGTGTGAAGTGCATCCATTTTCAGTCGATTACTTCGGTAAGGCCCTTGCCACTCACGAAATATGCAACGACCACCGACGGTTGGGCTTTAGTTTGGGAAACGACACGCCTGTTATCCTGGCAGAAATTCAGTGACCCGGACTTGTACACGTCCCGCAGTCAGTGGATGGTCACGTTAGCCACGTATGATTCTCCAGATGACATTAGATAGCGCTGTTTCAGAGCTGTTCGGATGTAGTAAATATGGATGGAACACACAATAAACTGCCTTGGGTAATGCTGTTAAAGCGACTAATATATGGCCTTTAGATGCAAGCTCTACAAATTCTCGATCGGAGATGGCATGGGTACTTGCCGTCTGGCTACATATACCTTAGTGGAAAGTGCCCCTATACGCAAGCTGTTGGCCGTGTTCATGAAAAAGGTGGGCGAGCGGCATCAAGTGGCGACTTTTGTCATGGACGAATTAACCGCACCCCGGAGTCCGCTTCAGCTGTGATGTTATGCTGTGTTATTTTTACATTCAAGGAGCTATCAGGAAGCATAGGTAGTATGAATGTGTATATGTATATTTATACGTATATGTATATGAATGTATATGTATTATTTATCATACGTGTATTTTGCTCATAAACTCTACCTGCGAACAGCCGACACATTCCATTGTGAAGCTTGCCTGGACAATGTCGCAGAATAGATTTCCTGTTTACCATGATACTGGCACACAGAATTCGACAAGACCTACAGTTGCTGCCCATCGCCAACCCACGAACTGTCTCTTTTCTAACACCGCACTGGTGGTGCGTTACCCCTAAATAGAATGTGCCCGCACAATCCGGCTTCATCCACTTTGACAGTGTGGCCAACAAGCTTTTGGAGAACCCCAATATCCGCCTGGAAAAGCATGTGCACCAATAGGGCTCACTGGAGCATGCCATACAAAAGGTGTCCTGGCACGTTGCACGGCTCATGAGGAAATATGGGATGTGTGCGTTGTACCATTGTGACCGAAAAGAAAATCCTGGAGGGCCGGAGTCTACGTTCTAAACGTTTTCTATCAAAAGACTACTTATGCGCCTTTCCTCGTTCTGAGGCTCTTGGGGCCGGGACGCCTGAGACTTCACTACCACAGTTAGAACCAACAAGGTGAGATATATCTACTCTGATCAACTCATAGTTCCTTGTGGAAACACCTAAGTACTCCCGGCCTCCTCGTCAAATGCAACCCTGTCAAGGCGTATCTACGAACGGCCTTTAACCGAGTTGGTCTCCACGGAGGAAGACATTCGTCAACCCTTGCACAAAATCAAACCGTTCTGCGCGTTGAGGCCAAACGATGTCTATCCAAGGATCTTAAAATGGATGTCGCTAACAACGACAAAATAGTTCTAGTTGATATTTCGTCAGTCGATTGACAAAGGCCAGCCCCCCCTTTACATGGAAGGAAGCGATTGTCACACCAATCTACAAAACTGGTGACAGACTTGCTCGGTAGCAACAGGTCTATTAGCCTCACCAGTGTGCCGTGCAAGGTGATGGGACGCACTCAGAAGCGAGCCATTATAGATCAACCCAATAAAAACAACTTGCTACTCCCTGGTCAGCACTGATTTCTCCCAACCGTTCTTACAAGACAGGCATGCTCGTAATTACGGACAGTTTAACCCGAGCCGAGGACGAGGGGCTCATATTGGATAACATATATTCCGACTTCTCAAGAGCATTCGATCAAACGCCACACGTTTAGCCGCTTCAAAAGCTTCAGTCTTAGGAGAGCAAAAGGAAAATTTTACACTGTATTAAGGCTCTCCTATCCGGCGGAACAGCCCGACTGGCGCCTGACTGGCGACCTGCCACCGGTTATCGAGAGTATAGAACCTAAGCCCAAGTGGCGGTCCAAGGACACAGAATTGGGTTTTTGTTCGCTTTTTGACCTGCCGAATAGTAGCTGAGACCGCTGGTACGCAGCGAATTGCGTATCATATCCCGTTGGCTGTTGTAATGATAAATCTTGCCCGCTGTGTGGTGGCGATCTCCAGGGCGTAAGTGCATGAAGTTAATTCGCTAGTTCTCCCTATCACCCGGCCCAGGTGCGTGAAGGTGTACTTGCTAAACGGTCCCCAAAGAAGGCAAGTTTTGATGTCACCTTGAACCGCAGCACAGAAGTCCGTATGAGTCCGCATCTTCTGGTTCAGAGGGAAGTGAATCGACACCTACGAGTCAATAGCATAATACTGGTGTAACAGCGTGTACTACTGATGGGCGTGAGAGTAGTCTGTGATCGTGTCGAAGCTCCGCTTCGCGTCTAATCAAAGGGGGGTTGACACGAAACTTGCGGAACTCCTTTACAGTGTTCGTTCACAATTTCGAAATAGTCAATGAACATTCATGAAAGTTTGAGAAATTGGGTGAGATTGTTCAGTTTTTAAAAACTGAGAATTTTCAGCAACCTTATGAGTGGAGCATCTTGAGAATTTTACTTTCCTGTCGAATAGCTTGCAACTGCTTGGCTAGTGTTTGCTAATACCCGGAATCGCAGGGCCCTTTCAACAGTGCCAATGGTGCAGAGCGCGAGTTTGAGGAGGAATACGTCAATGAGTTCGTGTGATACACGCAAAATCCACAAGTGTCATTACGTTGTTCAACGAGGCATCATGCATTCAAAGTCTTCAATTTCTTGAGGACTATAACTCCGTAGCCCCCAGCTACATAAACGAAATACAACACGGATCGTTTACGCACGGGCCTAAGAGACTGTTGCCGCTAAAGTTCCCGCCTAACAGGGTGAGTATTGATTCCTGCTTGCCATCCGAATGCTTCACAGTGATCTTTTAATAAACTAACTCATATCCTTCCCTCATTTTAGAAATATCAAAAGTACGCTGAACACTACGAACCAAGAAGATGGCACACCCCCCGCCAGGACATACGTAGTAATCCGAAAAACTAATAGAATTCAACGTTTCCTCTTGTCCAAGTCGGACACTTGACTTTTAACGGACATAATGGTTAGGCGCATGGAGTCCGCTGTGTCCGCTAGGATCGACGTCGATTACATCCAGCTGGTTGATTGGACGTCGTAGACTCCTAGCCGAACGTCAGTCGATTGTGTCAGCTACTTTTATTTAGCATTTCGCTGTGATTGATTCGATTACATCCAGCTGGTTGAATAGGTATCCTGATCCCTTTATTAATTGCATAGACTTCCAGATACCCCATGGGGCTTATGTCAGACCGATTCTTGAATATGTGAGTTAAGTCCTGTTTTCAGGATGCAAGCAATTCGCTACCCTCACTGAGCTTGTCTAACGAGCTGCCACGAAAATGGCTGCCGGCTTCAAATCCGTCGATATAAAACGCGTTTTGCGATGCTTAAGCTTTTTCCACTAAAGTATCGTTGCTTTCGAGGAACAAAGTTTGGCCGACGGATCTTTCACCGTTGACCCAAATTTTCAAGCTCAGAGCGCACTTCTTCATTGGGCAACAATTGTTCTCATTTGGGTAGCTTGTGCGTGGAATGTCTCTCCTGCGACGGTTGTTCACGTCGCATCTAGCACTCAGCTGAAATTCCTTTTAGACACTTTCTTATTTAAGTGCTCTCGTTGACAAGATTGCTGGGTAACGCTGAGTACCTAAGAAGCAGCGCTACACCATTTTCCGCTTGTGCCTTTCAGATGAACGGAAGTCACTGAACCCCAAGATCAAATCCGACCTAGGAATCTTGCGCGAAAGCCCCGATCCCGCATTTCAGCCCGTGAATCCGTGAAAATCCGTATCTAACGCTAACATATACCGCAAATCTCCACTGGACACTAAGGCAAACCGTCATTTTAATCCCATTCTAGGAAATGACCTTTAACCTCAACCCAAGTATTCGATTTCCGCTACACCCACTGTCCAACTCCAACCCTATGGTTATCCCGAACCAAACTTTAGGCCGTACCTGAAACCTAACGCTCACACTAAGCCCAGATCAAACCCCAAGCCCATCAATGAATCCAACTTTTTGTTGAGTCTTAGCAAAGTGCCAAACATAACCCCAACCCTATCACAAACTTCATCCTGACACTTAGCACAACCCGCACGTTGGCACTAACGCTACGTCTTACCCAAGACTTAACCTAGCGCAAACGTAAACCTAATTCTTAACCTAACACCAACCCTCATGATAAACTTAACGCTAACCACAAACCCAACCAAAATTGTTATTTGACTCGTGCTGTTAACCTTATATCGCCCCAAAACCTAGAAGTAAACCCTTAGACTAACTCCTATTCGAAACGCAACCCTAAGAATACCTATAACCATAAACATGAAACGATTCTAGTGATCCATAATCGGGCTCATCTGACAGGTGCTAAGTAAGTACTAGTTGCTCAATGATAGCCAAGTGCGTGAGCTTCGCTTATCAGCATCCATGAGAGCATCTACAGGCGCGCAGGTAATCGCTGCACGTTCGTTGTATCTGCTCTCGCTATAAGAGTCTATAGTCTAACTAGACCAAAGTTTTAGTGATATTGCGGGCGCCTTGTTGCGGCGTGTTCACCACGTGGATGCGTATGCATAGCACATCTGAGGCTT
Source organism: Clonorchis sinensis (assembly GCA_003604175.2). NCBI lineage: Eukaryota > Metazoa > Platyhelminthes > Trematoda > Opisthorchiida > Opisthorchiidae > Clonorchis > Clonorchis sinensis. The sequence continues at coordinate 27,204,733 of CM030374.1, forward strand.
ATTTCGGCGGATCGGGATGCTGTAGCGATTGTCTGAATCAGCAGTATGCTTACCACTGACTCTCTCTGCTAATCAGGCTATTGTGCGAGTTTATTTGTTGTGTGGTGGTGAGTCCACAAAGAGACAATTGGATAACGAGCGTTTGGGTGTGGAACAAAAGATGGTGATCATGGAATGTGGCAGGGAACAAAAGCCGTGATAATTAGACCAGGCGTTGCTCAATTCGAATAAGTGATCGCCGAGGAGTGTTTCTTTTCGTGCCCTATCCAGAGTGGCGCGAGCAGAAATATGGTGGGCCTTTGATCTGGAAGACAAAACGAAAATGTTTGTGGAAGGTCTTCTTGTGGTGGGCTAGGATCAGCTTTCAAAATGAAGTTTGCCTAATCTTCACCGCACCTTGTTGGAAACGTTGAAAAACATGGCTTCTAACTGATAGTAGTGGTGTCAGTTTGTACCCATATTGTCTGAGTGGGTGTCCGAAAATATAAACACCCTAGACTGATGGTGAGAGGCCATCCGCTATTTTTCTTTGCACCACAAACATTATCTCCACATTAATTCTGGATGTGAGACAGTAAAACTTTGAAGGTTGATCAGTGGCATTGTGCAAGATGCGCATAGCCCACTTTGGTCATCGAAGGGCTCTCGGAACCTCTTATGTACAGCAGTATTAGGACTCCGATTTCGGCAATTGGGTAACTGATCCTCCCACAATGGTGCACGAAAAGTCACAACAGCCAGGGACACTCTGTTATGGGGAAAAGTGAAATTCGGTTGTTTGGTTGCGGGGCTATCACGGAATATTCCGCTAAAATCAATCCTCTAGAGTCATCGTGAGAGGATGAGGCCACTCACTAGAAGCACACCCAAATTATTTTCGCCGGAACTATAGGGTTTTGGAGGTTGTGACTTTTACGGGGAGTTAGTCTAATCCACTTACACTTGTAGGTGATATGTTGCTCAAGGCACTTTGTTTAAGTGGGCGACATTTCGAGGTCGCAGACCATCACCGATTCGCATTTTGCTAACGGTTTACGAGAGATAAAACACGAAATCGCACTTTACCATATTTTGGCGTTATTTAAGGATAAAATAGCATCTACAGAATATCCAATGCAAATTCCACCCAGGAAAATCGATCCTCAACGTTTGTTTGCTTTATACACCCCAGATTTAACGGAAGAGATAATTTTGTCCAGCTTGCTTCATCACAACACTTTTTTTATGGAGCTCAGCTTCCATTAGTATAACATTGTCAAAAACAACAGGAAGTGTGCAATGGAGATCTCAGGGCCATCTCAGCCATGCATAACTAGCCCGTGGATAATACAGCGTCAGGAGCCAACCTTCGGTAAATTACCAACACAATGGCATCATTCCTATTAGAATATGACTCACCATAGGTGGAATACGTCATAAAGCGGTCATCCTGATAACGATAGTCGTTGTCACTCACCTCACTACTTATCGTCACTGCAGCAAGACCCCACCTATACACGATAACTTAATCCAACGGCTAATGACGACCCGTCATACCATAACTGTATTCATTATCGCCTACCTTCTCTACGTATCGTAACTGCTAGGCCCGTGTCCATGTGTGATGCTGATTATGAGGCCTCACCTATACACGGCAACCTAATTTAATGGCCAATGACGGTCTTTTGTAATCATAACTGTACGCGTTTTCAATCATCTCGAATACTTGTTACTGCTAGGCCCACTTCTATGTGCGACGCTGCTTATGAGGGCTCACCTGTGTACAATAACCTAACCCATGACCAATGACTGTCTCTCACGCACACCTGTACGCGATGTCGCTTATCTCTGCTACCTATAGTAAACATCAGGCCAGAATCTATGTGGGCCGGTGAAAATAAGGCCTCAACTATGCGTGGTATCCTAATCTAACGCCCAACGTGGGTCTGTCATACTCATAACTGCAGTCGATATCGCCTACCTTGGCTACTTATGGTAATTGCTGGACCTGTGTCTACGTGCAACGCCGAATATGAGGCCTCAACTAGGCTCAGCAGCCCAACCGATGGCCAACGACGGCCCGTCACGCTCATAACCGTACTCGATGTCGCCTACCGTGGCTACTTATAGTAACTGAAGGGCCTGTACGCAAGCTCGTAACTTGCTAATGCCCCAACTATACATAATAGACCAATCCAACGACCAACGGCGGTCCTTCATATCCATACATGTCATCCGTTTGCCAACCCCATGCCTAAAAATACACAACCACCTTTAAAAAATTCATGTTTCTATTTATTGGTTGTATCGGCACAAACGTAATGTGTGGTCAATCCAGTTCTCAGTTTCAGGAAGTAGCTTTTACTCGACAGGATTTCTGAAAGGAAAATGTATAATCAATTACGACTCGTACACACTCTGTACACATCCTTTAAAACATACAATTAAACAAAGTTGTAGTGGCCAACTCATCAAGTGCTTACTAAATCCCTTTGTAAACTCCATTCCAAATGGGTGTCCACGATGAAGCTGCAGTCTTACTGTTATAAGGGTAAACCCACCACTTGCTCAATTAGTCCCGTGTGTACATCGATTATTCAATAGCGGTATTCAGCAACCGTTTCGTTTTTCCCTCGTGCTAATTCGTGAAAGATTTCTTCACTATTCAAACTATTTACAGGGTTTCTACGTGTTATTTGTTGAATTTTCTCACACCAACATAACATTTACGTTATAACCTGTTACTTTGCACCCAGTTCCTACTCTGCATCTAGTCGCACTCATGTAACTAGTCAATGCAGGCTCTCTCTGCAGTCATCGATGGTCCACAACAGATGTGCGCGAAATGGCTGTCCATCGAACGTGAGACGGTATGCAATGCTACTACGGAAATGGTTGCCGGTCTCAAGTCCATGGACTACGAAACGCGTCTCGCGGTGCTCGACCTCTTCCTTGGAGTATCGTCGCCTCCGAGGGGATTCACTCTACTTACGCCCTGTTTGAACAAGGCTTGGCCAACAGGTTTTTCACCGTTGCCCCAGCAAACACACGGCGGGGACATGGTAAGAAGATTTTAAGCTCAGAGCGCACACCTTCATTAGGCAAACTTTTCTCGTTTCGGGTAGTTGCTGCGTGAATAACCCCCTCACCGTTGTCCACGCTCCCCAGAACTCAGTTCAAAACACTATTAGACACTTAGTTACGCGAGTCCTCGCGCTTGCACGTATACTGCCCCGCGCTGAGAACTTAAGGAGCAGTGCTACACCTTTTTTTCACTTGTGCCTTTTAGGTGAACGACAGCCGCTGAACGACAAGAACAAAACCGACCCGAACCTTAGGCGAAAGCCTCGATCCTGTGTATCAATCCGTGAATCCGTGAACCGTATGCATTATTGAGCACAGCGAAGTTAAAGCCAAAGGGGGGTGTATATATATCAACGTAGACCAAGTGGTATAGACTTGAGCCCTGTGATCCAAGGAACAAGTGCGTCATCATACGCACCCATGGATGCTGGGGGTAACGAAGACGTATTTGGCGGCCGGGTACTTGGTGTCAAGTCTACTCAACACCCGGCAATACCCACTTTGGAAACCCAGCTTGCTATTATCCACCCCACCTGGTCAGTGATTTACATCCCCAGAGATACCCAAACAGACCAGAAAAATACCTGCGATCTTACATTGGCTTCGTCCTACCTCTGCAATTTCCATCGGCCAACTCAAATACCTCGCCGCTAACAGAATTGCACATCCCAGCCCGATCATCTCAAACATGACGTCCGTTACGGGCTGTCCAGAAACCGAAGTACGTCAGTGCAATGACGGCACGGCACTGCCATACCCAGTTTGCTAGCATACCCGCAACTACTCCCTTCCTACTCTCGACTGTACCCTTTCGCCCACTCGGCCCATCACCTGCAGCTACGAAGAAACTCATCCTTAATTCTGAATGTAATCTTGTGATCATGCCTGCATGCTGGTCTCAATTTGTGACAATTCCTTGGCGAATCGTACCTACAATAACAACCCTAAACGAATCACCCAAGATGTTCATGTACGGGCTGACAAGGGATCCAAGTACGGCGTTGCGATGACGGTACCGCGACTACCATACCCAGTCTGATGGACTGCCCGTAGTTCATCATATCCACAATGTTTACCGGATGAGGGTGTTAAAGGCACTACAAGACCGCCTCACTCCGTTAATTTGCGCAAGGACTTGAAAGCACTGGCCGCTTTATTGTGCTGTATGCTGGTTCTGCCGATAAACACACTTATTCTACCAATATCACTATCGAGGGTCCGGTATAGCCTTGCGCCTGATATAGCATGTACTGACCATCATAAAAAAAACTTACTAGCTGTGACGAATTCTTTGACTTGGTTTTGCAGGACACCTGCCACAATGATAGGAGACTTTTTCATACACAAGTCGTTAGAAACTGCTCAATTTTGATTTTGCGGCGACACAGAGGGCGAAATTATTGTCCTTGTCGTTTCGAGATTATTTCCAAACACAATGCAAAATAACACACGTGAAGTAACCGGCTCTTCCGCAAATATCCCACCGTCATCAGACGTACATCACGCAAAGCCGTTGGCAGCCATTAAAATATAAATTCCGCGCCCATGGTGGACCTGGAATAAGTTAAACAACTTTCAGCAAACCTGCGCCCGCATGGAAAGATCTTAAATGACCGAATAAATGCCATCAAATGCTGAAACTCTGTGTTATAGTTTTCCTCCTCCGAACTATGGTTTCAGAGAAATTTTGGGTGTGCATCTAAGGCTCGGCAGAGGATGAGAACTGCCGGTTCGTAAATGCTCAGTTCTGATTGGTTGATATTCTGACCAATGAGGGCGTGCCCGTATTCGCTCCGCAGCCGACTCCATCTGGCCGGCGTGATGTTCGGTGGTTTGGTGCGCTGTCCCCCCAGATAGAACCTAATGTAAAACAAGGGTACCAAAACCACCAAGCGGAGTTCCTTTTAGATATCCCGCCATCGGACTTCGGCTACTACTGGGATGTTTTTTGACAACCCTGAAGATGTAGGCCGGTCTCCTTGGGGAACGGCGCACCCAGCCATGCGCTAGATTTTGAGCAAACTAAACTTGCTAGAAGCTTGGACGCTTGTTCATTTTGGCCGAGTGTAGAGCACTACTCAACGAAATGTGAGATTTAATGTGAAAAAGAGTCTAAATAGTGCTATCTACCCTGGGACAGCCTGTGGGTTTAGAAGTCGGATTCACGGATTGATACACAGGATCGAGGCTTTCGCCTAAGGTTCCCGGGTCGGTTTTGTTCTTGTCGTTCAGCGGCTGTCGTTCACCTAAAAGGCACAGGTGAAAAAAGGTGTAGCACTGCTCCTTAAGTTCTCAGCGCGGGGCAGTATACGTGCAAGCGCGAGGACTCGCGTAAATAAGTGTCCAATAGTGTTTTGAACTAAGTTCTAGAGGGAGCGTGGACAACGGTCTGAGGAAGGTTATTCCACGCAGCAACTACCCGAAACGAGAAAAAAGTTTGCCTAATGAAGGTGTGCGCTCTGAGCTTAAAAATCTTCTTACCATGTCCCCGCCGTGTGTTTGCTGGGGCAACGGTGAAAAACCTGTTGGCCAAGCCTTGTTCAAACAGGGCGTAAGTAAGAATTAAGTCCCCTCGGAGGCGACGATACTCCAAGGGGAAGAGGTCGAGCACCACGAGACGCGTTTCGTAGTCCATGGACTTGAGACCGGCAGCTCGCTGGACACGCTCAATGAGGAGTATAGGGAGGAAGCAAGGAAATCTCGTTGCATGCGAAGCTTATTCCAAATGATGCGCCCTACAGGCTAAAAACCGTTCCACATATGCAAAGCTGGCCTTGTTGGAGAAAAAATCGCTCGCTTGCCTCTGAACATGATGAACATTTGGGTCGTCGGGTTTAACAATTTCAACAACTATTCAGTCAGATTCCCAACCCAAAAAGAAGACCCTTCCAGTGAACTTATTTTCTAAAATATGCCAACGTCTTTTCTGTCTCAGTTGTTATCGCCGCTGGTTCCACTGGTTTGGAACCAGTGGAGTGAAATCCTCAGTCTGGGTGAAAACGACTTCCAACCAAGTGGGGTAGGCCAAACTGAGTGTGGCCATCACAGTGGAGCTATGTCGCTTATGTCAATTATGCAATGTCGCTTTGGCGAAGGTGCATAAAGACGGGACTCAAGAACAGCAAGCAGGATTCCGGTCCGACAGGAATTTTGTTGAACACATCTTTACACCGTCAAGTTTTAAAGCGACAACATGTGTATAAGGGTCCTACAATCTTGGTGTTACTTATCCTCAGTGGTGTATCCGGTTCTGTCGACTTTGAAACGTTCTCTTTGACATGCAAAACAGGGCACTCCCCAGACGCTCGTGAATATTACACGCTATCCGTGTTTGGATGATGATGTGCGCATGAGAGCATGAGAACTCTCCAAACGCCTTCCTACGTACATTAGTGTCCAATGAAAATGCCCGCTCCATTTCTTACTTGATCATTGGTGAGGTAACGGGGTAGGCTATGGAAAGTCTGCAAAACTCCGGTGTTCAGATATCTGAGACCAAGAGCCTTTGTGACTCGGAATATTCAAATGAGGTGTAGGCACCTCAGAATGCTTGACATAGGCCAGCACTAGGTCCCCTCCCTCATCCACTCCTTTCCTCATCTTTTCACTCAAGCATCAGCGTCAACAGTGATGTTGCCGTCTTTGATGATGATGATTCAAATGAATTCTTTCAGTCTTGAAGGAGAGCAGCACCTGCAAGCACTGTTGGAAAATACGACCAAGGTCATCCAGTCCTTTGGCATCTTTTTCTCGCCCACAGAGTTCAAAGCCATCCTGCGGAACGCACAGTCATGGGAGGTGTCTCTAAGAATTCAAGAGAACACACTGGCAGGTGTGCAATACTATACGTATCTAGAAAGTTGCATAAGCTCTGCCCACGATGAGTACATGAATCTCGAAGGTCGGGATTTCTTTGGCCAACTTGCGCCAATTCTCGCATCAAAAATGCGTATCACTGGTGTCAAAGGACTCTTTGTCAGATGGCAGCGCGGGCAATATTGCTGCGAAACTTGGCTGTTTGTGGTGAAAGATCAGAAACATCTCCAGCTGTCTCAGAACTGTAGCTTAAATCGCCTGGAGCCAGCGAATCCGTAATGAAGTGCTCAGGAAACGGGTGTTTGATGAAGCAAAAGGTATTTCATTCGATGAGTATATCCACCACTGCAAGTTGAGGTGGTCGACCAAAGTGCCTTGTGTTACCAATGCCGAGAAGAGCTTCGTTTTTTCTACCCACTTTGGAGTAGCGGAAAATTGGCGATCATCATCATCGTTTTCAGCCGTAAAAGCCGCGTACTTGTAGAGTGTGTATAGTTGCCATGATTTTGTCCACCGGTGATCTGGGGAGTAGATCGCTACGCATTGAAGAAGCTAGCTGATATAGTTGATACTTTTATACAGAGGCGTCAGTGTACCAGTCGTTGGCGAGGTCAAGAGAGGGAGTTAAGCACTGAAGGCAACAGCTTCGATGCGTGCGCGCCATTGAGCTGTAACACCCTTTGGATGCCTAGCTGCCATGCCATCTGGGGGAAGCATGAAGGCTGGGATACTGCCACGTTGGCCAAACGTAGACAGGGGAAAATGGGAAGCAGTGGTCGGGTTCGAAGCACGGACTTTCTGGTCAGTAAATTCGCGCTCTATACACTAAGCCATCCCGCCCCTGCGCGCCACTGATCTTGCGACTAGGTGTGTGTCCCGTTTCGGCATCCCCATCGAAAGTAACGGCAAGGAGTGGCGCAAGTGAGTTTTTCGATGATTGCTTCCTCGCTTCATCGTGAAGTCATTGTTTGACTTCCTCTGGCTTGCCTCTACCCTTCGCGTGATTGTGCGAAAAGGGCCGTTCGAGGAGGTCCGTCGACTGGCATAAGGAGCACGTGACCAAACCAGCGCGACCTATGGGGTGTGATCAGTTCATCTTTCGTAGATGAACAATTTACGGAAACCACTCAATGCATTTCAGCATTGCTGATCCTAGAGATGGGCGAATATGACATGACAGAGGGGAGTGAAGAATGTTACGAAAAGCGTGGGTGCGTAACGTTGTTGATGGGTATTACATCTAACCAAGATCAGTGGCGTTCGTTCTCTCAGTTTCTGTGCAAATTGTCTGAATGGTTGTCAGAGGTGAATATACCTCGGCGTTTGTGGTACTTTAACCCTAGATTCACCTCTGTCTCATTTTTTCTTCCCATCATAAGGCTTTACCTAAATAGCTTGACATGGTTGTACATTATTAAGGCACCAGGTGCTTTGTTGTTGCTCTCAGTGATAATGATGATCCCAGCAATGCATCCAACCCCCAAGGTTGTCTTCCTGGATGGTAATCAGATCTGAAACCACGAAGGGCTTCGGGAGATATCTGTCTGATTGCACAACTTGGAACAAATTCCAAAACGCTTGTTATGCAGTCGATTCGTGTGCTTTTTACGAGACCAAGATGCCACAGGGACCTGCGGTATCGGTAGAACCACGGATGGGACGCTAAGGCGGTTCATAGTTCACCACGACATTCATTTCCTCTACAAGACTATAGGGCGAGATGGTTCAGCGGTTAGAGCGTGAACTTGCTGACCTGAAATGCCGTGGCTCAAACCCTACCTCTGCCTCCCGACTTCCTCTGTCTAGGCTTTGACAACCTGACAGTATCTCAGCCCTCGTGCTTCCTTATGGTGGCATGGCAGTTAGCCAACGAAAAGTTGCTACAGCTAAACGATTTTTATTTACAAGGCTCCCTCGTATACTGCGCAATAACCCGTAAACTTTAACAAACGGATTATCATATTGACGCGAGCTATGCGTTGTTCATGGACTTAACAGGCTTGAAGTGACTATTTCTTCCCATTTACCCTCGATTTCACTTTTTCGAGCGGTTTCGAAGAGTATATAAAGACCAAACTATGGCCAGTGACTGGAATCAAAGTGAGCGACCATTTCTCGCCTGAAATTCAGACCCACACACTTCTGATAGTTAGGTCCCACCTAGTCCACTTTTATCGCAGAATAGGAAAAGATATATATTTAACGTTTCATGCTCCCATCAGTGTGAGTCTTTCAAGGCTGAATCCAGTTTAATTTTTACGAATCTCTCTCCCTCTGTCTTTGTGTACGCGTGTGTGTTCGGTTGTCCTGTAGAGGATTAGGCCAGAGAGCATAGCTACCAGCCTTATTCCGCGATCGTTTTCATTCGCCCTTCGCTTGCCGCCCTTGGATCTGGGTATAATTATTGAGATGCCCCTTTTTGTCTGTTTTTTCTTCTCTTTTGTTTCTCGCTTTCAGCTTATCAGCTGCAAACCATGTACCAAGACTATTTTAGCTCCAGCTGTTAGATTCGGTCACCGAAAAATGGAACTTGTAACCCGACATTGGAGGCGTTGGTATAATCAGCTAGCCGGCGTTGAATCATTCTAGTTCTCTGAAGAAGCAGAAAAATGAGCACTCACATATTGAATGCAATAGGTTTGATAGAAGAGTACCACTGACTGTTTTACTGAGCCATTTGTGTCAGTGTCATTAGCCATTGATCATTCGAGTTCCGGTGTCACCACCCAGAAAGACAGCAGTTTTGGACCCGACTAAATTTTTTTGGTGGGTTTTTTTCCGGAACATAGATTATCTGCTTCTCCCTCAGCTCCACTCGGCACAGGGTTGGGTAAAGTATCCTGCAAGGTCCTCTGACATGTGAAGTACATGTCCTAACTAGCGTAACCTATGTTGCTTGAGCAGCTAGGCCGTTCAGCGAGCATTGCCTCTCACTAAAACCATCTGGAGAACTTAACCACTGCTGATTCGACGTTCCCACCATACTGACTAATGCTTCCTCAGTACCACGATCAGTTTGCCAGTAATCGGACACCCTGTGCGTGTCAAGCAATGTTTCTAATGCAAAGACGCTAACATGTACCAGACTCTTGTCAGTTAAGCTGACTCCACGCCGGTCCCATAGGTTTTGGAGCTTGGTAAAAGCCGCCCTGCCCTACCTCATGCGAACAGTCAACCAGAACTGCACAGGCAAATAAAATTGTCCACTGCTGACTTGCTAGTCTGCAAGTATGAGGTTTGGAGTTGATCCCAATCAAAATTCTAGGGCTATTTAAAATGGCCTGAATCTCTTCATGATCCGAATGAAGGGAAGCAGAATCGTCTGTGCATTCAATATTTGTGTGCAAACGTCCCAGAAGCTTTTCGACCCCCGTGGTTTCACGGAGAAGTCCCAGGCATAACATTGGCAACAATGATGAAAAGGGTAAGGCAGTGAAGCATCAGTGTCAACACTGATGTTGCTGTCTTTGATGATGATGATGATGAAGAAGAAGAAAAGGAATGGTGTGAGGAGGATAACTTTGGCTGGCATCACTGGATGTAGTGAACGCAGACGAAAGCTTGCTGTATACTCGTGCGCACCCACTTGACCTGCTACTGTATAAGGGATGAAAAATTACAAGGTGTACCAATAATCGCTGGACACAGCCACTGAATCTGATGGTTAATAGGGTAAGGGCAAACTTTCCCCTAGAAAAAGACGATCATTGGTCCGGTGAAAGGCAAACACTCTTAAAGACATTGTCTCGAGGTAAGCTTTTGGCCGAGACATTCCCGATCAGGGAGATAACCGAACAACCCGGGTAAAATAATGCAGCTCCGACCAAAAGCTGTCACCTTGTCGTGGTGGTCGGGCCTCCGTGCTGCAATGATCCTTCGGGCTATACTGGCTGGAACTCAGTTCCTAAAGGTTCAACCATGCCAGGAAGGCCAACGGGGAGCAGCCCGACGAAGAACAGCGAGTCCCCGTACTGCGAGTAATCGTATTACGAGGCGGTCTGGAGGTAAAGTCGTACTGTCCTCTGCGATAGGAGTGTGAAGGCAGTAAGGCGTTTCCCCCAGGCGACCAGCATCTCCATATTTATGGAAGCAGCGATGCTGCCTTCCCCCGAGGAAGGACGGGTTAGAAAAGGTCGGCCCTAAAAACCGCACACTCTAATCGCCCAACGGTTGACCGTGACCACCGGCGCATTATAACCGGGAAGTATCATTTGCCCTTGCAGCTCTTCGCTCACCGGCCTTCCCCCATACTCCCTCCCAACCCATCGTACAATGCAGGGCAATCAACCCATCTGCCAATCCCCTAGCCACTGTTGTGAGTCTCAACCATCGCCCAGAGAAATAAACCAAAATAATCACTTACTAACTCCAAAAGATCTGATCCACGTTGCAGCCTTTAATGTCCGTACTCTATGTCAAATTGGGCAACAGGCATCCCTTGCTGAAACCTTACTTTCCCTCTCTATCGATGTATGTTGTGTCTCCGAAACACGAATACAAGACTCCACTTCGGTCGTGCTTCTCAAGCCGCTTAGGGTGAACCCAGATGTCCCACATTTCACTCTTCGGACATCTGGTGATCCTGACGCAATGGCTCGTGGTATCTACGGTGTGGGAGTTGCACTCAGCCCCGAGGCTGAAAGCGCCTTACTGGACTGGATCCCAGTAAACAGTCGCCTTTGCGCTGTGCGGCTGTCTGGCTCAATTAAGATTAACGCGGGTCGATGCGGTAAACGGTGTTTGTTTGTCGTATCAGCATACGCCCCAACAGACAGCAGTTCTGAGAATGAGAAGGACGAGTTTTATCAAGATCTGTCACGACTGCTTCGGTCGGCAAGAAGGACGGATATAGTAATCCTGGCTGGTGATATGAATGCCCAAGTTGGACGGCTAAGTCCGGAAGAAGCACAGTTGGGTGGTAGATTTGGAGTCGATGCTGAACCTACGGATAATTGGGAGTGGCTTCTTCAGTTGTGTGCGGATCATCGTCTGTTCCTGGCCAGTACGAACTTCCAACACAAACGCTCACACCGAGTTACTTGGAGGCCACCTACCACAAGACAGCCGTGGACTCAATTGGACCATATGGCTATCAGTTACCGATGGAGAGCCTCAGTTAAGGACTGTCGTTCCTTCTGGGGTACGCAACTTGACTCTGATCACGCCATCGTGCGAGCCCGCTTATCACTTCGTTTCCCGCCAGCACTACGCGTGCCGAAAGAGGGCAGCTCCGTTCATCGACTCCGACAAGTTTCAGTAGCTGAAGAGTATCGAGCTGATCTGGCTAGAAAGCTGCTGGAAATGCACAGTCATGTGGACGATGAAGATTGCTTGGAGGATGGATGGAGGCGAGTTAAAGAAGCAATGCTCTCAGCTTTCAGAACTGCTTGTCCAGCCCATCTGACTCGACTCAGTGAACACTGGATATCTTCGAGATCAGCAGATCTTATTGCTGCCAGAAAGTCCATACCAGCAACTAGCGACTATGATGGCGCACGCAGATCCCTCAAACGCCGGATAATCAGGAGCTTGAAGAATGACAGAGAACGCTGGTGGATTTCGAAGGCCCAGGAAATGGAGAAGGCCTTTGCTGCAGGCAACAGCCGCGCCCTGTTTCAACTGATTCGATCAACGGGTCAAAAGAAGGCAGGTGTCAGTGAGACAATATGCGAAAAAGGCGGAACAACAATTCACTCCCTCAATCGCCGTCTTGAGCGGTGGGCTGAGCACTTCCAAGAACAGTTCACCTGGTCCCCTTCAACACAACCACTGGAAGAACCAAGCAGGTCCGAATGGAACATTGACACCAGTCCACCATCAGCAACCGAAATCCAGCGTGAGATTTCAATTCTGAAGCGCGACAAGGCACCTGGCCCGGATGGTCTACACCCCGCGCTCTTCAAAGAAGGTGGCGTGGTCCTGGTGAACAGTCTGACAACCATACTGCAGAAGATTTGGAACGAAAACAGAATACCAGCCGAATGGAGCTCCTCGACCGTCATCCCAGTTTTCAAAAAGGGAGCAAGAACGTCATGTGAAAACCATCGTGGTATCAGTCTGGTATCCGTCGCATCTAAGGTACTCTCTGGCATTATTTTGCGCAGGTTGATGGATTATCGCGAGAGACAGACTCGTGAGAATCAAGCTGGGTTTCGCCCCGGTCGAGGATGCATCGACCATATCTTCACCTTGAGACAAATTCTTGAACAGCGCCACTCCTTCAGACGTCCCACGTTGGTCGTTTTTCTGGATTTGAAAGCTGCCTTTGATTCTGTCGATCGTCAGCAACTTTGGCAGTGTCTGGCGATCAAAGGTGTCCCTTCCAAATTTCTATCTCTTATCAAGGGACTGTATGCGGACTCCTGTGGGCGCGTACGAGTATACGGGAAGCTGTCGCCTGAGTTCACCACGTCCAGTGGTGTGAGACAAGGCTGTCCTCTTTCCCCTTTCCTTTTCAACTTTGTTATTGACATGCTGCTTGAAATTTCTCTGCCTGCCTCTGAAACCTCGGGAGTCGAAATGCTCCCGGGACGTTCCCTCGCAGACATTGAGTATGCGGACGATATTGCTCTCCTTGGTTCAGACCCTTCCGAAATGCAAATGATCTTAAATAGCCTAACTAACTCTGCCGCACGGTTTGGCATGCGCTTCACACCCGCAAAGTGTAAAGTGCTGCTACAAGACTGGGTGGGATCAAACCCGCACCTCATGCTTGCAGGTGAGCCAATCGACGTGGTAGGTAAATTTGTTTACCTGGGCAGCTGTATAAGTTCCGGTGGACTGGCTGGAGATGAGATTATTTCTCGAATCGGAAAGGCCAGGGCAGCTTTTGCCAACCTCGGACACCTGTGGCGCCGACGTGACGTGAGCTTGTCTGTCAAGGGAAGAGTTTACAGTGCGGTGGTTCGATCCATACTGCTTTATGGATCAGAGACGTGGCCCCTACGTGCAGAGGATGTACGGAAGATGTCAGTGTTTGATCATCGATGTCTCCGCAGCATTGGTCAGGTCTGGTGGGAACATCGGATTAGTAATGCTGAGGTACGTCAGTTGGTCTTAGGAAGAAGGAACTCTCCCGCTTTATAGGTTGCGCTGGTTGGGACATGTACTCCGCACGCCAGAAGACCGCGTGCCCCGTAGAGCTCTTTTCGCCCAGCCCTGTGCTGAGTGGAAGCGACCGAGAGGTGGACAGTGTATGACATGGCAACGAATTACGAGAGCGCTAACCAGTAAACTTAGTCGGGCGGGCAACTGCCGTCTCCCTGGATGGGGACCCCGGGACTCAAATCACCAGTGGTTAACGACACTGGCAGAAATGGCCCAATCGCGCAGTCAGTGGCGCTCGTGCATCAAAGCTATAGCCTTCAATGCGTAGCTACTCAATTTCCGAACATACCTTCGCCTCCAAGGCTTCTTTTTACGTTCCACATTTCCGGTGATCGAAACTGTAGCAGCTGGAACCAATGTGCCTATGGTACACGGTTTATAGCTGATAAATTGATTGATTGATTGATTGAAATAATGCAGCGCAACGTCCCCGTGTTGTATGCTTTCTCTGATGTTTCAAAGCGTTTCATCATTGATTGCTAAATCACTTTTTCACATTTCAGCTCGCAGTGTCAACGTTTTGAATGAATAAATCCGAGCTTCTGGGCCATAAGTCCCACTGATTGTCGCCTCGCTCCATTCCTCGTCAAACACAACAATTTACTCATCTAAAAAGTATCACCGAAAAATGGATCGATTTCTACGTCCTGAGCGGTTTAATAATCATCCCAATACTCAAGACTCGGCAGATATCTGGGAGCACTGGTTTTGTACTTTCGCGAATTTCCTTTTGCTTCTCGCTCACCAGATAAACTGAAAACCTTGTTCAACTACGTTGCACTTAGTGTTTACCGCTTCATCAAATACTGTGAGGATTATGAATCAGCTATTGCAACCTTGCGAGAAATTTATGTACAACCGAAAAAATGACATTTTCGCCCAGCATCTTTTGAATATTTGTAAGCAAGACGGAGATCAGAATCTTGATCAGTATGTGCAAAAGCGTCGCGGTTTGTTGCCAAATTGCCGCTTTACGGCTGTCAGCGCATAGCAACATAGCGATGAAGCGTTATGAGACGCATTTATTCGTGGATTTTATTCGAATACTATTCTTTAGAGGCTATTGGAACATAAGTCACTGGATTCTGAGACCGGCTATGATCATGAACTAGCGGAAAATAGTCGCAGTAGTTTTTGCCGAACAATCAACTCCCCTGCACTACCGTATCGAACGACCCACCAAGGTCTTCACGTTCTCAAGCATCACCGCATGAAGATGACTGTTGCTAGTATGGAGTCGTCATGTTTCTTTTGTGGACATGCTGGTCACCCGCGTTATAAATGCCCCGCTAAAGACGCGACCTGCAAAAATTTGTGGAAAGAAAGGACACTTTGAAAACATATACATGTCTACTGCTGGTCTGAGGAACACCTAATCCATTTCAAGTGCAATATCTTGCATCAGTGCTGCGGCCCCCGAGTGTCTCAAAGAAGCAGTCACCGATGTGAAAGCCAGTGACGTCCCACTTCGAGCTCTTGTTTATACTGATAACTCAGAAAGTTTCATTTCCGAAAAAGCTTTGTCGCTATGTTGCTCTGCGCTGACAGCCGTAAAGCGGCAATTTGGCGACAAACTGCGAAGCCTTTGCACAAACTGATCAAGATTCTAATCTCCGTCTTGCTTACAAGTATTCAAAAGATGCCGGGTGAAAATGTCATTTGTTCGGTTGCACATAAACTTCTCGCAAGGTTGCAATAGCTAATTCATAATCCTCACAGTAGTTGATGAATCGGTAAACACTAGAAGCAACATAGTTGAACAAGGTTTTCAGTTTACCTGGTGAATGAGAAGCAATTGACTCAAGGAAATTCACGAAAATACAAAACCAGCGCTCCCAGACATCTGCCGAGTCTTGAGTATTGCGATCATTATTAAACCACGCAGGATGTAGAAACTTTTTGGATGAGGAAATTGTTGTGTTCGACGAGGAATGATGCGAGGCGACAATCAGAGTGAGAACGGCAAAGTCTGAGGGCCCAGAAGCTCGGATTTATTCATTCAAAACGTTGACACTGCGAGCTGAAATGGGAAAAAGTGATTTAGCAATGAATGGTGAAACGCTTCGAGAAAGTGGAGCAACTCAACAGGGCGCGATAAAGTCCAGTGTCTGTGTGACGTTCCGAGTCTTCTGCAACACGTTCAACGGACTGACAACCAAAGCTTCATCACTCTGATCCTTCTGGTTCAATTGACGTGTCGCGCTGGATTTCTGTTGCTGATGGTGGGTTGGTGTGGATTTTCCACTCAAATTCTTTTGTTTCCTGTGGAGATGAGGCCACATGGTACCAATAAATTTCTTCGGGGTGCCATAGAAAAATGTGGGCTGTAATCCGTCTATAAAACATCGCACGCTTGACGTCTACCTTCGAGAAACAAACTATTTTTTCTGATAATCGTCTTTAGCTTGACAGTTTGACGTGCAGGTGTTTCTCCGAGGCTTTTTTGTTGCACTCCTGTGAGCGTTATGTGCGTACCTCATGTTGGGAGTGCAGAAGTGCATCCGCGCCATTTTATAACTCACTTTTTCCTGTCCGTCTGTTAGCTTTTGTTCTTCATCTGCAGCTTTTTAACCTTATTTGCCTACTGTTCTTCATCAGTGAAACGAATGCTTCTTAACAGAAAAATCAAAGATGAGCTGGAGTTGTTACTGTGAGTGCTCCGTGAGACACAATCTTATCTCTTGCCTCCCTCCAGTGAACATGAACAGTTTATGCGAAGTGCCGCAAAACGCAGTGCATCATCAGGAACGACCACTGGTAAGAAAACTGCTAAACTTATCCTAAGCCTCGAAAGACAGCTTTCCCGCACAAGCGACTAGCTTGCCTAGTGCGGACCCATTGTCTTCTCTCGATATTAGAGTAAGCCTTTGGTTCCGAAGATATTATTTCTTTACAGGAGCGAGACTTGCATGAAGATGATTTTGAGATGACTTTTGAAGGCTGCCCGCAAACCACTAGCTTTCCGGTGGCTTTCCGTCGTTCCGCTGTGAGTGTGGATGAGTCACCCGCCTCAAGCTCGAGCACCAAAAGCATATTCGCTCGCGAAATGGAGTCGCGTGCTGTAAAGCGGCGGCCACAGCAGCAGTGCGATCCGGTCTCTTCTGACGGTGGTGCTCTCCTCAGTAAGCCTGTTTCAATTAATTGTCTTTTTTCTCAGATCAAGGAAATGGACTTGAGTACCTTCGAACACACGGGCCTCAAACCGTTTCCGGCACGGGTCTTGGCTCTCGCTTCCGAGAGGTAGAACGTATTCATCAAGAAAATCTAACACGTTTGTCCAATATGTCGGAGGACGAGATTGCAAATGAGCGTGAACTGCTGCTCTCCTCAATGAGTAAGCTGTCGTTCGTTTCTGCCTTTCTAAACCTGTTTGCCCAACTACCGCGCGTGTCTCATCAGTCTCACTCACCGACCGCCGATCGTCTTTTGTTCCGTAGACTTTCGGTAATCCGTCCTTTCTTCGTGTTTCCTTGGAGCACTTGCTCACACCCGTAGTCGTGGATGCAATGGGAGTATTGGGTAGGTCACAGTTCACTGGGTTCTAATTAAGAGGCAGAAACTGTTGAGTGTTGAGTCCAGATGCTTATCCATGTGGCCTTCACCGTTTAACCCAACTTGGAAACACTAAATCCCTCTGTTGTCCCCCGAAAACCACTTGTTGGTGAGCCTACATGAATTTTCCTCACCAACCATATGCAGTAATCCCGCAGGAGATGGGGATCGAACGAATTTGACCTCTAGGGGAATAGCATCTTTTCTGGGAGGCCACTTTTTTCTTTCCCAGCGGTAGTCTGTCGAGAGCAATGATCAGTAGCACAAACAGTTGAAAAACGACATTGTTAGCTTTTGACTGACACATCAAACCGACATCGCCAATCATAGCACGGTGTGGCTGTAAGAAAATACTTCGCGAGTTTCATTGTTGGTGTCTGCGGGACGTACGCAAACCATTGGATTATTGTACTCACCTCTACATCACGGAGGCGTTTGCGTACCATTTTATTGGACAGACAGTCGGAGATCGCAAGTATCTTCCCCAGTTACTGATGATTGACTGTCTCTAACCAGCTCTGATGAATCAGATCCTTTAACCACACAAGGTGACCAAGTGGACGATCTTGTCTCTGGAGGTCCCAATCTTGGGGCTGACTTAACTCAATTGCAAGGAACCCATCCTCCTCAGCGCGATGTTTAACTAGCTCGACGACCTAGTTTTGGCATAATTGGGTGGGGATTGTTCGGTTAACCATCCTCTTGTTGAGTGTCTTGGACGTTGGTTTTTGGTCCAAGCTGAAGAGCGATTGGCTATTGTAGGCATCCATAAGCATATCTTCAGCATCCTCAGATCCAGTCATTTGAACGTCTGACCTCCATGAGACTCCAAGCCAAGTAACAAGTGCTTGGCACGTTATCCAGTGTGCAGGAGAATTGGACAGCCCTGGGGCTATCGGGAATTCTTGCCGAAGTCCAGCTTCGTCAGGCTGGAAAAGCATTAACCCCTCAGACATCCCGTAAAACAGCTTGCGAAGTGACATGTCGAGCGATGTTGCACACACTGGATATTTGTGGTAACACCTACTCAGTATCTTTTCATTTGTCTCAGTTCCGAGTTGGTTCCCGCTTTTTCCTATTTGGGGTACCTCACAGGAACTCTCATATGGCTGACAAGTTTTGTGATTTCTGATTGTAGGGCTGGACTTTTTAGGAGTTCATAAAACTATATCACGCATCTTTTTAATTCGGAAATCAGTTCCGTACGAGAATCGTTGAAGGTTGGCTAAACCCTGAAGAGGATTGGATCGACACCAAAATTCACTGCCATTTCTATAAAACAAAAGTTTTTGGGGTCAGCTTGTGCGGACCGTGGAGCCTATCTTTCCAGTCCCCATATCGTTGTAGACAGCCAAGCCAGCATTCCTGGCGAGGATTCGCTGTTGGACAGTTTTCACGGGGATCGTCTTTCGGGCCGCCACTGCAGCCGACCGTTGGCGGTCTTCAGCTTCGTCTGCTGCTCTTTCACTGAGGTTTCCCCCCGTTGGTATTCGTTCTTAGACGACTTTATGGGTCTGCATCATCGTTCCGTTCACTGCAGCTACTCCTTGGACCTTCAGTCGCTTCGAATCAGAGCCAGGTGGTTGTAGTTCAGGACGATAAGCGTCGACTACCCGGAAGTCAAATAGGAAGCGAATAAAATAACGCGTTCCAACGTTTGTTAAGGCATGCACGTTCCAACAATCAACCGAATGACTTTTGGCTTTGGAGTTGAATTGGGACCAGTTTTTTTCTTTGTGGCTTCAATATCTATGGTCTGCAAACGATTCCGCTTTCTGGGTACTCTATGGGATTTAGACTGCCGCGGTTGTCATATAATCGGGACACTTTATGGAGTTATGAGAGAAGTTCGGCACAGGTGGTCACCCCAGTACCACCCGGCAGTCTGTCCTAAGGTGATTTTCTAGGTCTTGCACAGTCAACTGCAAACCATGCAGCTTCCTTCGGGTGGCATGGCAGCTAGGTGTTACAGCTGAACGATTTATTTACGCAAGAACAGGAATTTGTGGCAAACAGCTAGTGGTTAGGTCCCACAGTTGATTCAACCCAGATAGTCCATGGGAACTGATTCACGTTCTCACTATCGCTAATATGGCATGGATGAACAACCAGTAGACCATCAGCAGGGTTATAGTGTGCAACACGCTCTTCGCTGTTTCACTTTGATGGGAACCCCTGCAACGAGAAGACAGGAGAGACTGCGTCACAGCAGGTTACTTTATGGTATTACATTGGGATTAACCTAAAGGCACTACTCGTTTTCAAAGCACCCTTTTTCATATTGAGCCGCTTGGGGGCCAGGCGATCCACCAGTACGTTGAGTATAGCCTTCTATCCGATCCCCAACCAACGACTAACATGCTACTTTATTCACAGGACATCATTCACTCGCCTGTATATACTGTCTACGGCTGTGTGTCGCTTTATCCCACGGCTCGAGATAGCTCAGTGATTAGGGCTTGAACTTAGTGACCGGAGGGTCCGTGGTTCAAACTCAACCTCGGTATCTCGACTGCTTGTGTCCAGGCTTGGGCAGCCTGCCATTATCTCAGCCCTCGTGCTTCTTTCGGGTGGTATGGTACCTAGGCACCGACAGTATGTTACATCTGAACGATTATCGTTATTTTTTATCCCACGGCACCTGTGTAAATCGACGTAGCGTGTATGTATGTGGGCGGTGGGACAACTTCATGTGTATCAAGGCGGGGTTGGGCACAAGTGACACTCTTGTTTGACACATGTCGGGTTACCGTCTACCGTGTGGAGCACTCTTTTGGTGTGCGCAATTTTAGAATGAAAGAAACCCAGAGGTACATGTTTATGACATCGCAGAAAAGAATGGAGGAAAAATCTGGGTGCTGTTGATGCTTTTCCTTTTCAGAATGGAGCCCATGTAATCTTCCATCTGCTTCGCTAGAGATACTGAAAGATATGGCAACTAACCGACGTCAGTGGCATGCATGCTATCAGCCTACGGAGCGTTGCAGTTGTAGATACCTCGAACCAAGTGGTGAAGTACAAAGCTTCTTGGCATCTGCATTATTTACTGCTGTGAGAGACTGTCGAAATTCAGAAGGCTTTGTCAGCGTTCTCAAGGCAAAGGTTCCCTGATGTCTCCCTAATCAGCACCACTGTTTGATACCTTAAAAAAACACAAAGATCCCTCAATGGTTCCAAGATGTATCTAAAGCTATTGGTCTCCCCCCACAGACATTATGCTGTCTAGAGTGACCGATGCCATTGTGCACCTGTGATGGTCGCTCTAGCAGAAGGCCGTTGTACGACTCTGATGCCTTAAGAATTTGTATCCCTCGTATGTTTTTCATCTAACTAGACTGTCCATTTTAATCTCCGCTTGAGATGAATAAAACAGACTCTTTGAAGTAGATGGTAGGTACTAAACCGACAATGACGCTCAACAAACTGCAAGCGTTGGATTTAAAAATCTCAACTTGCAGATAAGCACTGAGTGGTGAACGAGATTATTGTGTTTCCTATGATGGAACTGCTGTGTTTTACGTGAAGCGCTTTTTTTTGACAGACGAGCGCGTGCTGCTTAATTTTGGCAGCTGGTGTATCTTCTAGTAGGATTCAGAAATTTAATTTGACTTTAGACTCAAACTGTGATAAAAGGCTCAAGTGATTAAACGAAAACAGCGAGCCTTACCTCAGCCAAATGCCCGAGAAACGCAATTGCCTGTATGGTTTTGCCAAGACCCATTTCGTCGGCAAGAATCCCATTGATGCCTTGGGTTTCACACCGAGTAGTATCAAAACGATACTTGGTGCGGCTTTTTTATATTGGTTCCTCCCCTCAAGAGGCCAGCTCCTAGAGGGGGCTTACTTCAGACTCTCTTCAACGAGGGGGGTGGCAAATATATATAATATAATAATATATAATATAATAAATAATATATATAACATATAATATATAATAATATAATAATACGGATGTGTAACAAATATATGTATATTCTTGTAATACTGAGCCATTTTACTCTGCGTTCTCTCCAGATCCATCAATGGTTGCCTTCTTGTTACACAAGAATCGCCGGAACATCCCAACTAATGGTGAGTTTTATATATTAAAAAAAGATGTTTTCTAGCCATTGATTCTGCCTCCATCTGAAAAATCCCCTTAGTTTATGAACTCCTCAAGGAGGGAGTCGAAACAAGAAGAGCTAAAATGCACCCTTCGTCATTGCAGTCTTTATTACAGGGCCACTGTACATATATCCCTTTGGAACCAAAAGGCTAGTGGGTTTTAATGGTGCGTTTTGACGACAACTACACCTGTGAAGTTGATCTCATAGACACCAAATGGGAACGCCTATTTCCTTTCTCTTTACGTTCCCACACGATAGCTACCCGCTGTAATGTCTACCCTACCCACTTGGTTTTCTCATCGTGAGAATTAATCGGTTTCAGGAGCAGCTGTTTCTTGATGTAGTCCGGGTTTTTCTTAATCTATAGAATCCTTTTTCACCCAAGTGTCGATTCAGTGTTTTGACGCAATCTATGCGACATTCGGCTGCTTCTACTCTCTGCAACGTGGGTGTGAAATTGGGCATTTCGCCATTACGAGCGTTTTCCTGTCTTCCCCTCTTGATCCAATCCTTTCCCCATCATTGTTGGCACAGGACGATCATCGCAAAAGGAGCAGGTTAGATCAAGGTTCTCCCGTTCGCGAGGTCCGACCAGTCCGTTGTCTGACGATCCGTTGGTTATGGGGGTAACACAGCTAGAAGTGGAGAAACTTGAGTGGACACGTGACCTGCCGGTCACAGCTCGCAGGCCACCGGAACTGCATGTGGTCCCAGGATCTCAGGTAACTACTCCGATCACTTATTTGTAATATGTTTGGTTTTTTCTGTGATCATTTCTGTCCCGTACACTCTCCGTATGAGCTGCTGTCATTGCTCGTTCTAGTTAGACCAACATTGTATACTTGCTTGTTCTTTTAGCGTCTGTCCTGTACTTTTCATACCCTCGCTTGATCTACTTACGTTCCTTTGCTTAGCAATGTTCATCGGAGGACATCGAGATGAATGAACCCCATCCCGAGAACAAGACGATTAAACCATGTCAGGCCCGATTTGATCTATATGGCTTGGTTGTTCCACCAGAGGCTGTACTTGATACCCACTTGGGTTTGCATCATCACGGGGAGGAACCAGAGGTAGGTACAGTTGTCTTATTTTTTTTTTGCTTGGTTCCCCTAAAATTTCAGCCGTCGACATTTTGTGCTCATGGTTTTCTGGGGGGGGGGACAGCTGATGTTGACTGCTTTATGACACCACCTGCCTTGGTTGATTCGCTTGGATTTTTTCACGGGTGATCACCAGTTCTCCTCCATCATAGGTTAGGCATCTCCCTCGACGTTCGTAAATTCCGCACCACGGTATTAGATTTTTGTCTACGCGACTTTTTTAAGCAGCCTTCAGAGTGTTCAACAAACCACGTAGCTTTATCCAGAAGCATCGTTGTTAGTCATGAGTGTGCAAATGAACCTCAGCCTCTGTTCTCTACATCATACGCGGAGTAAATTGCACATCGATCGATGATGTGTACATGCAACCCAGGGGCATGCTTGCCTGGCACTTCATTTAAGACTTGCTTGGTGTTCCGTGTACACCAGATATGCTTTAATAGATCGTTCCAAACCAGGTTACTCTGTTTCATGCCACCTAACTATACTATTCTACACACGCTGGCAGGAGAAGAAACACTGTGACCCCAGCTTTGTCGAGCGGAGCAGCCTGAAATTTCGGGCTCCTCTTTGAGTAAAAGGATCAATTGAGTCAGGGGATATGGGATTTTTGAAAGCTCGGCTGTCCAGCTGGGACTTACGAACGCCTCAGTCTGGTTTGGGGTCTGGGGACTGAGTAAAGTCACCCTTTGCGTCACACACTCTCCCATGAGACCTGATACCAAAACGAGGTCCTATTCAGCGGAAAACCGCCGCTCTTCGGCTCCAGTGGCACTGGTTTCTCGACCACTGCCGGAGCTTCTGAGCCTGGCCCGGAATCTACTTTTAGTCCGGATAGGACCCAATCTCTTTCGGTGTGTGATTGTTGTAACTAACTGCTGTCCGCTTCAAGTACTCTAGTGTCGGAAAGGACTCGCCAACATAACAGCTTCATTGCGAACTAATGGGTGAAAAGTTACTAGGGACCTCGCGAAATTTAAAGCGCACCTTCAATCTTGATTCAAGCTATCCGATCGGCGTTGGGTGAACACCCATCACCGTCGGCCGAGCTTCAGTGACATGCCTGAACACTCATCATCGTTGACCGTTGCTGAATTGATTGGTTGCTTGAGTGTTCAACGGGAAGCTGGCTTTTCTGATGCGGATGCTTGACGGCTTCCCTGTAGCGATTTTGGTGGAGTTTTGAGGGCATTCTTGGATTATTTTCAAGAATCTGATCTTCCTGACAGTGAGACATCGTTCGTTTGTATGAGTCCTTGGGACATTCGTTTTCCAACCCGTTTTCGTGTCACTTACTCTCAATCGGTCCTATTGGATGCGTCCGTCATTTTTAATTCGTCTCTCAGCGTCTCCTATTCGCATGGGAGGTTTACTACTTAATATTTTGTAAATTTCACCTGACTACTTGTGAGTAGTCAGGTTAGCTTATCTCACGGATCAGTCTCAGGGAGGATGAGTGCTCGTATATCTGAGCTTTTCGAGATTCGATCACATTTTTTGTCAGAATGGCTAGTCAAATCCGAGTCCACTGCCTGAAAATGATCAGGTCCTTCGGATAACTAATTCCAACTACTACCAATTGCTTAAATGATTGCCTGTTCAAACTAAGTTCTCCAGCTTCGCAAACTGGCCGAGATGGGCGAGATGGTCCAAGTGGTTAGAGCGCGAATTTACTGACCGGAATGTCCGTGGTTCGAACCCTGCCCGCTCTGCCTCTCAGCTTCCCCTGTCTAGGCTTGGGCAATCTGGCAGTATTCCAGCCCTCGTGCAACCTTCGGGTGGCATGGCAGTTAGACACCGAAACGGTGCTACAGCTGAATAGTACTGGTTGACAGACGGGAGCGCAGAACCCTTAACTAAATCGTCCCTATCTGAATACTCCAAAACTGGATGAAGGCACCCAAGTGAACGACCTCTTCGAGATCCGATCGTGTATTTACCAAGACAAGTTGAAAATTCCTTGTAGTGTGTATGGAATCCAGATGGTTGTGCGAAGTTTGTGCGATGTATGAACGAATCATCAGGAGATTCCCTGAAGGGTATTGTTGATGACTGATACAGCTTTGTCTAAAGACGCCATCTCTGTCGGATTTAAATAGTTATAGCTTTGCTTGGTCCGGAAAGAGAGACTTGTCATTTCATCTTTGTTGAACTGTAATACAGGCTCGTTCAAGATCCTTGTTGTGCCTTTGGGGACCATGGGAAGCAAACGAATCATTTTCTAAAGCTTCAGAGTGGAGAGATATTCATGAGTGCAAAACACATACTTTCATGCAAACTGAATAACTGTCCATTTCACGTCCTGTGTGCATATTTTTGCTCCACTGTGTTCATCTATATTTTGCTTTAGCGTGCAGGCTACACCATCGGTGAGCTGTTTCATCTTAGCCGCTCAAGTGTGCCTGCTCAACGCCGTCTGGCTCTGGCAACGCTGGCCACGGCTCTGGGTCAGACACGCCGTGGACGACATGTTCACAACCTCGCACCCGTATCTTCCCCCAGTCTAATCTGGGGCCTACTTTCCTCATCGAGTGATCCAGTTGAAGGAGATGGACCTGGTAGTGGCGGTGGAAAGGGTGGAGTAGCTTTTCTGCTGCGGTGGTGTTTAGACGAATCGGTGAGTTCGCTTACCAGCGTTGGGGCAGTTTCAGCCGGCACCGATATCTCGATTAGTGGGCATGCGGGTGGGGCATCACTCGGTCTGACAGTGGAATGCATCCGTGGTCTGGCGAACTTGTTGTGCGATGCCGATGGGGAGGTACGTTTGTTTGTCTTTGTAACGGGAGCTTCCTTTCCAGACCTATTTGAACAGTACCCATGAGTGGCCCTTGCAAATGGCCACCAAACAGCATCTATTTTTGGCACCACCAACGCTTCAGCGAAAAGTTCCGTCAAAAATCCCCGGTGTTCTCCAGTTGACAAAATCAGGGACGGAAGAGGAGCCCGATCACAGTGAGGCCATGTCTCTCGATCCGGTGTTGTTTCTCTTCACTCAAGGTCAGTTAGGTCAGCGTCTGGCCTGGCTCTTGTCTGACGAAAAGGGGAATTTGAGGACAAAGCTACCACCGGACGCTGTCGGTCTGTGGCTTCCAGCTTTGTTAATTCGTGCAGTTCGACACTCATCCGCTTTGGCCTACCGAGTGAGTCTGAGACCGTATTTCCTTCCCCCCCAGGCGTTTTTCTCCCATCCTAATGCTGAGAATCTTCTCAATCTCACAGGTTTTCTCCATACCCAATCTGTTTCGAACACTTCTGGATCATTACTTGCCCGTGTGCCACGGCACTGACTCATCGTTGGCATCAGCTGTACGACCGACGCGTCTGTCTCAAGCTACCGGGATTCCTTTTGCAGCTGTGATGCTGCTGTGTCGCCTGACAATGCTTACAAGTACGAGTATCCGATTGGCGATGGTGAGTACTGTTCGACCTCAGTGTTAACCGACTGACCGTAAAATCACTCAACCCATGTCTGGATCTTCGCTCGAGGTAGTTCAGTGGTTAAGGTATCAGCTTACGGACTAGAAGGTCCGTGGTTCGAACCCGACCTCAGCATCTCAGCTGCTCCTGTGTAGGCTTGGGCAGTATCCCAGCCCTCGCGCTTCCTTCGGGTGTCATGGCAGATAGGCACCGGCATGATGCTACAGCTGAGCGTTTTTTTGTCGCGATCGCCTCAATGCATTTTAGCACCATGGGAAGCCGGTCTAGTTTGCGGCCAAGTCAGTCAGTCACTGTAGACAACTTTTGCTCCGATTGCCCGGATTCCTCGAAACGCGAAAAAGCTGTCCAAATACGAACTGTAGGTGCTTAGGATATATCCATGACCAAACCTGATACGACTTTAGTCCAGCACTGCTCGTCTGAATTTCATTCTGCACTGTCTCACTGGTGTGGGAGGGAGGTATGGCGTTCAGCTTAAAGTTCTGATTGGCAGTGTTTCTGTCTTGTAATATCCCCTTCATTATTACAAGCTAGATTTTGTACTTTATTCTCATCTGATTTTTGGGTTCATTGGGAGCGAGATAGCTCAGTGGTTAGAGCGCGAATTTACTGATCAGAAGTTCTGTTGTTCGAACCTGACCTCTGCCTCTCGATTTCCCCTGTCTGGGCTTGGGCAACCTGGCAGTATCTCAGCCCTCGTGCTTCCTTCGGGTGGCATGTCAGTTAGGCACCGAAAGGGTGCTACAGCTGAACTATTTGGGTTCATTTGGTTGCCGTTTGCCAATCTTTCTGGGTTTTATTAGTTTCTTTTTTACTTTGGTTGTCTCAATTTAAATCAGTTGAGTTTCTTCAGCTCCAAACCGGGTACCTGGGTACCTTGGTTCCAGTTGCTGCAGTTTCGATCACCAGTCAGTGGGAGAGCGTGGGAGATACAGTCAAGCATTCGAGGCGGGAACTGGGTAGTATCCATTGGTCAGTTGAGTTCCGGGGTCCGCATCCAGCGGGGCGGCAGTTTTCAACCCAACTGAGTTTATCGGTTAGTGCCTTCAAACTTCTTTGCCAAGTCATACACTGTCCACCTCTCGGTCGCTTTCATTCAGCACAGGGCTGGGCGAAAAGAGCTCTGCAAGTCAGACAGTCTTCTGACATGCGAAGTACACATCCTAATCAACGTAGCCAACGAAGCGTGTGTAACTCGTCTGTCGTGGGACGGAGTGGTTGTCATATAAAGCCAACCGCAGATGACGTGCATCAGAGGAGTGGTTCTCCTCGAGCAGCCTTACAATGCAAGGGAAGTATCAACGACGTTTTGGTCTAGCCTGGTCTCTCCAGTAGGCAAGGGACAATGTCGTAGACAAAGTACACTTTTCCATTCCATCGTGATTGCATTTGTCTGTAGACGAGTGTCAGCAACGTTCCTGTTGTCAGTTTGTGTTGCGATTGTTTCTCTGAGGTCTAGTCATCTCCAAATATCTCTGACAAACCACTGCCGATTCCCTGCGTTTCCATCCATTGTTCAATTTTTCGGTGGCAGGCGTGGTACCGTTACGAGGCAGTGGGGCCGTGTGCACTGATGGTGCCAATTAATGAATACGCTTGAGTAATCCTAGTAGGTATAAGGTAATTCTCTTCCAAGCAGGATCCCTTCAGTTTGCAAGTTCATCGTAGAACGTATTCCGCTCCGGCAGTATTTCCCAGGTTTCTGTTTGAATCCTTCCTTTGGAAAGGCATGTCTTGCATGAACTTCCTCACACCGTTATTCCTCTTTTCCGATACTACATGGGTTTTACTGTCCATCTCTTGTTAACCCTTGATAATGCGTCACACCGCGAAGCCGCACAGCTCTCGTCTTTGTGGAAACCCGTCCGGGGGCTTACAGAGATCCAGCAAGTGACCTCATGGCTGACAGTTTCACTGAGTCCCACACCTGGTAAATGCTGTCCCAGTTCTAAAATGCTTTTTCTTTTTCCAGGTAAACGACCTCCGCCTGGTCGAACGATGTTGTTCTTATCTCATCCCCTCTGAAGCCGAGGTTGCCCAGGGCGGAAACCATCTCTCGGAGCAATGGTCCCCGTTCTCCCGGCTACCACCTGCCCTTCCGCTCAAACTGGCCGCGCAGGTGCACATCGAAGCTCTTCGATGTCTCTCTACCTGTCTAGTTCCCGTATCTGACGCAGAGCCTATTCCGCTTCATGCACTGAACTGCATTTGGTAGGTGTTGGACTATCTCTCAATTCTTTGTTCAAATCCGACTGGCCTTACCGTTTCACCTCGCTCCTTTCTTTATATCCCGCCAAACTGACAAGAATCAAGCTCAGGTAGTTTTTTAGTAGTCTACGAATTCCTCGTTAGCTAATTGTGAGCTACTACTCAATTCATCCTCCTCATCATCATCGACAGCATGACATCAGTGTTCAACACCGATGCTTCGAGGCCGTACAACCTTGATTTATTTGAAAGCCTGTTTTCGCTTACCTGCCCCGCTGTATGCAGCGAGTAAGGCGACCCGGCTGATGGCACCACGCGACGGCCGATGTGGCATGAGACTATTGTTATTTTTACGTGTCATGGTTGTACGTGAGTCGGGATACTGTCAGGGCGCCCACACCTAGACAGGTGGATGATTAAGGTCCTCGGCCAAGGCCTTTGGTTCAAAAGCCTAACCGCAAGGCAGCTGTATTTGGTGGGAAATTCAAATGCATTATCATTTCAACCGAACAAGTCGCCACATGTTCCAACTCCCAACCTGGAGTACCAGGAGACTGTGTTCGTCAGAACTCTAACCATTGACCAACCTGATATGAGAGACTCTGTAAGTGTCGCGGGGATAGCCCAGTGGGTCGCTGAGGTGCGCAAACCGTCACACCACGGTAAGATCCAGTCTCTTCGTGACGAAACTGAAGAGGTTTCAGGAGAGTTCCACCTGTCGTGCTGCATCGTTCTGATGACCCCTTTTACTAAAAAGCTGCAATCTATTTTTGAAGCAGCAGAAAGACTGACGAACAAGTCTCCGGATGCTGATAGTTTTTACACACTAGTAAGCTTCAGCCGCGCCACTTGACTTTTCTAGCCGGCATCCCATCTCAACCCTTATATTTCCAATTCGAGTTTGTAAATGGGCCATGTCATTGTAATAAGTTTTCGCTTCTGTTACCCCTGCTATTCATTACCCTTCTTCGAGTGAAAAAAACTATGCGACACGTTACTGGTACTTCGTGAAAAAGAAACACAGGCAGAAACCCACCACTCACAGGGTCTAGAGTGGGTGCTCCGCAGGAGTCATACATAACTGATCATCTACCCCCACCACATCAGGTAAACCGATACCATGAGTAGCGCAAAAATGATGTTTCCCTCAAATTTTTGAATGCCGGAGTGACACACCAACCGACCATGGAAGTCCGTCGGTGTTGATGCTCAGTGCAAATTCACCCGAATCTCTGCTTTCTAACTGAATATGCTGTATATAGGCCGCCTCAGATTTCGATATTCCAAATATCTAAGTATTTTCCCTCATATGACCCTACTCACAAGCTTGGTGTAACCTCTGGTCAGCATGATTCTGGCGCCATCTTATCTCAGTGTCTTGGAATGTTTTCGGGGGTACTTTGAAGCAACCTCTGCTGGGCTTGGGTGTGAGCCACCAGCCGCCAATTCTCTTTGTTTCCTATCATGCGTTATGCCTTTCAGTCCGCTGTCCGCTCGGTGCTTTCCACATGCGTTCATCTTTCACAGTTGACCTTACCAGGCTGTTCGTTATTCCCCCCCCCCTAGGAACACACTCCCCATTCTTTGTGCGACCTTGAAACGGATGGTCGATACTTATTTCGAGCACTTTGGAACGCCTAGGCAGCCCCACACCGAGGATGTGTTGATACTGCCGCAGTTGTTGGTCTCCTGGATTTCATTCCTCACACAAGCTTTTGAATCGTTTGCCTTGGGATCGAGGTGAGTTGTTGCAATCACTCTCATATCAACGCCACAGCCACAAAGCTGTGCTTCACGTGTTCGTTTGGTAAAACGAAACAAAAACGCCATCACTGACACATGTCCATGATTTCAATTCCTTCGTTTTTGCGCTGTTTCCCCCCATTTCGTCCATCACGTGTCTGTTTTATATGACGTTGTTTTCCAAGGTCAAAAGTTGAATCATACTTTCTTCTGCAGCCACCAGTGACGTCATGGTCCAAGAATGAGATGACAGATCATAGCGTTCTATCTTCAAGTCTTTATGACGGATAAGGCAATCCACAGCGATCAGTCTTTAGGCTTTTGGAAACACCTCTGATCACAGTCACTTGACCTAGTTGATTTGAATTGATGTTCGCGGGAAATGTAAGGCCTGGATAGCGGGCTATCGGGTATCTGGGTTACGGACATTTCAACTAGTGTGCTGAGCAGTGACACAAGAACGACTCGGAACAAGAGGAGCCTCAGCGTATGCAACCCGACTGCTTGATACGCCCAGTGTATGCGGCGATTCATTCACAAATCCAAGAGCACTCAAATGTGTTCACTTTGTTTCGATACGCCCTCCCAAAACTAAACCAGCGATCGGTCACTATCCGCGATGTTTGAGAACCTCATGTTTTCATGTATTAAGCAAGCATCTTGATTTTATAGTTTAGGAGTCACGGAGTTTGCGGGGACCCGTAAATGGTGCTGAATGGAAGCCCTCGGTACCGATGTATATCGCTCTGGAATATCTAAAGGTGACCGGAAACCAGAAGAAAACACCAGCACACCGAAAGGTCTTATCAGATCCCGATGAAATGACTGTATTGGCAGGTCCTTGGCCACAAAACCTGCTGTCTGGGGAAAGGCATCCCACCTTCACAGCTATTTTCCTGCAGTTATCAGTGAGCTCAGGCCTGGACAACCTGGAAGTATCTCAGCCCTCGTGCTTCCCTCGGGTGGAATGGCAGCTAGGTACCGAAAGGGCACTACAGCTGAGCGATTTTTTCGACTAAGCATTTGGGTGTACAATATTCTTTCTTTGTTAGTTAGGATATTACTAACTAGTAGTTTTTGGTGCAGTGTCTATCAAAAACAAATGCGCTTTTTGGAGAATTTCAATTCATCCTTTTATCCGCTGAGGGGGTTGATAAATTCAGACCATGGGAATGGCGTTGTGTTTATTTGGTTATGCCAAACAGTGACCGAACCATCATTGAGACGAAAACCGAATAAACCACGGCGAATACATGGTCATTGAAGAACTCCCCCTGTAGCGGCTTTCTTTTTAAAGTGTGATGTTTGTCAGTGAGGACGAGTGGTATATTGCCCTTTTTCACCCCCGAAGGAAAGACCACTATAGCTCTCTTCGGAGGTCGTACTTGACGGGGCGTAGTGTTATTAGCCCTGTGGCGGTGGCCTCCCCTCAAGCTGTTAACATATGCTATATTCAGTCTGATGGTATCTCGACAGAAGACCAGGTTCATTGGCCTCCCTTTGAGAAATTGTTTTTTTTTCGTGGAGGGCCCCAGTGCCCAGAAAATCCGTTCGAAGAGGTCAGCCCCACGAAGACCATACAACAATCGTTTTCTGTCAGGTACGATTTTTATACTCAATCCCTCTGAGTCGAACCCCTTCCATTTAGGGCTGCGCAAGTACTGGATCACATCCAACTATACCTCATCTCTTCTTTTATCCAGGAAAATTACCAACTGGTCTGTGCAATCCTTTCATGAATGTATCGATGAACTGTTCAGGCGCATTCTTCAAGTACTGGGCCACATTCTATCCAAGTTCACCTGCGGTTTTGCTGCCTTGGAAGAAATTCATGTGAGTTTACCAGATGAAATCTGGTGTAGTCTTCATTTTCTATCACCTCTCTCGGAAAACTGGTCTTCCGAACCGTTCGCTAAGGATCCATGGCAAAAAATACACGAGCCTCCAAATAGCTGATCCTCTAAACTAAGACCATCGGGTGTTCATCAGGCGCTCGCATTCCACACATATTTGTCTCCCAGGCTGTTCCGTTCGTATATGGCAAACATTGAGTAAAAACGTACTTGGCATGCAAGAAAAAGAGGCCACCTTCACGGTGCCTGAATTGACATATCCCGTGTTTGTGTAGGTCCTTCGCCAGCTTTCGCTCCAACACAAGTCTGTGGCGACTAAATTTGACAGTGAAGGCTTTTGTACGGGAAAAAACAGGATTCTTGTGCGCCACAAATGTTTTTGCATCAAGAAAGACATGACCACTCATCAGATTCTATTGGATTCGGCAATGCTTTGTGGTTTTTTTTTAAGTTTTGGATCCTAGTTTTTTGTTACGACTGCTCGGCCCTTGGTGGCTTCGCACACATGACTGGTCAGTGCGTTCTATAGGGATGTCTCCCGTCGCGCGAACTGGCGTCAGAGTTTTCAATAATGGCATCGTAGTGCCAAACCTGGTGCTTGACTGATAGCACTGCATCCGTCTGGTTTTCGTGGAACCTTTATGATGAACAACTTAGCTGACTTTCTTTTTCAGCAGTTCCGCTTGTTAATTTTTCACACCAAAACGTACCGGATAAATGGAATTCATCGAATGTTTCTGTCCTCAAAACTTACTTCTCATTGTCAGATTCTGCCCTTTCTGTCTGGAAATTTTGGTCCACCATACCGTGTACTCACTCACTTCAAGATTCAGTTTTTTTGCCCGCTCTTTTTGTAGGTGCATCTTTCAAACCATGGCATAACCGCCAATCTGGTCGCGGTTGTTGTCGATTGCTCCCTGCGTTTGTTGGACGCACAACAACGGGTGGATCGTCTGCCTCAAACTCCGGTAAGACATGTTCAACTGGTTGACGCAATGTTGCTTACTACGAATCGAACGAACTCCCGTGCGCCTTTTGGTGTTGTTCGGGCGGGATTGCCCCACTTTTGGCCGAAAAGTAGAACTGGCTCGAGACAGCTCAGTGGTTAGGGCTCCAACTTACTGACCAGAAGATCCGTAAGTTCGACCCCGGAATCTCGACTACTTCTATCCAAGATTGCCCAAGCTGAGAGTGCCTCGGCCCTCATCCTTCCTTCGAATGGCTTGGCAGCTAGGCACCGAAAGAAGGTTACAGCTGAACGATTATTATTTTTACTACTGATTAAATAGCCATCCGCTGAGGTGTGATTTCTGATCATGTAGTTTCTTTGTTTAAATTGCTCGCTATCAGTTACTCAGACCCAAGCAGTGGCGATCGAGATCGACCATCTGAGCCCCCAAAACTACTGTGTTGAGTACTGCAAACATTCTGATTATCTCTGCCCTGCATTTGCCGAAACCCTTTGAATTATGCAAATAGATGTACGTTGAACATTCTTCACGACACATTCTAATCTCTGTGTTCCTCACCCACTTCATCTCAACTCAGCCCTTCTTTCAGCGAATCGAAACCCTGTGGACAACCTACCTCCTTCCGCTGTTCTCTCATGATGTATGGTCACGAACTGTGGGACGTTTCATTCGGTAAGCGCTTTTTCCCCATACGAGATATTCTGACCTCATTCTCTTTAGTAGACGGTAAATCATGAAACTCTTGCAACTTTGCCATCCTGTAGAATTGCTAGTAGGTCAAACGAGGCAAAAAAACTCTCGACTGATTTCTTTTGGAGTTCATCAACTTACGGTGTTCTCTTCCGTCAATTTCCCTGGATCGCTGCCAGCATGCGCTCCCTCTGAACAGAGGATGCCGATAAGTTTACATTTACAAATCGATGAAAGTCCTGAACAGATCACCACCGGCCTCGTTCTTTTTTGGGCTCATCCGAATTTCCATCAGTATTATTTTGTACCAGATTGTACATGTGCTGCAATAATCACTCATTCACAAAGTAAAGTGGTGTTGACGGGAGACTTATTTGAATTTCACTCCCCCGTTTATAATACTCCTCAAGTGGATTTGCTGCACGAACGCTACCTCATGTCTCAGTTTGAACGATATTCAAGATATCCAAGTGTATGACACTGCTCATACTCTGATATCTCGAACATCGTTCCAACTGAAACATGAGGCGACCCTCTGTGTTCATTGTTTTCTTTTTCGGTTTGGTAGAACACCCGCTGGTATTTGATCAGATGGCTGTTGATCTGTTCGCCGAGCTTGGCAATTGATTTGCAAACATTTCGTCACCATTCGAGGAGACATCTTCAGTGCTCTGTTAGGTGGGTAATCCCTCTCTTTGTGCTTGCGTTTATGTAGTTTGCAAAGAGCAGCTTTTGCGCTGTAACCTGATTGGCCACTGACGAAAATCGCACTTGGATTCTGGTTGGTCCGATCACAATCTGTGTTGCGTTGTGGTTTGTATTTCTTGCAACGCAACACAGATTGTGATCGGACC
Source organism: Clonorchis sinensis (assembly GCA_003604175.2). Classification (NCBI taxonomy): domain Eukaryota; kingdom Metazoa; phylum Platyhelminthes; class Trematoda; order Opisthorchiida; family Opisthorchiidae; genus Clonorchis; species Clonorchis sinensis. The sequence goes on from CM030374.1 coordinate 27,239,237, forward strand.
AACCAGAATCCAAGTGCGATTTTCGTCAGTGGCCAATCAGGTTACAGCGCAAAAGCTGCTCTTTGCAAACTATATAAGCGCAAGCACAAATAGAGGGACTAGCCACCCAACAGCGCACTGAACATATCTCCTTGAATGATGACGAAACGCTTGCAAATCAATTGCCAAGCTCGGTGAACAGATCAACAGCCACCTGATCAAATACCAACCATCACACCCGAGCTACCAGTATTCCAACGCATTACCAGAACACCCGCTATCCCAGAATTGCGCCTACAGGTGAACGTTTGGTCGTTGAAGAAACCAATATTCTCGTAGGTACTTGAGGATGAATTCGCATGCCTGACCTTCCGCCGACGTGTCTGAAGTGTTTAAGTAGAACGGATGACGACCACTTTGTTCACTAATTGGAGCTCTTGTTAATTATTCGACAAATCGCCCTTTCATATCCGGTTTTCCCTCTTCTCAGTGTGCCCAAGCGAAGTTTAGTTATGTTCACAGATTTTTCAAGTAAAAACACGTTCACCAATACCGTGAGTGTTATCGACCGACCCATTTCTGTCACGTGAAGATGAATGATGCTTGCCGTCAATGATGTTAATTCTCCCCCTATCTTCCCAGATCCAGAAGCGTCCTAACGGGTGTACCAGAAATGGTGGCTGATGTAGACGTTGTCACTGTCCCCAGATTACCGTCCGATGAAAACGATCCGAACCCTAATCGGCCAGTAATCGATTGGACAAATCTATCTTCCAGTACATTTATAGACGAGGGGCTTCTCGAACCTGTTGACTTGGCACCCCGGTGCCTGCCTGACCTGGGAACGAGAGTCTGCTTCCGCTATCGAACAGCTGACCCCGGGCTGGCAGCCTTTGTTTGGCCCAAAAGTGGTATCCGTATGGAGGACGACTGCAATCCGCTGTCACCTGCTGCTGGAGATTTCTGTTCCCTAGCCCTCCTCATCTGCACTCTGTCTGCCCTCGAGCGTATTCTTTTGAAATGGCGTTTTCATCTCGCTTCTGACGCTGTATCGCCACATGTATTTGCCCCATTGATTGGATGGATTCGGCGACTGGCTACGAAGCGCCCCCTACCGTGGCTGTCTGGCAGCACAATAACGTCTTTACCCTACGCACTCATCGCAATGGAATCCTACACAGTTGGCAGAGCGGTACTTGTGCTCTCACAGGTAACTGTGACACCATATTTAATGTGTCCTTGTTTTTTTCTTCTGTGAGAGTGCAGCCCTTTTTTCAAGTCACGAACGTTTCTACAGTCTCAGCGATCTCTTTGTATACATCTAGGTCACCAAGGCTGATTTTCAACCGTCTACGAAGGACGTACAGTTGGGTACTCTCATCGTGAAATGCAAATAGCTAGAATGAAGACTTGTCGGGTTAACATGGTTTTCCATGGGACCGTTCATTGCACCGTTCACTGAAAGGATTGCGTAGCCTTTTGAATGGGAAACTGGCACTCACAACCCTTGGGCGCAATGTACACCATCCGCTAAGAAACTACACAGATTGGCACCATTTTCCAGTCGTGTATTTCCCTCGAACTGCCCGCTAAACAGCGTAATCCCAGCCAACCTGTTCTTTCAAATTGCCGCGTTAGAACCTACCAAACCGCCTCTGTCATGCGTCTCGATAGTTCGTCCCGAGTGTTTTATGCTGGCACTACACGCTCGTGCTGGATAGGAGGTATTGGATTTCCATAAAACCATCCTTCGCCGAATTACAGATGCGGTTGTATGCGGAAACTACAACTAAAGAACGGGTACTATTTCGGCTAATGAAGGTTCTTGTGGAAGTTGAACAGTACAAAGGCGAGCATCTCGACAGCCGAATGCTCCGCCACATTGGCGTAACCCGCTGTGGCAGATTCAGAACCAACCGAAGTTCAGAGAAGGTAGCGTCCAGGTAATGAATGTACCCTAAGCTCGAATACCGTATACGGATCTTTTATTCGGGTTTTGGGAAGCGCCTCAAGTATAAAAAACGTTCAGCTGTAGCACCCTTTCGGTGCCTAACTGCCATGCCACCAGAAGGAAGCACGACGGCTAAGATACTGCCAGGTTGTCCATGCCTAGGCAGGGGAAGTCGAGAAGCGGAGGTCGGGTTCGAACCACGGACCTTCCGGTCAGTGAATTCGCGCCCCTACCACTGAGCCATCTCGCCCATCTATCCATGAGGTGTCAAGACTGCGTGCCTGAGCAGTTTGCTGGTCGACTTGCTTCAGAGTTCGCACATCAAAAGTCGCGATATAAACAGAGGATTTTCGATGTATCAAGTAGCTTTCATCAGATAAACAAGCAGTCCCAGTGTGTGAAGTTTAATGCCATGGATTGTGACAACGGACTCCAGCATTGAGTAGAAACGATAACGTCCTAGGATCGATCATCGGTCATGCCCGTTTAGATCCCAAGGTTGTGGGTGCTTACCGAGTAGGATTATTCAGCGCTCTGCTCCTTTGAGGTATGGTGGATAGGTATCTGGGACTTCGTTCAACCGATCTAATTTCCGTCCTCAGAGTGATAAGTTCTATTTAACCTGGTCAGTGTAGTTTTATTGCTTTCATCGCTCTCTTGTCACCCACCCCAAACTGATTCAGTGTCCGCTGCATTGAACGTAGGCTCAGGATACCGGGATTATCGGACTCTCCCGGTTTTAAACCCCAGTAAACAATGATGGCGGAAACAGTGATGGTCCAGAGTTTAACATAATTACGGCTTAACGCTGGTGATATTGTTGAACTCAATAAAATGCCACTGAGAGAGTAGACGGATAGTCGCTTGGCTCGATCTCTGAAGCCTACAGTGACCGTTTTCTATCGCAGTCCAGAGTTTGTCCTACGGTGCAAGGTCGTCCTATGCCAAAAACCGTGTAGCTGTTTGTTCCTCTTTGGGAGCCATCAGCAACCTTCAAGGAGACCAGAATCCACAGTCTTCCTGCTTCTATTCGGTGACGAACAGTACGTTCAACGTACGCCTGAACGCCAGATTGCGCCGTTTTCCATTCGAACATGCAGTTCGATTCCGGTTGTTAACGATTGTCTGAGCGAGTAAGGGAATAATTGATGTTCGAGCTGGCGAGATGGCCCCAGTGGTTAGAGCGCGAATTTACTGACCGAAAGGTCCGTGGTTCGACCCCGACGTTTGCCTTTCGACTTCCCCTGTCTAGGCTTGGGCAACCTGGCGGTATTCCAGCCCTCGTGCTTCCTTCGGACGGCATGGCAGCTAGGCGCCGGAAGGGTGTTGCAACTGAACGAGCTGGCGCGCGATTTCCTCTTCGCAGGGTTCATGGTTCCAGTCCACACCTGACTTGTTCCTGGCGACCAGGCAGTATCTTAGTCTTCGTACTTTCCCATGGTAGCGTGGCAACCACGTCCAGAACTAGTGCCACTTTTGGATTATTTGTCCTCTCTCTCCAGGTTTCTTGTTCTCAGGTCTTTTAGCGCTGTAACGTAAGGGTGGATTGCAAGTTATCTCGACCCATTTGTGTTCATCTTTCTTGCCTTTGAGGTCTTAACACATCAATGTGCGCTCTCGTCACGATTGGCGCGTGAAACATTTGCCGACGAAGACAGGTGTCTACTTCACCGTGCCGCGCTTCGACTGTTACCTCTACTTCGAGGTGGACAGAAACGATTGCTGTGTGCTCTCCAGGACGAGGTCGTCTTTTCCCCACATCAAATCAGATCCTTGTTAAGGTAAGTGAGTAGCACTCTTAGCTGTCCATCTCCACCGCGTCACCAGTCCCCAAACCGTCATTTGCGCAATTATAACTGTTGTTCTGTTCATATCTTTTTTGGGAGCTCCAGGAAGTAAACCCCAATTGGGTTCTTTATACCAGTCGACCGGTGCGCGCAACCGTGCCTGGGTTAATTCACTGAGTCATGTGGTCTGAGATTGGTTCTCTTATTCTTTTCTTTTCAACCTGGCAGTGATGCCGCCTCCGGTTTGGACGATCAATTTCTGCATAACGTTCTTCAGGTGTACCGAAAATATTCTTGTGGGACAAACTTGGAGGGATTAGTGGAGGATGCCGCGAAAGAAACTCGCGATTCACGTAAGCTGTTTCTGTTCTAGACAAGGTTACTTCAATCTGAGGGTTTTTTGTACACTAAAATGACGGTATCAAAAATCATCATCATCATCAAAGATAGCAACATCAATGTTGACACTGATGCTTCACTCCCGTACAACCATAAAGTTCGTCTAATTTCATATATATATATATATATATATATATATATATTTAAAACCCTAGAGTGAAGAGAAGAGAAAAGAGTGGATGAGGGAGGGGACCTAGTGCTGGCCTATGTCAAGCATTCTGAGGTGCCCACACCTCCAACCGCTCAATCAGACAACCTGGAAAGAAACTGACAGCATGGACGCCACTGACATCGATTAGCCGCCATTTCTTGCAACGTCTCCAGCCAAGCACAGGCGGGGTCACGGGATTCCATCCTGGAAGGCGTACAGCACCAACAACACCCAAACTCTTCGTGATCTCTTTCACGCCTTTTTGCCAAGTCATGCGCTGTCCACTTCTTGGTTTGCGCCATTCTGAAGGAGGCACGGAGAATAACACTCGTCTCGGTAGACGGTGTTTCGGCATGCGCAGCACCTGACAGAGCCATCGTAGTCGATGGTGCTGGATGATTTCCCCAATTGAAGTACCTGCAACACAACCAAATACCCTTTTTCTAACCCACCTCGTTACTAACACGCTGACGCCATCCAAAACCAGCATAGGCTCATGTTAGATTTTGACAAGCTGGTAGTTTCTCAGCCCTCAAAATGCACAAGAGTTATGCGCCGAAAAGATGCCACGGCTTTACGATTATTTTTTCATTATGGGATGCCGTGTACTTTTTGCAGTTTAAAACACAATCAGCTGTCTGAAATGGAAAGAGTCTTACCGCTATGCACTTTCCATAATTTAGGGACACATTAGACTGCTTCACTCGCTGTATCCTTTTGTTTGCTAGGTTCAGACGCCGACTCGTCCACCGGGGCGAGATGGTTCAGTGGTCAGAGCGCAAATTTACTGACCGGAAGGTCCGTGGTTCCACCCGACCTCTGCATCTCGACCTCCCCTGTCTAGGCTTGGGTAACTTGGCTGTATCCCAGCCCTCGTGCTTCCTTCGAGTTGCACTGCACTCAGGCACCGAAAGTGTATTACAGCTGAACGATTAATCGATCGAATCACACACTGAATGAAGCATGGCGTGCTGTACTTTTAACTTTCCTGTGATCGTGTGGCTGTGATGAAGGTCAATTTCAGTACCGATCTTTGTATTGGAATCATTTGGAAACCAATACGGTAACGAACCAGTGTATTCATGGTAAAATTGTGTAGTGTTACGTCACTGCGCGTCTTCTGCCGCGCAGACGGACAAAATAACGCGCTTTGAGGTTGCATGCAGTACGATTCCGGAAGGCAAGTAGGTCAAATATGCCACAACGGTATGCATGGAATTCGAGAAGCGGAGTTCGAACCTCATACGGAGAAAAGTCGTGCTCAAACAAAACGATGTCTTATCCGCCAGAGAGTTTATTAACGTCTAAAGTTTGAAAGCACTAAAATATAGAGGGGAATCATAGTGGACAGATTGTTTCCTTCTGTTTGTTCGTTATGACGACTCGGACGAGTATTGAGTCAGATGTCGTAGACTGCCTGCGTCGTTAGCCCGCTGGGGAGACGGAACAACGATCTTAACACAGTTTGCTATTAGCATCCGTCACGTGAGACGCCAAATGCTCCATCGAAATGAATACCGTCCAATTCTATTGCCTCCCCCTCCCCCCGCCCTGTAAGCTACATGCGTAGTGGACTGTTGCTTCTAGCAGTCTATGGGAGCCTCTCGGCGCACACGACATGTTCTAGAAGGGAGAGTTGAAATACTTTTCATGTATCTGTTATATGTATGCTGCTATACACTCATTCGGCTATCAGTAAACTTTTCCCTTTTGTTCCAAGGTAAGTGCTCACCGATCCGCGCATTACCTGGTCACATTTTGTTGATGGAGCATAGCCTGTTCTGTTTCAGATCTACCAACGCTCTCAGAGGAATCAGACATGGATCAGAATCAATTGGTGGTTGGTCGTGCATGTCATCCACCTGCAGATGTGTCTCGAATCCAGACTCCAATCAACTGTTCAATCAGCGTCGCCAGTTCTTTGTTGCCACATGACTGGTCCTACGCTCCCCTGATTGGCCAGTACCTACAAGCCAAGCGATTGGCTAATGCTGGAATCACGGCCAGCTCAAATGAAACGGAACAACAGGTAATTGAACCAATAGTTTATCTCATATTTGGTGTGTGCCATGTAAATGCGTTTCACTCTCCAACACCAGGCAGTTACCCTGCATTTGTCCCTTTCTTCATATTTGTCCGGTCTCGAACTTGACGTTGATCAATACAAGAATCGGCACTAATCGATCATACAGTAATACTCTTTCACAGCTTTCATCTTCCTTGGTGAAGACACTTTCGTGAAGGTCCCATCAGTGAAGTCACCTCACTGCGGTCTCATAGATTGAACAGATGATGTGAGCCGAAAGTCTATCTGGATTCGTCTAACAAGCAAAATGAAGTCATTGCCACCATCCGGGGTCATCAAGCAGCGGTGTTGTGACTGTTTTGCTTTAGCTTGCGCGTTAGGTGTAAAGTTCTCCTGTTCGGTTACCGCGCAAACTTGCTACCTAGAGGGATCACATACGAGAAAACTTAGCTGCCTGTATGCATGTTTCTTGGATGGACATCCCTTGTGACGAATTCCATGTTCACCATTTTAAAAAGGAGAACAGCCGAACCCGTTTCAATTCGTCGAGTTATCGTGTTGTATCAAAATGAATTTTAATTCACTGAAGAGCATCGAATTGCGGCATTCTCCACAACTTGCAGGTGGAACACGAAAGTGCAGTTTTGCCAGATTGCAGGGAGTTTTCCAGTACAGTGTGAGATTCCTATTGTAAATTCAGTTTGATTCCCCTAAGATGTAAACTTTAGAAACAAATCACCATGTTTTACCTCTTGACACTCCTAAGATCGCCGAAAACCCTTCGGGAGCCCAAAACCGGTTTCATCCTTCATAGGACCTTTTAACCTTGGGGTCTACTTGGGACCCGGGGACTACGCTTATTTAATGAGCCCCAAGAAGAGTGAAACCAGTCGCGGGCTGTTGGTGAGCTTTTAGCAACTCTATGTTGTCAAGACAACACACTGCGATGTATGGAGTATCGTACCAACATGCCAAACATGAGACGGTCTTTGTGCAGAATATCCGGTTGAAAATACCATGAACGAGGGATTCATTTGAGTCTCTCTGATAAACTGGTAGCACGTTTTCCAGGAGTCTTCATCAGCCTTATACCAAACGCCATACCAAAAACACATCCGTTTTTCAAGGAACTTTGAATGTTCGCTAAGCGCTTTATTATCTCTTTTCAAAAATGAGTTTCGGGCCTCGTGAGACCATGTTACATGTTCCTTTAGGTGTCCCTAATATGAGGAGTTTCAGAACTGGTCCATGGGGTGTCCCGGGGGTTTTGCTGCATTGTACACATCGGAGAGAGTCAAATTACACAGCATTAATAGCTTTTCGCCTACCATACGGCTTCTGCACCTTCGATCCACATGAGTGGTTTTCTTCCATGTCTGTCATTTCGAGGGAACTGGAGATGCGCGTGTGTACGAACATCTTGAATGCTAGTATAGTATAGGCTAGTATATTTGCTATGTTTTGCACTCAGTGTGTGCGTTTGGGAACCCAGTTATCTACTGTACGAAGTTGCTTCATCCATCTTAATAACTAACCTGTTGATTGCGGTTACCTTGGCGTTTACCAATTGGCGTGATAACCCATACCGTTTATTCGCTGCTGTCCACATAGAAATCCTTATTCGACCTGACTGTTGGACTGCGCTGGCTACTGTTCCTTTACCAAGTTCACTTCTGTCAAGATTCGCCGGGCAACTGCGGTATTCTGGATCCTCTGGCCCATCTGGCCCGTCTAAGCCTCGGTTGTCTGGGCTACGCCGGAGCAGGCGGTCTCGGTTTCGGACAGTCTGGAATCCTGTTGGCCAAACTGATACATCTGGTCGGGTCGATGTGCCGATTACAACAAAATTCCAGTCGCCCCTACTCATTGGAAACGGTCGATTTGCCCCCATTTTGTGCCTCTTTCTACGATGTGTAAGTTATCCGTGACAGCCAGATTGCTCTCCATTCGTTGTTGTAAGTTCCTATCAAAGAAATTCTCGTCTTTCTCAAGGAACATGATGATGAAACTCCCTCACACTGCCGTGTACAATGCTGACTCAAGCAGACGTTGACTTTTGCCAAAGGCCTACTGACGTTAACACCCGCATTGGGTCTCATCATTAGTAATGGTGCATCCTGAGTCGGTCTAATTTTTCACTGCTGGGTTCCAACGGCACTCTCGATCTTGTGATCGTCCAAACTCTGTCTCTCTTTCTCTCGACAACGCCACTCTCTTCTGCTTTTAGGTACACAGACCTTTTGGGACACTTCGCAGCCCTGTCCTACAATTCCCCAGTTTTTGCCAACCTCATATTGTGGCCATGTCAGCAATTTTGTCACATGAAATATCGCCGCGCCCTGTGGGGTGAGCACCAAAGCGCTCTGGTTGCAGTGCGCCTGCGATTGGATCAGGTAAGCAATCCCTGTTCGCACCACACACACACGCACACACAGCGGTCGTTCTTGCCGCCGAACTGACATCTCTCTATTCTTTCTTCAATTCCGCAGCTTTTATTGCCTGTGGATAGCTTCCTGGACCCGGAAGAGACTGACGAGTCGGTGCTCCGGGTGTACGCGTCTGCGCTACTCTCCGGTGGAGTAAGAGTAGACAGACAGCCGCTACTGTTTCTCATTGCCGTGCATCACATCAATCGGTAAGTTCATTTCGGGCGCTCGATTCCATCACTTGCAATGAATAAGCTTGGTTTACTGTCGCTTTATATTCAATCCAGCACAATACCACTGCATACCACCATCAGAATTACTCAAATCTACCTAATCGATGCTCCAAGGGTGAAACACGAACGATTTGGTTGGTTTGTACGACTTGGAAGTTCGTTCCAATACTCGGAAAGTGACAGTTGACAAAGGTCTTCACCGGTCGCTCTCAACCCTTTCAGAGGCAGAATAAGCCCAGGTTATTGAAGATAGTTACGCCTCCTGTTTTGTCCACTGTACTATTACGGGTTCTTAATAAGCTTGTTTCTGAACGTGTTCGGTAAAATTTTCGGAATAGAAATGATCCTTTGTCACTAGAAAAGCCGTTACAGGAAATGAATGCATAGTATCCACCTTCGCACTGGTTGGGCTGTTTGCAGTCAGCATTCGGTTGTGGAAACCCCCAAAGTTTTAGGTAGGCCTCTGCTAAACATCTGAACTACATGCCTGAGCCTACGGACTTTACAGATACCCCTGATAGGATGCTGTTCCCAACTTGTGATGAAATCCCAAAGGTCGAATCAGCATTATGCTTATCGCCATGTTATCCATGCTGCATTTATCTGCACCTCATCCCACGAATCATGACATCCGAGCAGCTGCTTTGAGGAACTTACATTTCCAATTTGCGAAGACTTTCTCGGGTAACCATTGGGATGCAAACCGCAGTTCATTTATTACATGTGTGATTGTGTAGGGCCGATGAGTGCGAGACCGATAAAATGACTCACTGATTTGACCATTCAGGAGACTGTTTGACCGTACGCGAAGGCCGAACAACACGTTGGCGATTCGAGATTGTCCAGGTTGTATATGAACACCACTGAGTAGTGTCATGTTCGTTTGCACACCACCATACCTAAGGCACATTGGCACAATTACTGTAGGATGAAACCAGTGAGAAAGCATATTTGGCGAAATGCAAGCAGTTCGACCAATCCTGTCATCCTGTACGACACCACAGTACATAAACTCAAGAGAGCTCAGTGGTTACGGCGCAAGCCTACTGACCGGAAGTTCTGTGGTTCGAACCCGACACCGGCATTTCGACTGACCCTGTCTTGGCATGGGCAATCTGGCAGTATCTCTGGCCTCGGGCTTCCTTCGGTTAGCATGGCAGCGAGGCGCCACAAGGGTTTTACGACCGAATGGTTGTTACTTCCTGTTATTTACATAGGATCCAAATGTGCGTGTGACATTAGAGAGTGCGATATAGCTTACTGCGTGTTTTATAAAGCATCAAAGGACCGCGATCCCCCAAATACAGTGATACTGGTTTCCGCAGGCCAGCCGCTCTCAAGTAATCAAACATCACACCGGTTGGATGGCTGTGTCACGTGCAGGCTACGCGGTAAACGAAGACACACCCGATTGGTCAGAATGTCAGACAATTAGGCTCGGTGCTTCTCGCCCCTCCACGAATAGTCCAATGCGACCTTATGGAACATTCTGTGGTGACCCGATAGATACGAGTATTATAGTCTTTGTCTCCATAAAGGGCAGTCTCAAGCTACCGCGCCTCTTGATATACCATAGTGGGTGGAGCAGGAAGTCACGCATCGACACCACCGTCAGCGAAACACAACACCTTGCACCCACGGAGTCCGGAATGGGCTCCCCTCGTGAGCCGCCCGAAGAGATCAATCGCCAGTAGTCCTCTTTTTCTATAGGCTATACGATTGTTTAGGTCTAACCCAGATACTTTGTGGGTTGCCATCGTTTGACAGAAATATCCCGAGTTCCAGGGGAACAGTCCTATAACTAATGCACTGAAAATTCACTTGGAACCCAGCAATTTGGGTTCAAGTAGAACATAAGGTTGACGGAAATTCGGGGACTGCGCCTACCTGATGAGCCCGAACTAAAAGGGCGAAACCGGTCATGAGCTGTCGAAGAGTTTTCAGCAACCTTATGAGTAGTATATTACGTCTATACATGTATCGCGATATCTCGAATATCGTAGCAACTGGAACATGAGGCGGCCTGGTGCAGCACATTCAGTTGCCTGGAAACATTAAAAACGGGGGATTCAGCTGGATTCCAGGTAAGTCTCTCGCGAAAACCAAATTGATTTGCAAATGAGTGTAATCCTATAACTCGTTTTTGAATCAATTCCCTCACTGGGGACCGGAAGCGGGTTGTGTGCTGATAATTGCCCGTAAGGTCGGTCAGAGAACCAATTCGACCTCTTTCTGAGTCATTTCTTTTCCGGGACCGTTGTTTCCTCTGGTTTGAGCAGGTAGTATGGTAACCATGCTCCTGAAGTATCTTTGTTGCCAGCAGTTGCTGTGACCGTGTGAGGCATCGGCACTCAATATGATTTTTTTTCGGAACTTTCTGACGTGAATTCCACCAGGATAGACTGTAAATGTATGACCATACGCCCATACATATTGTTTCTTGTTCACTTTATCCTAGCTACCTGTACCACACTCAAAACATCAAGTCCGCTTTCGTACAACAGTTTTCACGGCTGGTTCGGGCGGCACCTCGCCATCAGGACTCTAATCGCCAAAAGCCTGCTACGTCGCTTCGAGCCAGTGTGTTGGATGTCATTCAGCACTACAAACAACCAAACTCAGTCTGGACTCGGCAGAGTCCCCAAATTCTTCCAGACGACTGCCTGGCTGTCGGTGTCACTGACCCTCTCGTTGTATGCCGAGGCGCTCAGCACATGTTCGAATCGGATTCAGCCGTACCATTTACTACATTGGTTACCAATGCTGGAATTGAATGCTACTCACCGGACCAACTCCCAGCACACCGTAAAACCTTCTGGGACCAGTATATTTCCACTTGACCAGAATCGCCACTTTGTGCATACTTCTTGTACAGTCATGTTGCCTACCCAAAAGATTAAAAAATTTCTCAACTTCACACTCCCGTGTTCCCAAACATTGTTAAAATCATACCACGTGATTAGACGCGAAACCCAATCGGTTGGGATTGACAAAACTCTCAACAGATTGGAGTGCGCAAAGGCATTGAGGAGAAGAGAAAGACGATCCGGAGGTGTAGGGCACAGCAGCGGGTGAAAGAATAATGTCGAAACGGGTCAACTTAGATGAACATAACGAAACACAGCCAAAAACGCCACCACAAAGCTGTACACACATGTACTGTTGCCTCAGAACGGCGATGAAAGACCTGGTTGGAGAGAGATGAATAGAAAGTACCAGAAATGAAAAATCAGGGGGGAGGCGCGGGGGTGTAAATCAAACTTCCAAAAGCACTCCTACACAGCACTGGCAGTGAGGACAATCGTGTTGGAGCACTTGTTGGCGTAGTTGTTCCAGTGTTTGGTTGGATCGAATCAGACGATCGGGTGATTGATCCCTCGGTGCCTGGTTTTTTGATGACTGCTCCTCGGCATCCTCATCGCACAATAGAGATAAACCAGCCTCTGCGTCAGTTTCGTCTGTCGTGTTATTGACCTCCTCGAGAAGAGATTGAAATTCTGATAAAAAGTTTGTTTGTCTCAGCTCATCGTCTGGGTTATTGTGTTTGGGAACAAAAGAATGTAAACAAAAAAAGAATTACATTTTTTTTAAAGAACCAACAAAATTTGAGTAGAATGACACGATATGTAGCCACTAGAAGAAGGTATGCAGAATATACTATGACATGTGCAAGTGTAGGTCAATCGATTGCTGGCCAAGCAGCTGCATTCCTATGGAATCCTGTCCGACCTTTCCGCCGAGATCTAGATGGTCGTAACTTAACATGTCTTTCGTACAGGTTGACTCGAACACCTTGACTGTTCAGTGTAGTGTCGTTTAAAACGGAGGGGGCGCAACAGTTGTAGCTCAAACGAGCCAACTTACACCACGGAGCGTATCAGGGGGCTCTACTGCGCGTCAAGTAAGAAGTGTTTATCAATCAGATTCAGTCTAGGCTGGTTTGGTGAACAACCCAGCAGTGATCGTGAAATTGTATTTTCTGCCCAACTCGCGTACCGCGCTCGTAAATTGTTTACACAATCACTGACGCTCACCTACGCAACCGTTTTGATTCAAACATGGAGTGAACTTCTGGTTCGTTTCGGTCCGAGGACGATACTCATCTGGTGGGCCGCAAACATGACGAAACCGGTGATGAGCTGTCAGGAATCGAAGCCATTGGCGATCAGTTGGCTCACTCAGGAGGATTTCCTTTCCATAAGTAAGAGATAAGGGCGCTTAATCTGTATGATGCCAGGAATTAAAAAATGTGTACGGTGAGGACGTCCACTTGTGGAAGATTTACAAACTCTCCGGGAGAACCCACATTGAGCTTGAAAAAGGAAAGTTCTCACATGTCCTGTTAATATCAAAGCGTTTCGAAACTCCGTCGACAATATCGATCTCGCGAACTGAATGACACGCAAACAGTAAGGTTATTAAACCTCCGATCAACAACAGATCCAGCCGAGTTCACTTGAGTTTCCCGTTTAACACCAAATTAGTGTGCAACTGAGAATTCCGTCCAAATTGAGTTAAAGTAGAACATAAGGTTGACGGAAACTCGGGGACTGCGCCTACCTAATGAGACCGAAAAAGAGCGAAACCGGTCGTGGGCTGTCGAAGAGTTTTCAGCTATCTTATGAGTGGTATATTACACCAATTTTTTCATCTGTCCCCGCACATCACGACTGCATCCAGCCTTAATTTGGGTGCTTTTCGTGGTGCGAACGTGGTAAACGTGATACAAACCATACCTTTGTGTGCCTCCGCGTCTGCGGATTCACCAGCATCGGACCCCTCACCAGCTGTTTGCGGAACCAATTCTTTCATGTGTTGAAGTCGTGAACGCAACCGCATTCGGTCCTTTACTAAACGACCCAGAAGATGTTCACGAGCCTGTGCACGACGGGCAGCAGCGGCACGGCGATGGGCGAACAGTGTCACGTACTCCCCAACCGTAGCCGCCTCCATCTCCAGTTGTGTGACAACCGACTCCAGTTTGGCACGATCTTCTGTCGCACGACTCAATTTGTCCATGCAGTCGACAAATTTGCTCTCGAGCTGATTGTGTGCAAGCTGCGAAACAGCGGGTGTGAGAGCCAGTTAGTTATTGTTCGGAAGAAAGCCATATTGTTTGGCTACCAAAACCTTTTTCACGATTAATTATCATGCAACCCAAAAAAAGAGGTCACCGAAACATAAACCGGGGGTAAGTTGCGAATGCACATGGACTTGAATAGGAACTTGAGCGTATCATGCGATAGGAAAAACAGGTAGCCTTGGGAGGGCATCGAACCAGTAAAAATCGAGAGGTCGCAAGTTCGAATCCCGTCTAGAGGTCTTTGTTTGTCTTTGGGTTTTGCTCGTCCTTGGGCCAGACCAGTAATGCATTTGACTGTTAGGGTAAAATTCTTCTGCAGCATCAGTCCACAAAAGTGACAGGTTCGGAGAAGTGTCTTTAAACAAGTTCCTATGCTTTGATCGCAATCCTAAGTCCACCCGCTTGCTTTCTAAAATTAAGCACATCAGGACTGATGGACAAGCACCAAGCTTCAGCACTCAGCTCAGACTCGAAGCAACCGTTTTGACCGGTTGTTGTTATGACCTGTTATAGGGCACACACAAGAAAACTTTTACCAGCCTGCCTCACATCAGGGCATTATAGACAGATGCCGTCTGAAACACCACCTGGTAATTGCATAGATTTACCCGACTCTGTTTTGTAGCCGAGTACATGCGACAAACAGACAGAATTCCTGAAAAGTGAGGAGGTTTCCTCAACCATCTCTCGCGTGGGCAAGCTGACGTTCTTAAGTGTAAGAAGACTGATCCTCTCTGATAACCAGTCCGCCCTTCACAGAGATACAAGCCAAAAATTCATGTGCACACCATACAGAGGCTCCCAGGTTGGTTGAGTTCGCTCAGGTAGGCATTCGAGTCACAGCTTACTTGTAAGTTGTTCCACTGTTCCACACTGGGTAACTGTTGCAAAGTCGCCTGATGTTGCCGGTTTTGCTCTGCTTGCACGGCGACTTCACGATTCTTTTGCGTGAGCAGCGACTGTGCCAGACGGTCCCAAGAGGTGACCAGCTCCAATGCATCCTCGTGCAGTTCTCGAATATCCTTCCCATTTTTCCAAGCCAGCGCAGTCCTGGACACATCTCCGTTGTCCTGGTTGACAGCTTGCTCCTGAAGCCATTCGAAAGACACTGTGATTCGATGCAACACAGTCTCGAACAACTCCAACCGGGTCTCCAACGCGGCCAGGGTAGCCTGCAATCGAGAGGCGCAAGACAAAACGATCGATACTCTCAGGTAATAAAAACAAGCATTTCGGACAAGAATCTAGGATCAGGCAAGTTAGCTCAGTGGTTAGAGCGCGAATTTACTGACCGGAAAGTCCGTGGTTCGAACCCGACCTTTGCCTCTCGACTTCCTCTGTCTAGGCTTGGCAGTATCCCAGCCCTCGTGCTTCCTTCGGACGGCATGGCAGCTAGGCACCCAAAGGATGTTACAGCTGAACGTTTTTTTTCCAAGTAGAACATAAGATTGACAGAAACTCAGGTACTGCGCCTAACTAATGATCCCGAAGTAGAAGGGTGAAGCCGGTCGTGTGCTGTCGAAGGGATTTCAGCAACCTTAAGAACGTCATAAACGAGACATTCGGCTGGGTTCCGCGTGATTCTCCCGTCAAAACCAAATTGGTTCGAGCATCCGAATGGAATAAGAAGCTGAACGATTTTCACTTCACTCTGGTGAACTGACAAGCTAAAGAAGAATCTGCCCAGACGAGCCAAACCCGTATTCGTGCTCGAAGTTCAACTGTTTTTGTGTGTGCACTGAGTTCCGGAAGCATTGGATTGCTGTCTTTTGGCATCATATTAGAATACTCAAACGTTTCTGGTGGAAATCAGCAGTCTCACGCCTCTCGATCACTTCACCTCCTGGTCTTAGTAACCACGTAACGAATGAGCTGTTAGAGTGATACCGGACGGCCCAGCATAGTCTCATTTTTTTAATGAGTTTTAACAAGCGATTAGTCATACTATACACGTATTTCCTTCCCTCACTATTGCTGATCCTACCACGTGACCAACCAGGTGTGATTAAAAACCTAGCCGCCTCGCGTGACACAAGGATAGCTCCAATAAGCTGTGGAACAAAAGGCATAGCGAGTACAACCCAACGCGACTCGGACGATGAACCTGAGTGCGAACAAATCAAGTCACAACGTAGAGCCAATGAAAAAACGAGGCTCGTTATTCGCTGACTGCGTTTCGACCATTAAAACTATCCGTAGAGCCGAGAGGTACGGAAGGAGATACCCTTAGGGGAACAAATCCAGTATGACGAAGTGACTGCATTTCGGGGAAACAATCCCCTCGAGAACCAGACAAAAACACTTTTGGTCCTGCGAATGGCTGACTTACTACTAAAGAAGACACTGAGGTGGCAATGCCCCCGTATATTATCGACAAAGACTGCGATTCCAAGTGATACACTGATGCGCCATATCGGTCAACTCTTGCCGGCTGGATTCGACTAGAATTAGTCCGTCAGTTGGCCTTGGATGTGCATTACGAATACCACCACCCCTTAGAATTTAAATACTGATTGAAGGTAGCAGGACAAAAGAATAGGATGAAGCCACATATATTTCTCGAGTTCTTGATAGTCGTTTCTCGTACAATCACTTATCCTGTTCGTATTCAGCTTAGTGAGCAAGCCATTAGTGTTTTGCATCCTAGATGATGGCCATTAAACACATTCGACATGCTGCACTGATGTGCATAAATCGCATACAGGCAACATTCCTGAGCGCCCGTGTAATTCGATGCAAAAAATTCTGCTTGAACAACCGTCGAGTAAAGATAAAACTCCAGTACTTCGGGCGCATTCGCCGCACACTTTGTAATGCCCCGGGGATGTTTCCCCGTAGGATGTACTGTATCGAAAAAGGGTCGGTAATGTCAAAAAGTCGTAATTATGCACTTACGTGACTGTTTTCCAGTTCTTTCATCAACTTGCCCACAAGTTCGTCATTGTTTTCTGTCGCGGGACTGTCGGACTGTTGTTGTTGCTGCTGCCGAGCCTCCACGTGGAGGGTGGTGTGTGTAGCATGGTCACATTCTCCGTGCTCACGCGCCCGATCCAACTCTCTTGAGAGCGCCTCGAACGCCTCAGACAAGGCGTTGTACTCGGACTCCCGCCTGGCACACTGAAAGATGGGAGAAAAGGCATCATGGAGTCAGAAGAATGCAAAACAAGATTAGGGATTTGGCACACTGAGAAGGCGAGACGACAGACGGCTGCGGGAGGGGAAAACGTTCGTTACAAAAAACGCATGGGATTCGACACTTAGAGGCCCATCTATACAACCCCTTTCCCACAAACAAATCGAAAGGCTTGTTGAAGAGAATTCAATTTGAAGAAACTTGTCGAAGTCAAGTCCACACCGGCATAATCCCTGTCCTATATAGAATACGATTGTCGTAAATGTTTGCCAATACACATGTTCCGACAATAGAACGGAATGCAGGCTACAAAGTTTGGTTAGTTTCGGAGAAGGGAGCTCAACAAGATCAGTTGACTAACGACCATGGATCCGTGCTTTCCGGTACTGTATTTTACAGGTTGGAGGTTGGCGTGTTTTGTGTTTGACGGCGTACTTATTGCTTCGCCCTACCCACGTTTCTGACTACTTGACCTGGTCACAGGCAACTTGGGGTAAAACTGTGCAGCTATACGTCCATATTAGGGCTGGAGTCGCTGCAGTAAGGGTTACTAGATGGAATAGGTACCGTGTCTGAAAACATGTTCTTCAGGTATTCAAACAGTGTCGGGTGGAATCTTGTGCCAAAGCCGTTTCATAGCTCGCAGTAATGCCTGCAACGACCAGCAAGCCTAACGCGCACGTGCTTGGTCAGAAGGTCGGCTTACTAGTCTGTCCAGTATCAAGGCAAGCTCTGCTTGGTCGAAAACTTGAGCCTAACCAATCCATTGGACCCCGGTTGCCAGTGTCGTGCCAAGACGGCGTCTAAATTCCCAGAATGCTGTCGTTACATACAAGCTGCACATAGTGTTTGTACTAGTTTCAGGCGCTTAATACACAGCGTAAGCATGGTGGTTCTGCAGAAAACCGATCTAAGGCATGACATTACATCAAACAAAATCAGTTAATTCAACCGTACATCAATTACAGAACCAATCAGTGGAAGCCACCAGAAGGAAGCACGACGGCTAAGATACTGCCAGGTTGTCCATGCCTAGACAGGGGAAGTCGAGATGCAAAGGTCGGATTCGAACCACTGACCTTTCAGTAAATTCTAGCCTTAGCCACCCCACCCCAAAAATCGTTCAGTTGTAACACCCTTTCGGTGCCTAACTTCCTAACCAAACAACAACGTTCAATCGTGCGGTAGTTTCTAAATTTAATCCAACCTTTTGATGTCAATAGGTCTGGAACGCCAGGTTAGAGCAACTTCTGCCATCAACCTATATAGTGCTATCTCAAATTTTCGATTACCGCATGTGTTGAGCGGAAATTTTCAAACCTCCCTAAAGTAGCCCCTGGTGCTAATAAGTTCCATCCTCATAGTCCATGCTACCCATGAACGTACTATTCATCACCCTCATCTCGTAGTCCACAAGTTCCAATGGGACATTTACACTCATCTGGAAATTTCATTGGTGTTTCCGGGAGACCACACTGAATCTCTCGTGAATGTCACCCTTCAACTGAATGTGCTGTCCATGTTAACACCAAAACAATTTGCAAATGGGCACACTTCGCCAATAACGTACGACTTGGTGTTCAAGTAGAACATTTGGTGGATGGAAACTCGGGGACTACGCCCATTTCATGCGCCCGAAAAAGAGCGAAACTGGTAAAGCGCTGTAAAAGAGTTTTCGGCGACCTTGCGAGTAGTATGCTAAGACAAGAAAATATACTGCGGGTCTCGAATGTCGGATTAACTGGAACATGAGATCTACTTTGTGAAACACACTGAATGCAGAGTATCGTAGAATATTTCGATTTTTCACTCGTTCCGTTTCGTGATACGGTACCCCCCTTTATCTAACGTTCTTCTTTGTGAAGCTCTGCTCCCACGAACTTACAGCTGTGTACAGCATTCACGAGCGCCGGGCTATTCGTTCCCCCTTTCCATGGTAAACCCACCTAGTTAATGCGGTCTGGCTTGGCTTATCGAGGTCGCACTCGAGAAGGGGTACTGTGCCGTCCCCAGATCTTTCTAACTTTGGAACTCCAAGTATTCTTGTACTCATATTCACCCTTTAAAGTTAGAAATAGCTCAGCGTTTAAGGCGTAAAACTACTGTTCGAACCCAACGCTGACTGCTTGATTGCCCTGATTTTTCACTCGTTCCGTTTCGTGATACGGTACCCCCCTTTATCTAACGTTCTTCTTTGTGAAGCTCTGCTCCCACGAACTTACAGCTGTGTACAGCATTCACGAGCGCCGCAAATCAGTAGGTTTGGGTAACGGCACATCGTTCACATGGTGCAAAATACTACCAAATGACACCAGTATGTTGCCGGAACAACAGCATGGATGCAATACTGTTCGTCCTACAAAGTGGTCCTAAGAAAGAACTCCCTTCTGCAAGGATCTTCTTTCAGGTTGTCGGTTCCTTGTGAGTTCCTGAATGGATATATGCCTCTAAGGAAAGGCAAGGTGTCAGAAGAGATCACCCAAGTTGAGTTCATGTGGGAAGTTCTTTGGAACTGGAGCAAATTTACTACACTATTTTTCATTACAGAGAACCACTTGAAAAGATCGAGCAGAAGTGAATTTAAAGTTCTCTATAAAAAACACGATCCTATACCCGTCCTCCCGAGGAAAACCACTTTAAGGAACCAACCGGAAGAGGAATCCTACATGTATACCCTATTATCGTTGGTAGTAGTAGGTACTGAAGACCTTATAGACCACAAATTCCAGATTTCCTTCGGACACTTTTCAACCCATCAGAGGGCATTAATAATATAAAACAATAATAATAACGGCTCAGTTATAATACCCTTTCGATGCCTAGTTGCCAGGTAACCCAAAGAAAGCACCAGGTCCGGGATACTTCCAGGTTGCCGAAGCCCAGACAAGAGCAGTCGAGATGCCGGGGGAGTCGGACTTTCCAGTCAGTAAGTTCGCGCTCTAACCACTGACCTGTCTCAAGCTCATACGGCATTAAAACGCCATCATTGGATACCTTGTAATATGCCTTTCTCCGGTTAGCTACTCACTGCTCTGTATGGTTTGCTCCATGATGCTTAAGGCCAACCAGGTTCATATGGAAAGGCTCCACCAAAACGAAATGGACATAAGGCTGCCGTGGTCCTCGGAAGATCGGGGCTGTGAATAAAGACAGCAACGTTTCCGCGTCATTGTATGATACATCCAAAACAAGCTTGATATGATCTCCATCTTAGTTATACCCATTCACCTACAGATCTGAGCACAACCCAAGTTGCCGATGCCGCACCTAGAGGTGATGAATGACAACTGTCAGTCGACGGGGCTTGGTTTGTTTGACTTGGAAAATGCGGTTCCTTTGCGTACTGACCGGAAAGTCCGTGGTTCGAACCCCGCCTCTGCCTCTCGACTTCCCCTGTCCAAACTTGGGCAACCTGGCAGTATCCCGGTCCTCGTGTAACCTTCGGGTGGCATGGCAGTTAAGCACCGAGAGGGTGCAACAGCTGAACGACTTTTTTCCTTAGGGTTGTTTGATTGACAGAATGTAAGCAAACCGATAATTATCCCAAAAACCAGGTACGAGCGGGAGGATTCCCGCAGTATTCTCTGAGAATCCAATACGGCGTGCTTTTTTTTAGAAAAGTTAATTTCCGCCCCAAGGAAAACAGAGGTTCCTGGTGACAACTGTCCGCATGTTAAACTGAACCAAATCTACGCGTACTTATAAGGACAAGCGAGAAAGGATGAACCAACTGAAAAACGTTCTCCGGGTCTGATTAGTAAGTTCGAACCTCCTAATTGGTCAGGGTTATCACAACCCACACCGGCGGTCTGAGTCAGACGCGAGTGGGCAATTTTTGTTAACCATTACCTCATTCATCTGTATCATATCGATTATTCTTACCTGCTCACCAAGCACGCCACTATTTCGAACTTCCAATGGCTTTTCTTCTCATTCATTCATGGTTATAGTACTTGTTTCATGAACACCATTAGGGGGGCATTTGTAATTACTGAAGTTCACGACCTACGTAACTCCGTTTTTCTTCTTGAGTTTTTTATTTGCATAACCATGTTTAACAGAACAGTCGAAAACCAAAGCACACAGACGCCTTTGCAAACCACAAACGCATAATCGTCGTTTGTGACCCGAACGTACGTGAAAATACATTCATCTTGCGCACTTCAGCAAACATCGGCAACCTTATACATACATCACCCGCTACACTGATAGGTAAATTTATCCAGTGACTGTGAAACTATGAGAGATTGGGAAGTTTACACTAGGACACCGAAGGGGTTCGGCGGTATAGTCCTCCCTCGTGCAGTGCGTTCAGGCCAACAAGCAAAAAGTCCAAAATTCAATCGTCCCGACAAAGTGCTCGAAGCACAGCTCGCCGAGGACAGACTTTCAGGTTGTGGTTATAGTGGTTCTTTTTCGTTTTGGGTTCTTAGCATTCGCTTCCGCCTAAATGCATAAACCATCGTGGGTTTTCCATAGAGTTAATATGCTTTTCGGTTGGCCAGACCCCAACAGGGTTTAAGAGAGGTTACCACTAGACCGTCTGTTCGTGGTGAGAACGTACCATGTGCACGAGGATTTTCGCAATGGTCCTCGCCCTGGTCAGTCAGAAATACAGCTAGGTCACTCAGTATTACAGCTCACAGCGGACGACACCCCTAAAGTGTCAGTGTCTCCTTAGAAACCCTCAGCCCTGTTTTGAATGGCTTATCGTATGTTTTAAGTGAGCTGGAATACCGCCAGAGCAAACACACCCAGACAGGAAGACGATTATGGTCTTCAATCAAAGTCTTCGCTCAAAAGCCTGACCGCAAGGCAGAGGTGTTTGGCGGGAAATGCAAGTGCATTAACAGTTTTATAGAACAAGTCACCAGACATGTTCCAACCCCCAACCTGGAGGGCCAGAAGACTATGCTGGTCAGACCTCCGTCATTGACCAACCTGGTATGAGAGCCCCTGCAAGGGCCGCATGGACACCCACCCAGTTCACTGGGTCACTGAGGACACAAGCCGTCACACCACACTAAGGTCCAGTCTCTTTGTAACAGATCTGTCGTATGGTGCGCTGGTTAATGAGACCAGTAATAGGAGGAACTAATCCAGAGCAAACAGACAAGGAATGAAACCGCTGATGACGCTTGGCTTCCTACTCACGTGTTCTTGAAGTCGCTCCAATTGACCACGGTAGTCGTGCTGAATGGTGCCACTTTCTCGGAGGGCGTGCTGCTCCCGCTGAAGGTCATTGGTGAGTTGCATATTTTGGTTGCTCTATAAACAGAAGAGGAAAGTGCAGGAAATCATTTCAGTATGGATTTCGTCTGTTGGGAATCTCAATGGAGAAAATAGTGACGGGACGTCCCTTCGGGTGCGGGGGCGTTGCTTCAAAACTGGTAGGTAGTTACGAACGCTCAATAGAAGAACACACGGCAACAATGGTGAGGGTAGGTGGAGTTTGGAGGATGACACAAAAGAGAGGGTTCATCAGCGAAATTCAGCAAACGGTTGAGTTCGGTAACTGATCTGTTTTACCCTATTCCTGGAAGAGTGACTTTTACAGGATGTGTCGGGGAGTGAAACAAACATTCGTGCACAAATAGGACAGAAGGGTGTGAATCACAGGAAAGCGCATACCATACTGACAAACGCATCTTGCAGTTCGGTGAGCTGTTGCTTGAGCGTACGATTTTGTTCCACTGCCCGACTGAGAGCCGTACGTTCGGAGGTTGCTGTGGCCAGCACCGAATCCCGGTCGGCTAACAGCACATCCTTCTCGTGAATCACAGACTCGGCATCCAGCAGTCTGGACTTCAGTGAGACCGTCTGTAGAGGGGCGGAAAGTAGGCGAAAGGTGATTTCATCCGGAGATGTGTAGCTGGGAGGGCTAGAACTGGGTTGGATTTTCACTCAAAAACAATAGGGAAAGGCTTAGAGGCAATCGGGAAACAACTGTTTAACTAAATCCGTCGATCGTTTTGCAGAATCTCCTGAAGCGGACTATATTCAGTTTGTTTACACAGGTGCACGCGGAGTAATTCTACTCAGGAGGTGCCTTCGTATCAACCATTTTTGGAGGGAGAAAGAAAAATTTAATCTGCCAAGACCAGTCAGCAAACAGTCCACCAAAATCGTTGTTAGGAGAGTATATGCACACGATCATCGCCCTATTCTTTGAAAAACATGGCGAAGCATAAGCTCTGTTGAATAAACTAACCACCGTCATACCGTCTTTCGGCATGCGTCTTGCGACTTCAAAATGTAAATTCTTGCTTCAGAACGTATAGTCTATCAGTTTACTCCCAACCATCTAAGGAGAACCACTGGAGAATTTGTGGAGAGTTTTACATACCCACGTAATTGTACTAGCTCCGGCGAAAGTGTGACTATGTGAAACACGTAATGCCAAACGATGAGATTTACGGACGAACGGCTATTGGAGTATGAAATTTCCACAGACGGTTTATCGCTTAGATCACACACTAGTATACATCACATCTCCCTAATGTTGTCTGACTTACTCCAGTGAGGCAGTGGTTGCACGTGTGGGATTTGAAATGGCAATGTGACCGTACACTCGAGTCTATTAATTCGCTAAACTTAGCAATTTGTCTGTAAACGTTTTGTCATCATTCGAAGAGGCATCGTCAGTATGCCTCTGGATGGGGAGATCACCTTTCCTTGCTGCGTTTATATAGTTGTAAGGGATGGCTGCTTAAAAGTCATCTCACTGGTGATGCGATTGGTTCGTTCGCGATCTGCATTACGTTGTCATCAGTCATGCTTGTTTCTAATTGGTCCACTAGATACTAACGAGGAAAAGAGGGATAAAAAGGACCAATCAAACGCAAGCAACACACATCACAACGCAACACAGATTGCGGACGAATGAATCCCCTCAAGGATAGGATGATTGTTAAATAGCTAATTGCACTAAGTGCCTAAAATACTGTTTAAAAATTATATAAACGCAAATAACTGCATAAAATCCCTCAACCACACAGTGACGAATGCCACATGGAATGCTAGACAGACGTTTGCAAACGAATCACTGGGCTCGACGAACAGATCAACTGCCACTTGATCGACAGCCAATGGGGTTGAGACATAATCATCCCAAGCAAATGTGTAACAAAGACATTGCAAAAAAGTGTTTGCTTTCTACAGCTGAAGGCAGATCAGCGCGCATCAAGTACATGTTTATCACCCGGTAACACAGTCGGACAGAAACAGCATCATAACCCACCATCCCATTCAAGTCACAAGTAGATAAGGAATAATGAACAAGGACGGCACGATTATCGTACCCTACGCAAATAACTGCATAAAATCCCTCAACCACACAGTGACGAATGCCACATGGAATGCTAGACAGACGTTTGCAAACGAATCACTGGGCTCGACGAACAGATCAACTGCCACTTGATCGACAGCCAATGGGGTTGAGACATAATCATCCCAAGCAAATGTGTAACAAAGACATTGCAAAAAAGTGTTTGCTTTCTACAGCTGAAGGCAGATCAGCGCGCATCAAGTACATGTTTATCACCCGGTAACACAGTCGGACAGAAACAGCATCATAACCCACCATCCCATTCAAGTCACAAGTAGATAAGGAATAATGAACAAGGACGGCACGATTATCGTACCCTAAACATGAAAACCCATTATTATACAATCTACATGTAATGTGCGAGATGTAATGTTCACGAGATATTCGGAAAGAGTACAGGAAAGAGCTTTCCATATACAGATTAACGGTAGGTGTTCCTGAAGATTTGCGAGCTGTTTTGCTGGGAGAGGGTCATCCATCGGACGGCTTGCTGGTCCCTGTCTGCAAGTTGTTTTTCTTAGGAGGTTTTGCCACCTGCTTCAATGAATATTTAGCGAATTTATTGAAAGTCTTTATACGGGGATCTTATGAGGAGGGTGATTGTATTACCAAGAAGAACAAGACCGTATCGCTCAAGCAGGCGTGGTTGGTCACATTACTCTCAGCCAGATGAAATGAGGCATTCAAAACCTACAGCAGATTGCCCGAACTCACCTCTTCCGTGAGTCTTTGCAAGTCGTGCTGTTGCAGTGCCGTCAGTTCCTCCAGCTCTCGTAGCCGGGTGGAGTCCATCGTCGCCACACCTGTGCTCGTTTGCGTCTCATCCTCCATGTGTACATTTCTGGTTGAATCTGGGCTGGTGGACTGGTGGTGTACAATTTCCAGTTTACTCCCTGTGACAAAATGGTAAACATAGTTACCTGCCTTAATCGATTTAATCAAGGATGTAACACACAAAGCGCTTGGCAAATCATCAGCGCCGACCACATATCTGACGTGAACCCATGTGTGGAAGAACACGAATCACTTACGCTCAAAAACTTTGTCCCGGCAAGCGAAAGGGAATTCCGCTAAGTTTACCCAAGTAACTTTTCTTTTGAGAATAGTCAGCCCCGATAAAACCATCGCCCGATAACCTCACAACAGTAACCACCACCAAGAAGGACGAGGCCAGGGACTACTGTCCAACTGCGCTCCAAATCATGAAGTCGAAACAAGGTTCTCACTACTCATATAATTTGAGTAGCAAAATGACCATTCGGCGAATGATTGGCTGCTCAGCGTTCAGTCGAAGATTCCACAGGTTGTTATACGGCCCGTTGACGCTCCTCGGTAGCGCAACGCTGTTCAGCTTTATACAAAGAAACCCTCACTGAAGACGCTGAATGCCAAAACAAAGTGCACAATCAAGATTCCCAAAACCTGTTCAAACGACGATTCTACACTACTGCATCTGTTCAGATTGTGCCCAAATCACCCGAGTTGCCCTGGCGACATTCCGTTTACTGCACACCCAAAAGGAATTTCTCACCTGTTGAGACTAAGCACATCATGGCCGCGACGGAATTCGAACCCCGATAATCTGCCACGTAAGGCGAGCAAGACTGAATTATCACCTCTGAAGTCAGCGATTGTTAGTTCGTAAACAGGTAGATATGTGCGTTTTAGAACCACTGGACTGCAAAGCGTAATCAGTGAGTAGCCAAAAATGAATGGGAAACCCGAGTAGTGGAAAAAGAGTGCGAGGCTCCGAAGAGGAGAAAAGCGTCGCACTGACCGTTGAGGTGTGTCCATTTTCACAAAACTCTCACCAATTATAATGTTACTAAGAACAAATAACATAATCGATCAGCTGTAACACCCTTTTGATGCCTGACTGCAATGCCACACGAAGGAATTACGCGGGCTGAGATACTGCCAGGAGGCCCAGGTCCAGACAGGAACAGTCGAGGTACTAGGGTTGGGTTCGAACCACGGATCTTCTGCTTCACGCCCTAACCACTGAGCTATCTCGATTATTGAAATGCCAACACTGGCCTAGTATTCACATCATCCAAGGCAAGGTCAGTCAGTCTTGTTGAACATTGAACACACGCGTAGGAGTTCACCGTAGAGCATAGTTTAAATGTATGCGTGTGCGCACACAAGCCAGAGTGTGGGCCCGCCAACTGTCACCGAGGTTTGACCACAAACGTTCGGGTGTGCACGTCCACACTCCCTTATTCATGCTTGTTTGTGTGGTGCGACTAGTAAATACGCGCGTGCAACAGATATCGACGTTTGATTTGCATGCGCGACAAAATTGTATGACAATTGCTGTTTTCGGAAATCTCCATAAGTCGCAGCGCAAGATCACCTGGATGACATTGCGACCGATACCCTTGGATTACTGTTTTAAATGTGGTTTGGAGCCAAATACCGTTGTGCACTCAATGGACCGGTAGGGGTTCTCAACCAAGCGCTTTCACGTAACGGTCAGCCTCCGAAGAGGTCAACGAAGTGGACTGCTGAGTTCTCCCGAAGGAGAACATGTCAGCGACGACATTTATCATTCCAATGCCGGAATGTATGCATCGAAGTCGGAATTAAAAGTTTTCCCACTCCACAAAGATGAGAAAATGCACCAAGCCAACACCCAAACTAACATCGATCTTCTTTTGCATATTCCACGCGCGTTACAGGTTAAAGCATCTGGATCAACGAGAGGAGATTTTCAGTTCGCTATTGTGGAGAATGTTGGTAGCTCAGATGGTCATTGGTTTGTTCACTTGGCAGCTCGATTGCAAACATTTCATCACTGATCGAGGTGAGATCATCGGGGTGTTGTTGGGGCGCGTACTGGAGCGATGGACCGGTGGCTATGCGCCGAGTAGTGTTACGTGTGCTGCTAGCCGGGGCAGGCCTACGATCACGATTGGCTGGGCGGTTGGGCGGTTCCATTGGTTGGTCTGTTATCCTCTCCCCTGATTGATCGATGTCCTCGTGGCCTTTGCGCTTGGCCTCCCTTGCTCCCGTACTCCGGTCAATGCTGGAGCAACCTGTGACCTTACTCCTCTGGGTTACTGTTTGTGGCCCTTGTTGATCTGACTCAAAGGAGTCTCTTGTGTCTTGGTGTATCGTTGATCCGATATTCCGATCGCTCTGAGTATACCGGTTGAGATATTGGTCCTTTGCACGTGGTGATGCGTAAATTGGATCCACTTCAATGCGTCAGTTGGTCGAGTCCGTCCTGGAGTACCATGCTTCCCGAAATTCCCAATCCATGTCTCCATTTGTCAAGATTTTGCGTTTTACAGGCTGAAGTTGTGACCTTGGTCTACATGTATGGACATCAAGGATAGGGAGTCATACCTCTTGAGGGTCGCGTTGTGTTCCCTTATTCGTGTGCATAATTTGCTTCCAGTTTGTCTGAGGGAGAACTTGCAGAACTTTTCAGTTCAGGCTGTAGGAAAGGGGAATCAGTGTGAGCTGAGCAAACTTTAAACCCCAAACTTCTTGTAGTTCAGAACCGTGGTAGTTTTTCTCTGAATGTCTCAGGTGGTGGTGTCAAAAACATTTTCACGCACGTCTGAAGTACTCTCAGAAACATCTGAAAAGCCTTGAGAAAAGTCCAAGGTCAAGCTATACATAACATTTTGGTGCACTAAACCTGACACTGGGAAAATCAATGGTCCCATGATCACGATCATCCGTTGCCAGGTTTCTGGGGAATGAACAACGACAAAGGTGCTCTGTACTTTGTAGCCTCAACCTTCAACCTGGTTGCGATGACCAATCAAGCCGTTTAGTTCAAAGAAACAGCTTCTTTAAAGAATGTTCCCAATGGAACAGGTTTTCCGTGCATTAGCAGCCAACTCAGTTGCCTTGGCAACAGCGAAGATGGGTCCACGAGAAAACTGGTGTAGCAATCGATTCAAGCGAACAACGCATGTATTTAGACCGTGGTGATGCCAGCCGAATTGTGATGATTTCATGTTGACATGGTAACGTCAACAGACAAATGGTTTCATTGGTGTAACATTTAATTTGCTGCTTGTGAAGAGGAAACTGAGGAAACGTCTGGGAACTGACTGTCACATGCCTGAGTAACTATACTGAATAAAAAGCTTCCAGGATCGAGCAAGTTCGCTGGCCATTTGGAAATATCCTATTTTCGAGGTACAAAAATAACGAAGACAAAGACAAGACAATTCACCTGCATTCCTTTGAGATGCGCTCTTCAGGGGTGATAAGTCACTAAGGTTGTTTGGCTGTGAAGTCCTTAGGAAACGACGGAATACATATTCAACATGGGTATGCACTAGTTTAACGATGACTCACACAAAGTGTATCGCACGCCTTCTACGTGTACCTGATGAAATCTCATCCGTATCTGGGTTTATCGAACGGTATTTTTGAAGGGAGGGGGCTAAGGTTTTTGGTACTTCTGAAATAAACTCCCAACAAAACCGATACTCTTGTATAGCATACTAACGCAATAGGGCTAACCGATCACTGATCACCAGACCATTATGAACTGGTGTTTGTAGGACCTTATAAAGTCGAAATAATGACCATCCCCAAACAACACTGGTGAACACAATACACATTCTTACACGACGATGAAAGGTGAATAATTCTATTTCGATAGTCATTCAGTCCTTCAGCTCTCAACTCATCAGTCCAGTCTTGAAATGTTCCAACACTAGCCATGTCAAATTAAGTCCAGCCAATGGAAGTTTAGCAATGTGCTGAGTTACCGTATCAGCTGCGTTAGTGGCATCAGCTGTTTCGATGATGATAACTCACTGGTAAATCAAGGTCAACTGTTTAGGATATTCCGACCGTTAGGTTACCTCTTGAGGAGTAAAAAGACCGTGCTATAGTCAAGAAAATATCTTTTCCGATCGTTTCTTCCTGAGGAAAGTTATGATAAAGAATTTCAAGTCTCCATTTTCTCCTATGAATGAAGGTGCTCTCGCTGAAGAGGACATTTGGGGTAGTTATACTTTGCTGACAGCGTCCTTTGAGACCAAACACGAAATCTTCTTAGGAAACTTATATTTTTCTAATTCCCTCCGGACAAGGTTTCTGTGCGTATGTTGACTACACATGAGTTGGAATAGTGTACAATTGGTGGTTCTTCTGAAAACGACGATCTAACCGCGAACTGAGCTGGTCATTACCGTTATTGCAATTTTCCACCCCTGAGTTCAACCTGAAATTGTCCCCTCTCTGGGGACGAACAATCGCTCGAGATCCCAAAACCACTCGCTTTTGGGGGAAAGCAGCATTCCCCGATGCAGAAAAGCACGTTTATTCGCGACCGGTATACCATTTTTCGCCACGGTTGAAATAAACCGGTCTCTCTCTTTGTCAGGGGTGAGAAGACCGGATAAGCCTAAGCTTTTCGGAATATGACCGCATCCTTGCTTCAAAATTCAGCCGAATACTAAGCCCGCGTGGCTTAGTAACCATTAAGTCCCCTGTTGTGCATCGCTCTTCAAAACGTCATACACATAGGTGTTCGTGCAATACACAAAAGCTTACTTCAATATCCGAATAAAACCAGTTTCCACACACGAGGGATATCAGGCTTGGTTCACATGACTATGAACCTTAAATCTACGAGCTGGTATCCCTACGCAAAACTACAACCATGTTCATCTTCTAAATTGCTTTGTATGACGTTTTTTGCAAGTGTCCGGCATCTGTTTTTCATGTAACGCAAGTGGATCAGACGATGGCGCACAAATAGACAGCGGATTAGTGCAGTTATACATCATTTGCCGCAGGTCATGACCGACGGTTTCGAAACATCTTGTGAAGACATTGCACTGGCCATACGTCCCACGGGAGTTTTGGCTTCCAGTGTAATTCCAGCATATTGAGGTAGACAAACAACACCTGGAAAAGTGGGTTGCAAAAGTTCGGGAGAAAGTCAAAAGAACTCGTGCGGACAAGATACCGAACGACAATTAACTCACTACAATCAATCAATTCATCATCTTTTGCCCGAAGCGCACGGCGTGCTTCATCCAGGCACAGCTGTAGTTGTTGTTTGGAGGCGTTCGCATCGGACAGCTGGGAACGTAAATCTCCCGCTTGTTGTTCCACCTGAAAAAAGGAATATCGTAGAATTTTAGTTGGTCGAAAAAATGGGGTAAAAGTGAAAAGAGAACCATCCCATGCACATGTTCAGGGATTGAATCTTTCAAGGGCAAAGACCGAATAAAAACCATTCAGCTGTAACACCCCTCCGGTGTCTAGCTGCCATGCCGCCCGTAGGAAGCACGAGGGCTGGGATACTGCTAGGTTGCCCAAGCCTAGACAGGGGAAGTCGAGAGGCAGAGGTGGGGTTCGAACCTCGGACCTTCCGGTCAGTAAATTTGCGCTCTAACCACTTGAGCCATCTCGCCCCCCAAGGCCGAATAAAAGTTTTTGTTCAATACGAACCTGGGGGAAGCAGATTGTGTACTGTTTCCAGAGCGGCCAATGTGTGGTATAGCAGTGGTTCTGTGTCGACCAGAAGCTGGCTGACGCTTTGACGTGATTAGAGGAGCTTGGACATTGTAGTGGTCCGGAGGAATATGCTAGCTGGAAGCTGCGCATTACGAGGGTGTCTGGGGGTAAGGCCTCAAAGTCCAGTAGGGTAGGAGCACGAAGGCAGTCCGAGTGACCAAGATGTCCACATTTATGAAACCAGTGGTGCTGTCATTTCCCGAAGAAGAACGTATGTGAACACGACTGATCTTCCGACCGCTAAAAGATTGACTACGACCCTCGGCGAATTATCCGATACGGCAGAAAAACAATTGCAACCTAACAAGAGCTCGAGGCGGCTCCAAACACATCCGTCTTACATAGTAGTACCAGGGGTGTGGCGTCCCTACACACTTGAACTGGGTTAGAAATCCTGGGCGACGCGGGCCAGACTACTGCGTCACTAACTCCGGAACAAAACCTCATAGTCTCCCACTGTCTTGTCGCACAAACTTTTCGGTCAAAGGCGGACGTGGAGTACTTCAAACAAACACTTTTCCCTAGCTTGGGCAACCGAGAAGTGTCTTTCGCCAAACGTCATCCACTCTCCCCTTCGGCCAGTTAGCTCTGGTTTATTCAAGTGTCATTCACCTATTATTGTATCGTATCCAGACGATTGGCCAATGAGACAAAGCAAAGGACCGCTTTGAATGTCTTGCAAGGTCATGTCAATCCTGACGAATGATAGATTGGTGAATTCAACACACACACACACACACACACAACTCGCCATTCACCGGATTTATCACTGCAGCATCGTCCACTGAAATTTTAGATCCAAACTTCTCATGAACAGTCGTCAACATCGGTTTGACCAATGAAAATTCACCAGGTTTGATGGTCCGGGTGACATTGCTTACTATATCCCTGATTGAGTGTAAGAGTCTTGGAAAGGGTTGATCGTAGCAAGCGAAGCGCCAGGATCAGTTCTTTTACACGTCTTTTACAGTCCAACTTTAAACCTACATCCTATCGCAAGATGCCCGGGCTTCTTCATGTTGTCTGGACCTATTTTAGCCCAGATTGCCAAGTTGGGCGTATATTTGAGGAAGATAAGGACGACGCGTTCCAATTGATGTCCGGAACCACAGATGGCTCAATTCAACGCTCGGAATGCCGGAGACAAGCAGAAAACTAATTAACGGCCCCGTCAGAGCAGAGAACACATAAAACTTGGTACGTTGTCTCATCGATAAGGCAAGGAAAATCAGTCATTGGTGAATGCACGTCGTCAACACACACACGGGCAAAGCAACACAAACCGGTCAGGAGAGAAAGGAAGGTCATGTTCCAACGTCTTCCCTTCCAACAGGATCTAGCACTATGTTAGACCTTCCCAACTCGGATTGACCAGTGTCCTTACGTCTCAAAAATTCACTATCGGTCCCTTCATCTACTGCTGTGATTCAGAATACACAGGGTATGTTGAACAGTAGTCTCTTTCCGACTGACTGTTGGATCGTAGAAATCGACGGCCAACCAATAAAGACCGTTCTGATATCCAATTCACGACACACATGACAAAGCGTCCGCTGTCTGGCCACCGTTGACGCGGCTGCATTTCACTCTCAAAATGCATTAAGACCTCGGACGTCTGATACAGTAGCACAGTGATGCCCCTATCCATATAGGTAGCTTGTTTGTACGATTCGAGCTGTGCTGAACTCAGGAGAAAACATACAAGTGCGCCCCAACCAGTGTGACCTGAACAGGAGTAGGATGGCCTGAATGGACTATAAATCCGTAGTTTGTGCCAGTTTCGCTTCTGGAACAATTTCAGGTCAACTAATACACGTCAAGTCAGAAATAAATCAGCCTAACTAGTTTCAGTAATCCGATTACGGATACGAAAAAACCGATGAACAGGCCAGAGTGATAAAATCATGGTAAACAAAGCGCCATTCGCTGAGGAGTACCCGCAAATCAAATAGGATTAAATGATTCAAAGGTATCCTGGATTTTTTAAGGCTCGAATCCCTTGCCAAACGCGTGTGGTTGGTAGATATGACCCGTCAAAATGATACATAGTTTGGAGCCAAAAAATAATTTCCCCAAAAGCCTCCCCCAAATGGGCGCGCTCTATCGAGGGCCAGCCCCATTACCGTCAGAAGAGGGCACCTCAGTCCAATGTTTATCGATTGATCGCTCGCCCGGCGGTACTTCCACAATTGTACAGGAACAAGCCATGTATCGGAAGTGAGTTGGTTTTGGACGTAACATACTACTCTTAAGGTTGCTAAAAACACTTCGACTTCGCCCTTTTTGGAGCTCATCGAGTAGGCGCAGTTCCCGAGTTTCCGTCAAACTTATGTTCCAGTTGAGTGCAACTTGGACAGGTTTGGCTTTGAGAGAGGACTCAGCTGTGGCTCTAGTTACCTCAGATCTTCCCTAAGTGAACACGGAGAGAAAAAAGGGGAATAGTCGCGCACACTGATTATGAACTGTCCTAATTACATACTGAACTGAGAATTCGGATGGCGGTACGGCAAAAGCCTGAATGCATGAGCAACGTTGGCTAGGTGAATGGACCGTGTCTGTTGATGCGACTGGTGTGTCTCACTGTGCGACCCATCTATCAGTTTGTTTAGTGGCAGCCGTTGTACTACTCATAGGCTGACCGCACAGCGCAAAGGCGACTGTTTACTGGGATCCAGTCCAGCCTTGGGGCTGAGTGCAACTCCCACACCGTAGATACCACAAGCCATTGCGTCAGGATCACCAGATGCCCGAAGAGTGAAATGTGGAACATCTGGGTTCGTCCTAAGCGGCTTGAGGAGCTCGACCGAAGTGGAGTCTTGTATGCGTGTTTCGGAGACACAACATACATCGATAGACAGGGAAAGTAAGGTTTCAGCAAGGGATGCCTGTTGCCCAATGTGACATAGAGTATGGACATTGAAAGCTGCAAAGTGGATCAGATCTTTTGAGGTTATTAGGTTTATTTTCTGGGCGACGGTTGAGACACGGAACAATGGCTAAGAGATTGGTAGACAGGCCGATTGCACTGCATTGTACGATGGGTTGTGAGGGAGTATGGGGGAAAACGTTGAGCGAAGAGCTGCAAGGGTAAATGATACTTCCCAGTTGCCCAGGCCGAAGGGGGCTTAGTTGAGGTACCCCACTTTGAGCCTTTGACTCAAAGTCTGACCCACAAGGCAATTGGAGAATGTAAGGTTTTGTTCGGGACCCTGTCCCTAGCCTCTGACTCAAAAGTCTGGGCCGCGAGACAGCGGCTGTTAGGGTTTTCCCGGAGGACCCTTCCCGGAGCCAATGACTCAATAGTCTGACCTACTAGTCTGACCCTCGGGCCGGCCTGACCCGAGGGCGCATTACTTCTCACTCCTGATGCGGCTGCGCACAGCAGATGCCTTTTGAGCAGCACCAGACCCTTTGGTTTTAAAAGTATTTCGACCGTAGTGGATAATGCGCCGGCGGTCACGGTCAACCGTTGGGCGATCGGAGTGTGCGGTTTTTAGGGCCGACCTTTTCTAACCCATCCTTCCTCGGGGAAGGCAGCATCGCTGCTTCCATAAATATGGAGATGCTGGTTGCCTGGAGGAAACGCCTTACTGCCTTCACATTCCTATCGCAGAGGACAGTACGACTTTACCTCCAGACCGCCTCGTAATACGATTACTCGCTGTTCATCGTCGGGCTGCTCCCCGTTGGCTTTCCTGGCATGGTTGAACATTTATAAACTTGACGCCATTCAAAACCAGCATAGGCTCGTGTTAGACTTGGACAAGCTGGTAGTTTCTCAGCCCTCAAAATTCACAAGAGTTATGCGCCAAAAAGATGCCATCTGCATCTCGACTTCTCTTGTCAAGGCCTGGGTAAACTGGCAGCATCCCAGCCCTCGTGCTTCCTTCGGGTAGCACGGCACTCAAGCACCGAAAAGGTGTTACAGCTGAACGATTAATCGATCGAATCACGCACTGAGTGAAGCATGATGTCCTGTACTTTTAACTCCCGTGTGATCATGTGGCTGTGATGAAGGTCAATTTCAGTACCGATATTTGTATTGGAATCATTTGCAAACTAATACGATACGAACCAGTGTATCCGTGGTAAAAGCGTGTAGGTTACGTCACTGCGCGCGTTCTGCCACGCAGACGGACAAAATAACACGCTTTGAAGTTGCATGCAGTACGATTCCGGAAGGCAAATAGGTCAAATATGCGACAACGGTATGCATGGAATTCGAGAAGCGGAGCTCGAACCCCATACGGAGAAAATTCGTGGTCAAATAAAACGACGTCTTATCCGCCAGAGCGTTTATTAACGTCTAAAGTTTGAAAGCACTAAAAATGTACACGGGAGTCCTAGTGGACAGAAAGTTTCCTTCTGATTGGTCGTTATGACGACTCGAAAGAATATTGAGTCAGATCTCATAGACTGCCTGAAGAGAACAGTTCCCGTCTCGACAGACGGTGTTTCGGCATGCGTAGCACCTGACCGAGCCATCGAAGTCGATGGCGCTGGATGATTTCCCCAATTGAAGTACCTGCAGCACAACCAAATACCCTTTTTCTAATCACCTCGTTACTAACACGCTGACGCCATTCAAAACCAGCATAGGCTCGTGTTAGACTTGGACAAGCTGGTAGTTTCTCAGCCCTCAAAATTCACAAGAGTTATGCGCCAAAAAGATGCCATCTGCATCTCGACTTCTCTTGTCAAGGCCTGGGTAAACTGGCAGCATCCCAGCCCTCGTGCTTCCTTCGGGTAGCACGGCACTCAAGCACCGAAAAGGTGTTACAGCTGAACGATTAATCGATCGAATCACGCACTGAGTGAAGCATGATGTCCTGTACTTTTAACTCCCGTGTGATCATGTGGCTGTGATGAAGGTCAATTTCAGTACCGATATTTGTATTGGAATCATTTGCAAACTAATACGATACGAACCAGTGTATCCGTGGTAAAAGCGTGTAGGTTACGTCACTGCGCGCGTTCTGCCACGCAGACGGACAAAATAACACGCTTTGAAGTTGCATGCAGTACGATTCCGGAAGGCAAATAGGTCAAATATGCCACAACGGTATGCATGGAATTCGAGAAGCGGAGCTCGAACCCCATACGGAGAAAATTCGTGGTCAAATAAAACGACGTCTTATCCGCCAGAGCGTTTATTAACGTCTAAAGTTTGAAAGCACTAAAAATGTACACGGGAGTCCTAGTGGACAGAAAGTTTCCTTCTGATTGGTCGTTATGACGACTCGAAAGAATATTGAGTCAGATCTCATAGACTGCCTGAAGAGAACAGTTCCCGTCTCGACAGACGGTGTTTCGGCATGCGTAGCACATGACCGAGCCATCGTATTTGACGGATGATTTCCACGACTGAAGTACCTGCTGCACAACCAACTCCCGTTTTCTAATTACCCCGTAACGAATTCGTTGACGCCATCCGACACTCGCAAAGCTTGTGAGGCAGCCTCAAGACACCTCACATCATCTGTCCGTAGAGGCCGTCGCGCACCCATGCAACAACACAGCCCTTACTGTAGTCTGGTATACACGACCCTTAAGATCTGGTGAGATGCCTTTTTGACGCCACAAGTGACGCAAATTAGCAAACGTGATTCGAGCCTTTGAGATTCTTGCACTGACTTCATCAGACACACTTCCGTCAGAGCTAATACAACTACCGAGGTATGTAAAGTTTTCCACAATCTCCAGTGATTCTCCTTGAATTTTAAGGGATATGTCCGGAGACTGCACGTTCTGAAGCATGACTTTGCACTTTGAAGGTGCATGGCGCATGCCAAAAGATGGTATGATGGTGGTCAGTCTATTCAACAGGGCTTGTGCTTCACTTTCGTCTTCAAAGATGAGGGCGATGTCATCTGAGTACTCCAGATCGACAAGGCTCTCACCAGTAACAATTTGAACACCGGGGTTTTGAAGACCTTCCAGCGTTCGCCTCATTAGTTCATCAATGAAGAAGTTGAACAAGAATGGAGAGAGCGGACATCCTTGTCAGACACCACTTTTTGTAGGAAAGCTTTTGGAGAGCAAACCATACACCCTCACACGCCCAGAGGCAGGTGAATATACGGATCGGATTATGTTCACAAACTTACCCTGTTGAGCAAGTGTGGTTAGCAGCACTGACTGATCGACAGAATCGAACGCATCCATGAAGGAACAGGAAACACCAAAATTGTGGGTCATCTGTACATGTGGCATTACTCGAACACCTGACGGAGGGTGAAGAATCGGTCAATGCAGTCTCTATCCGGTCGAAATTCCACGGGTCAAAGTGACACGAGTGTGTGTGCATAGGTGAAGTTTACACAGGTCAGTAACCTGGCCCAACGTTGCTTAACTTCGATGATCGGACGAGAACCGGTGTTTCCAACATGGTATGGTCGCGGTCATCGTTCACCCTTTCGGTGCCTAGCTGCCACGTCACCAAAAGGAGACACGAGGGCTGGGGTACTGTCAGGTTGCCCGACCCTAGACAGGGGAAGTCGAGAGGCAGAAGTAGGGTTCAAACCACAGACCTTCCAGTTAATGAATTCGCGCCTTTTCCAGTTCTTCGACCTTTCTGATCCATCAAGGTTCGCGTTCTACACGGACACTCAAATTTACCTGGGGTCGGATGATGCGTCGGGTTGATTTATGATTCAGGCTACGAGGTATCTGTCGTTTTCCGCGATAGACGAACTACTCACACTTCATAGGTTACGCTGGTTAGGACATGTACTGCGAATGCCAGAAGACCGTCTGTCTCGAAGGGCTGTTGTCGCCCAACCCTATGCTGAGGAGAAGCGACCCAGTGGTGAACAGTGTATGATCCGACAACGAAGTAGGATAACCCCAACCAGTCAACTCAGTCCGGCCGACAACTTCCGCCTTCCTGGATGGGGATCTCGGGACTCAACTCAGCAACGGTTAATGACACTGGCAGAAATGGCCCAAAAGCGCAGTCAGTGGAGCTCGTGAATCAAAGCTATCACCTATAAGGCGTGGCGACCCAGTTTCCGAACTAACTGAACACACCATCGAATTAGGAAGGCCCGAGCAGCTTTTGTGAACCTGCGTCACCTGTGGCGTAGGCGCTGGTCACTGCCGTCTTCCTGGATGGGGACCCCGAGACGGGCCACATCAATGGTTAGAGACATTGTCAGACATGGCCCAATCGCGCCCTCAATGGCGCTCGTGCATCCAAACTATTGCCTTCAATGCATAGCTCCCTTCCAAATCCCCCCACTTAACAGCCCATTGACAGTGGTGTACTTACGCAGCTCGCGCTTCCAATGCGCAGCTACCTACCTCACCTCCCCAAATCACCGGTGAACGAAACTGTGGCAGCTACAACCACTGTACGACAAGTACGCGGTTTCTAACAGCTGACGATGGTGATGATGATGATGATGATGACCATCGCCTCCAAGGCTTAGCTGTATCTCCCACACTCTCCCACTTTCCGGTGATCGAGGCTGTATAAGCTGGAGCTGATAAATTGAATTGAACTGAACAACTTGTCGCTCAGGGACCATGCCATTTTGGCCACCGTATGGGAAGATTTCATGTTACCATCCCGGCGTCTCGATGCTCATCGACTGATGCCAACGGTTACGAAGCCACATAGTATAGATACCAAAGCTTTCAGAGTTCCAAGAAAATACCGAATCTAACATGAGTCACGCAAGACAGATCCGCAAATGTTCCATTGACAGAATGGGTAAAAATGATCCCCGGCGTGTTTCATGCAGGGACGGCGGGGTAAATCCAACGATTTTTCTACGGATATCATTCCTGCCGAAAGATGAGAACCCGGTAATCACTTCCGTTACCTCCAGCTTTGTCCATCTTTTGGCAACATTGAGCTAGGAACTCCGATCATGCAACTGCGCTGCAGGTTAGCAGTGTATCGAAATACTGCTCATGTGTATTTATTGGCTGGTAATCAGCTGACCGTTGATCAACAACCAACGAGTTGGGTTTTTTTTAAGTAATTCGCTGGCTTATCAAAGAAAACCTCCCGGGAACATTATTCTATGTGTCATCTAGAGGGGTAGCGTAGAAAAATAAGAGATTGACACGACGCCATGCAAATGTTTGATCATAGCTTATGAAGAACGATGGTGACCGGGTCTTTCAGTATCCGAGGATGACCGCTATACCGCTCGCAGCTTATCAGGCAAGAATACATGCGTCAACTATACTGCACAGAGCACGATGAGTCCGCAGTCCCGTGACTTGACAATCCATCACGTGGGCACTTGACTGAGTAGAAAGAGTTACGTCACAACGATCTTCGTCATGAAAATCAATAAGTCGCACAATCTACCGAAGCGCCTCCCATGATCTAATGCGCAAGCAAACTAACCTGTGCGACAAACGCTTTGTACTGCGACTCGAGACGTCCACTATCTTTGCTCGCCTGCAGTGCAGTATTCTCCAGCTCTTCGATACGTTGAATAAGATTGGCCCGTTCTGTCAACCATTCTTCGCGCGATGAGAAATGGGCAACTTCTAAGCCATCTGCCATGGCGGATTTCATGTGTTCAGGGTCACCGGTAACCGCTAGTTGGTTCGCGTATACCTGAGGAGAGATGCAACAAGAAATATAGCCAACGGCAGTAAGATGTAGGGAACAGCACGCTTCAAACACCACGACATCTACAACCGAACATGCTAAGATAATGATTATGATCACGATGACCGGGAAAGAGGTTTTACCTGAACGAGCTCCAGCTGTCTTCTTAGTTCGGTCACATTCAACTCGAGTTGCTTCACTTCATGTTCTCGGTTATTCAACCGCGAGTACGCCTCCTGAAGTTCCGCTTCGATATTCTCTCGTGAAATCCGTTCCCGCCTGACAT
The DNA here is from genome assembly GCA_003604175.2 of Clonorchis sinensis. Taxonomy (NCBI): domain Eukaryota; kingdom Metazoa; phylum Platyhelminthes; class Trematoda; order Opisthorchiida; family Opisthorchiidae; genus Clonorchis; species Clonorchis sinensis. The sequence goes on from CM030374.1 coordinate 27,279,091, forward strand.
CCGATTTGTAACGTTCCAACTAAATGTGGGTAGAATGCATAAGAGAGAGAGAATACAACTCAGGTCAAAGAATTCCAAGGAAACTAAACCAAAATAAAGAGATGAATTGCTAATCACAGCGAAGATGCCACAAGCTGGCTGGATAGTGTCCAATCAGCTGATTGAGATTCTACGATAAACAGCTGAGCAGTGCACCGAAAAGGGTGATGTGCACTGACAGACAAAGGCAACAAATTGTATGAGTTGTTGATCACCAGTGTATGAATAGTTGGCAAAAGAAACGTGATGCAGTCAGTGATAAAATGCTCACAATCCACATTCATGGAATGTCTTGCATGCAACTGAGTGGAGTGAACCTGGCCAGCGGCTGTTGAACAATTGTGAACAGCTGTGTAGTAAGTCGTATTTGTATATTCCAGAGTGCCAGAGTGCTTTCCCGTATACAACAACTCAAACCGCAGAAATCATGTTTGTATTGGCAGTTATCTCCCTATAGAGAGATCATCTGATCTAAAGTGGCCAATCAAAAGTAGTCTAGGGGGTCCGTCCAGAAGGGAACAAATGCGTTCATCATCTTCCTTCCGAATTACGATCATCCTCCATGTGCTGCTTAGAGCTTTGAGAACCACCGAAACGGACACCGGTGCGACATGTCAATCTAAGTCATCATCATCAGATAGGATGGGAAAACGCACCTGTGATGAAAGGTCCGCGGATTCCTGACTAGCCTTTTCCAAATCGGATTTCAATGTAACCAGAGACCGTTCCAAATCAATAGATTGTTTCCGATAGGTTTGCAACCGGTCATCGATTACTTCGATCTCCTGACGAAGGAAACAGCAGACACAGAGAGAGAGAGAGGGAGGTATCGGGTCAACTGTAAGGTTCACAAACAAGGTGATTCACACAGTAAAGATTCAGACTGCAATTGAGTCGGAACATCGTTCAGCTGTAGCATCCTTTCGGTGCCTAACTGATATGCCATCCGAAGGTTGCATGCGGGCTGGGATACTGCCAGGATGCCCAAGCCTAGACAGGGGAAATCGAGGGGTAGAGATCGGGTTCGAACCAAAGGACCTTCCGATCAGTAAATTCGCCATCTCGCCCCAGACTCAGAACACGGTAAGTTTTATTCACAAATGAATTACTGTCGCATAGTTACCGAAACATGGAGGTTTGTTACGTGTATAGTATGGTGACTAAGAGCCATGACTAGCCTGAAAATGATACGTGCAAACAGGGCTCAAGCAGACAAAACCAGTTAGCGGAATGAACCGGATAACTTGGAAACATTTTTAGCCTCGTCTTTCGCCTGTGGTCCTTGATGACCTTTGTTCAATAGTTCACCGCTGATCAAAAACCACTCAATTCAACCGGAAATAGGGCAGTTACAGTGGAACACGGTCCTACACTCTCGACGTGGGGTGTGCAATGGCACGGCAAAGGTCCGTCGGACAGGTTAGTTGACCAATAGCTCCCCTCGTTTAACAAACCTTGCGCGAAGGATGATCTTCAGTGGGGAGAAACTTTCGGTCACTTTTTGCTTCCCCAAACGGCTTCCTCAAGAGGAGAAACCACAATGCAAACGCCCTACGTGGTCGACCCAGTTGTATTGATTGGCTACCACTTCGAACGGTTAAGGTCACAGACAAGTCATACAACCGCCCCATTAGTGAAATCTTTTGAACCAGAGTGGATTCGTTGGAACTTTTCGCAGTTGAAATGTCAAAGACTGCAGTACAACTTAGAGAGGACGAGGAAATGAAGCAAGGATAGGTTACCAAATACATTCTCACGAAACACTTCGTTGCGGACGCGCTGCAGCAAGCCAAACTCCGGAGGTACCGGTGATCAGACAGTTGAAGACAGGATGCAAGGAAGTAATCGGCCAACCCAAGGAAGATTCCAGGTACAACTCTATCTTACCAATGTAGGGCTAAAGTCTAGTTAGGATAAAGATCCTGGAGACGCGGGTAGAGCCTGAGACGGAAGCCAGTCGTCGAGTGACAAACAAGTTGCAAGTGAAGTAGCGAAATGCACTCATTTGCAAATCAATTTGCTTTTGCGAGGGACTCACCTGGAACCCAGCTGAATCTCTCGTTTGTGATGTCCCTTAAGTGACGGTGACAAAACTATTCAGGTAAATCGAAACAACGAGCGAAAGTCAAGCTCAAAATTAGATATCCTCAGCCTGAGTCCTATCATCGAAAGGCATCGAAAACTAGTAAACAGTTTACCTGAAAAATCACTCCCAGAGATTCTCTAAATTTTCGTGTAACTTTGTCACCCAATGTTACTCCCCGACGCCGGAATGTCCCCGTGGTAGACCCTCAGCGGGAGCATTGGCTGTGCACACACAATAGTTAAACAATCAAGCTGCAGTTTGTAGTAACCCATTGTCGGAAAAATCCACCAGGACATCACTGTCAACTCCTATACTGTTTGCATATACATGAACCAGACACAAAGGCAAGCGTCAGGTGACTGTCACGTGCGGCAATGGACGCTATGTGGACTGAATAAAGTCTGTCGATTGAGCAATTATTGAACGAAGTAGTCATCAACACTGGAGAAAATATTTGTGTACAGCGGACATCCGCATCGAAAGAGCTGTTTTCTGGGTCGTCTAGGACGAGATGGCTCAGTGATTAGAGCGCGAATTTGCTGACCGGAACGTGCGTGGTTCGAACCCGATCTCTACCTCTCTACTTCCCCTGTCTAGGCTTGAGTAACCTGGCAGTATCCCAGCCCTTGTGTTTCCTTCCGGTGCATGGCAGTTAGGCACCGAGAGGGTGCTACAGCTGAACCATGTATGGGTCCTCTGATCACCGTTTGTGCAGTGTAGCAGTATGGACAGTTGTGAAGCTGATTCATCCTATCACATGACACAACCGCCGTAAAGTGAAGTAAATAGTTTTTTGAGGGGGAAACAAACGACAGCAATCCAATGCTTCCGGAAGTCAGTGCACACGCAAAAAAAGTTGAACTTCGAGCACGAATACGGGTTTGGCTCGTCTGGGCAGATTCCTCTTTAGCGTGTCAATTAACTAGAGCGAAGTGAAAATCGTCCAGCTTCTTATTCCATTCGGATGCTCGAACGAAACGTGTAAAGTAAAGCCATACACTGCATACCAATTTGGTTTTGACGGGAGAGTCACGCGGAACCCAGCCGAATGTCTCGTTTATGAGGTTCTTAAGGCTGCTGAAATCCCTTCGACAGCATACGACCGGCTTCACCCTTCTACTTCGGGCTCAACAGTTAGGCGCAGTACCCGAGTTCCCGTCGATCTTATGTTCTACTCGGAAAAAACGTTCAGCTGTAACATCCTTTGGGTGTCTAGCTGACATGCTACCCGAGGGAGGCACGAGGGCTGGGATACTGCCAGGTTGCCCAAGTCTAGACAGGAGAAGTTGAGATTCAGAGTGTACAAACAAACTTCGCCCGGCCATCTTGCACGGGGACAAACCGTAGGAAGCACAAAGCTAGATGCACCCAGAGGTTACATAACCCCAAACAAGAACACGAGAGATGTCACAAATGAATAAGAACCCCGACAGACATATGGTACCCTATTCTATTCCAAGTGACATTTTTAATCAGGCGTCTTCAAACACCACTCTATGAAAAATGAAAACGAGCTGATCAAAACACTGATCACACACCAGTGGTCGGCACTCACGACTGGTGAGGTGCGCACAGGTGATGACTCGCGACCGGGATGGAACAGCTGTACGGAGCTTTTCAGGTTTTCAGCAATGGTTAATCTTGTCTGACAAGACATATTTAGATCCGGTCAAATCACAGAACATAGTTTACTCTCCTGTACACTTGTGCAACGCTTTAAAACAGCTGGAAAGCATTGGATCGGAAGCCTATTCAGGTAGATTAATTTTTTATTTAAAAAAACCCAGCTTAATGATGCGCCTAGGGGAAAGGAATTGACAGGCACTGGTACAAGTACACAACCCCCCGGAAGAGTTTGATAGTACCTAAATAGGGCGGGTCCCGAAACAAATTTACTACAGACATAGCTTGTTCGCTTGTGTGCGGACAGAGGAGGTGAAAAGAGAAAGAGAACTTACATGAGAGCGGTCGTTGGCTAGGCGTTCAAGATGACTGACTTTTGTTTGCAGTTCAGTCTTTTCGGCGACCAAAACGCCAATCGTTTGGGCATGAGCGCGGATCTGGTGAAATCAAAGGATTGGGAATAACACGCGGCTCGGTAGAGGTCGGTAGAGCTCGGTAGAGTATGAATGATGAACAGGGTCGAGCGGGACTGCTTACCTGTTCTTGAGACCTGGCAAGATCTCGACTGGCCGACTGTTCCAAGTTCTGACGGTCTGTCGCAGCTTGGGCGGTGGCCTTCGCGTACTGTTCTTGCAAAGCAGAAAGCTTAGCTAAGGCACGCTCATGAGCACGGTCACGTTTCTCCAACAGTGCAGCCAATTCCACGTTTCGGTCCTGTGAAAATAGAATACGTGAAAAGGAAAGCGAACAGTGTTGTAAAATACAGCCCGCTGGGTGACAGAGGAGATCTAGTGCCTGACCGATCCCCCCAACTGCATTCGGAGGCTGTCAATTAAGATGTAATCCATCGCACACACATCTTTGGGGTCGTGTGATAAGTCACCGATCCAAAGAACATTCAGTTCTCGCTCTCTCTGGAAAGACCATCCCAACGGAGGGACAACAACAAGATTCCTGCTGAGAGGTGATCAGTCCTGAGGATGTTCTCTCCATTTCACCCAAGTTATGTTGTATCATTTTAAACCACTTTACGTACCCCTTCACGGGGCAATAAATAAGTTTACTGGTCGCAAAAACCGCACAAGCCCTAAGCTAGCAATAGGCATATGGGGTCGAATGCCAAGTTCCTATGCAGTTTTGGACCAGGGGACGTTGTACCGGAAGGCTCTTGAAAAAAAAAGTATCGTCCAATTATATAGCATAATCTTGAATACAGCTGCCATGGACGTTTATCGAAAAATAATCTTTGGGTCTGCAAACCCTAGACTATCGCAATCGCTTCCTGCCTCATCCACTTCGTCAAGGAAGACAGACCTACCTCCAGTTCACGAACATAGCTACTGCCCGCGGTGGCGCTGTGTGTTGACGTCGGTGTGTTCGAACGTTTGGAGATATGCTGATCCAGTGCACCCGGATACGGGCTATGCGGACCCGTGTTAAATCCGTTCGTATCTGGGCTCACATCCGGTTGACTTGCGCAGTACTGTTCTGTCTCACCCAATTGATACGGCGAAGAAAAACCACCGATGGATGAGGTGAACGAAGTGGTCAACTGTTCCGATGTTTGCAGAATACCATTGAGTTGTTGAGAGAGCTGTAAAATCTTCTCAGTTGTGGCAGTCGGACTAAACAGGTGGGGTGCAAAGAATGCGAGCACACAATTGATACGTGAACGAGAAGCCAAAATTTAAGAAAATGCTGTATCGTTGAATAAATTGGAGGATGAAGGATCCGCTTAGTTTTTTTTTGGCACCGAGTCTACCAAATGGATACAACATCAAACCGAAACAACCAAAAAGAGTATGGGATAGAATCTACCGGAAAGGAAGCCAAGTGAAACGAGAGAAAATCTATGCCGATGGCGTTACGCATATTAAATACTTCATGGAATATACTACTCATAAGGGTGCTCAAAACCCTCCGACACCCCACGACTGGTTTCACCTTTCTTAGAACTCGTCAGGAAGGTGTGGTTCCCGAAGAGCATTCAGCAGCCTTATACGTGGTATGTTCCGTCAAGATATACTTTTTCATACATATATATATATATATGGAATTCCTCGGATGCCCTCCCCTCTAGCATGCAGCCACTCCCCAGCACGCGGAGGAACATCGACATTGAAGAACAGTATCTATTTGGAGACTACTGTGTTCGTCACGAAACACGCATAGCAAGGGGACTAAGGGAATTTCGGCAGCATACACGACTGCCCTCAAGAGAGAGCTCCTTGAAGAAACACCACATCCATGAGGTAAAAACTTGCCTTCTTTCGTGATGCCTTCGTATCCGAAGCATTCTCACAATAACCGAAACAGTCAAAGATACGTCAGTCGCGGACTGAGGATATTATTTTAAGTCGATCCTCGTAAATAACACGGAAATATGCAAGAATGGAACTAATGCACCGTAGCAAGGCACATGGGAAAAAATCAGGTTACTCTGTGTGTGGTCGGCTGGTTGCCGTTGTCGTGGTGCCGACGCAGCCATCAACTCCGTCATCGAGTCTCACTGCAATGCTCATCCCACCTGCGATGTTGCCAGGGGTTGTGAGATCAACACAGAAACTTGAGCGCGCTCAATATTGTGGTCAACAATGAGTCAAAGGCGCATGAACTCCAGCAGATCACGCAAATGGCGTCCAATCGGGAGGCGCCACCATCACACATCACAAACTTATGACCAACAGCGGTGAATTGATAACGTCGATGCGACAGGCTATTCACTCGCTGTACAGTACGCCCTCGTGGCGACAGTTCGATATAGGACATCCATCCATCGATGCAACTCAGGCAACTAACGGCTCCTGAACGCGAAAAATAGTGCGGGATCCACAGATTTGAAAATACGTCGGAAAAATACAGCTGTTGGTGTATGTCTTCAAACAAGTTCGTGAACTATTCTGGATTGCACGGGAAAAGTGGAGTGCGCCATCAATGACGGCAAAAAGTCGACGCAGTGGATCCGCCAAGGCAGGACGACTGATTTTCTGGACGGTAACGTCAGCACGCTGCTCAAAAGCTAGGTGGTTGTCCACACCAAAACTGTGGCACTTTGACGACATATACAGAGAGAGAGCCGGAAAAAAACTCCCGATGAACGACGCACACCATCAATTCGATGCAAAGTATCTTAACCTCAAAAGTTGCCATGAGACAAACTGATTCAGAGACTGAATCAGAAAAAGCTTCAAATTAGGATTAACATGTGCATTTCTCCACGCCGCTTGAGATGCTTCCAGTATGTCCAAACCCCAACAGCTGAGATGCTGAGGTTGGGTTCGAACCACGGACCTTCCAGTCAGTAAGTTGGCGCCTTAACGAATGAGCTATTTCGAGCTCTCCCCGTCCTCAGCAAGAGTGAGGTTTTGTCGTGCAGTTTTAGAGCTACACTTCTGCGTGTTGTCGGCGCTCACAACCAGGGGACGCTCACGATGCAACCACATGCGTCCGTAACATACACAAACCGATTACGAAATGTACCCCTAATGTTTGTCCTCAGTACACATCCACTGTGTTTCTCACCAAACCACAAATGACCTGTACCCATCACGAGTCGTTTCCAATAAAATGGGAAACAAAGCATCTCCCAAGTCAAAATTCGTTTAAAAACTCCTGTCTGTTACGTACACTGATGTCTGCAAACAACCGCTGGGAATCCAAATCGGACTCAATTGCTTACGCATAGGTTGGTCTGTCAAGACCAGTGAACATACTGAATTCGGTTGATCTTAGTCAATTTGTCGATTTGCACACTCACGACAGTTTGGAATCCATGAAGCTCGTCGTTCCCTGAAGATCTATTTGCTTTACGCGTGGTCACGTGCACCTTACCCATTCCTCAATAGCCAGGTCGACGTAGAATTCAAGTGTTCTGTGCATTGCAATTACTGCGGTTCGAGTGCGCGTCAGAGGAAATTTCAAGCCTACACTTTAAATCCCAGGAAGAGCAAAGCTTCCGTAAACCGTTCGGCTGTAGAACCCTTTCGGTGCCTAACTGCCATGCCACCAGAAGGAAGCACGAAGGCTGGGATACTACCAGGTTGCCCAAGCCTAGACAGGGAAAGCCGAGAGGCAGAGGTCGGGTTCGAACCACGGACCTTCCGGTCAGTAAGCTCGCGCTCTAACCACTGAGCCATCTCGCCCCCAGCACAGCTTCAACCGACAGACATGGGATAGCCTCAAGTAAACAACCTAATGGTGACGAATTTCATGAAATCCAAATAATGGCGGCGCTCAGGGGGCTTAGGAAGATGAAAACCGGCGACCTAGCTGAAAAAACGACGTTTGACTCCAGCGAATGTTGTGCATTGTTCACTTGGTACACTTCGAGCGAAACATATAAGAACTGAACACAAACAAACACACAAATAAATTTCCTGTCTCATTTCAAAATCGACCCCGTTTTGGGTGATGACAACCATAAGCATTCAGTGTCTGTCTGACATCCGTCTTATAAATATTTCCACATAGTATTGGCAATATCGTGAATTTTCAAGCCTGGTTCATTGAAAGTTTGAGAGGATGAGTTGCTACCCAATCGAAAGCGATATGCTACCCGTTGCAATCACCGGAACTCCGTCTCCTAAAAGATTGCAACTTGAAAACACAACGTGGATGGACGGACTCGGCTGAATGGTGTAGAGGACTAGGACAGAGTGGCAGTGGTCTCTGCCGGGAACGTGTTGACAGAGATGCCTAGCAAAGGGATCAACCAAGTATAAGCACTTACACACTTCCAATAGGTTCCACAAATTCACCATATACAGCCTTGTTGCTATTCAAATCGTTGTTGACGGTAGAATTAGATGAAGCTGGCCCTAATTCATCAGCATTCGGGTCGACAACACCCAGTTGCTTGGAAGAAGACTGTGGTAGTGCGTGGCCCAGAGATGTTGCGGAGTGAAACGGTGTGGAAGAAAACTCCTTTCCCGAGTCAATACTGCTAACAGTGTACTGAGCCCGATGCGCTTCATCAGATGAGGGTGTCGTCATTGCATTGACGGTTGAAGTGTACTCCACTTCTGAACCAGCTAGAAAGAGACAGGCATCATGTGACGAAAAGGTCAAAGTTGATGACTGCTTAGCTCTGAAGTAATCCGCCAGTGAACCGGGTTTTGCTTCAGGTGGATTGTTTACGCCGTTTGAAGACACCACTGCCTGTGGGGCTTCCGAATCCATCGGACCGAAATCAAACGAATCAAGAGTTGACCTGAGGAGACAGGAGAAACAGGATAGGAAAGGATAGGATAGGGGGAAAATTTAGCGGATGGATTAACCGTGGGACCATGGTATGTTAAATATGTATTGGCATGCGCCCGTTAAGACCATGGACACTCGAAACGAACCGGGACAACAAGCGCGTCAGCAGTCGTGCAGGTGGTACTACAAAATCCGAAGTGAATACCTTGATCTCGAACACTGTATAACACGGAACAATCGAAATTGGTTTCTTACCGATTTTCCAGCAGGCGAGCATTTGGAGGTGAAGTGAAATATGCCTGGAAGAAAGAACGAAACAATGGAGAATATTACCAAACAAGCTGGGCACTGCCAGTTGTTCAGAAGTGAAATGCTAACTTTGGTATAATTTTTTGCAGTCTGGAAAATACCATTAAACGCATGAAGAATGTGTGAAGAATGTGTTGAAAATCACCTCATTCGATGCATATTTAGGTAGGTAAGGACGCAAATGTTGAACGACCATGCCGAGTCGAAGCACTGATTTGACCGGAAGCACGTTCAGCGATATAACTTGTTTCAAACACGCTTGTACTAAGGTTGACCGGAAGCACGTTCAGCGACATAACTTGTTTCAAACACGCTTGTACTAAGTTGAAAAGTAGGACACTGTGTCAGGCAGAATTCCGCACCGAAACCGCTTTACCGCTCGCAGTTAGGCACTGCTATGGCCAATAAGCCTAACCCGCTCGCGATTGGCCAGAAATTCGGGTTGCTTGCCGGTCCAGCATCAAGGCGAGCTATGATTGGCCGAAAGTCTGGACTTAACAGCCAAACACGATCCAGTATCCGTGAAAACCGGCCACCAATAGCGCATCCAGAAGGCTTCGGAATCTCTAGAAGGTTGTCGACGCATACACTCTACACACGAAACACTGTACAAGCGTTTTTGGCCTGATTTTTTGAGTTAATATACGCTGTGCACCTTGGGTGGTTATTTTGACAAGAATGCTAGCTTGGAAAGTTCAGATGGAGAACTAAGCTTAAGCATTACCGTTATTTTGCGCACTGACTGTTATTTGTCAGGTAGATGAGTATGGTTAAAAGAAAACCTGAAGGTGTTCTTTTTCTTGCTGTTTGGTTGGTTGGTTTGCTCTCTTTTCTCGAAGACGACTGAAGCAAAAAGTGGAAAAATAATTTTCCCCGACGGGTCTGTCATTTGCTCCTCTCCTGTGTGAACCTCAGCAACCTTCCTACAGTCCAATCCGACGAGTTGCTCGCGACCATCTCAAACCCAGTATAGTCATATTACTGTAGTGGCCTGCAGATACGCTGTTGGGTCTGCATGCAGTTCATAACGAGTCTTGTCTAACTAGTTGGTGGCAACCGTAGAGCACTCGTTGGTCGTTTCACAACCGAACACAGCACTGGATATTATCGCGGAATACCAGACGCTGGTAACAACAGGCCAGACAACCAATCAGCTTGGCTGAGTGACCTCATATGGATGAGTCATTGAAGCTGACTTCGAAAAAGGGAGTCACACGAATTCCTGTCTGGTTTCTCTCGCAAGCACACCAAGGACAAAGAAAAATCTGAGCTTTTCAGTGGTCAGAGCGGGAAGCGGTGTCGCGGAAATCAAGATAGTTAGGACCGTAGAAAATAAGCTCACTGCCCTCACTGTTGTTCACCGTTTTTATAACGACACTGTCTGTTTCCGAAAACGAATAGACCACCGACGGTTTCGGTCTGACGGATTCAACGGAGCAGCAGGCGATTTCGCAAACACCTATTGACACATTTCCTTCAAGCGAAACAAGGGATATCGCGGTAATAAGAGAAGAGGTTTAGTTACCTGTAGTTATCGCCGAAGATGCTGGCAGCACTCCGTTAAAACTGTTTTCCTGACCCTGTTCAGGGATTCCAGCCACTTCCTTCCGGTGTCTAGCTGAGTATGATCGTAGGGCACTCCTGCTTCGAATTGTAATCGTAGTCATCCATGCGATTCCGTCTTTTTTTAGTCGTCACAATGACAGTAAGCAAATACTCACACGCCAAGAGATCTGGAATACCACACTTGAGCAGGCGAGTAAGCAGCAATGAAGCTCAGCAACGTCATCCTGGAAGTATTTCGGTATCCTCTGCGCAACGACGGCTCAAATGGCACGAATTTATAAAGTATCTATAGCCTTAAAACGTTCACTTACGTCTTATTTTTTCTTAAACAAGTTTACAGCTTGCAGAAGCTCGCAATCGAATTGAATGCGTCCATTCTAGGACGTCGACAGAGAAGTTCTCTCACTGGGCAACCCGGGCCCATGTAAACTCGCGGAACCAAGTATACGTCCAAAGAGGACTAGAGGCGTTTGTCCATATTTGAAAAAGTGTCCATAGTGGCATAAAGTGCTTGACAATGAAGGGGAAGACTGATACAGGCTGCCGCGTTGAATATGTCCCATTGATCTTGTAAGGTTGTACGCTCACGCTTAGGGCTACGATTGCTCACTGCCATCATGCACAACTACCGTTAGAGTAGCCAAGCGTAAACCGATTTTGTCGGTTAACCGGTTTCAGGGACAAGGCACCAGAGTTCTCATATGCTGACCAACTTTTATTGACCAAAAATTGACGTGCGTGGAGCCTGTAGATGACGGTGGTCTGTGTGCCAAATGCCGAATAGCAATGAAAAAAGGCATGCCGGTGTTGTGGAAGCCTGTGGAGGGGGGCGGCAAGCGAGAGCGACGTGATGACGTGTACTGTGTAGGTGACCCTACAACCCCTGCTACGGCCCGGGTGTGGTATCAAACGATTTTATGGAAGTCCTATTTGTCTTGCCATTTCATTCCCCTGGGTTTGGGCTGTCGCTTCGTTTCCGTTTTTTCACTCCGTCTTCTCGCCGTTTGGGCCGGATCATATCCAGGCATAAAATGCGCATTGTCAGCAGACCCCACTTCTGGAACCGGAAGATGGAGCCCGAGCAGGATGCTTCAAACCGGTGGTATCCACATAAGCGAATATTCGCTCTCTGCCCGGCAGGTCACATAACTTTGCAGCCTAGATACTACCGATATGGGATGTAGACACAACATATCATGCCTCGTATGTGTACAGGACACGCTTCATTGGGGCGCGGAATCGCATGCTGCTCGTCTGTGTTCCATCACGGAAGCCGGTGACATCTGTCCTCAGTTAGATGGACTTTTGTCATCATTCGACTCAAAACCACTGTCACAATTTGTGGACTGGCTTGAGTACCATGCACACCGAGTTGCCCCGGTAGATGCTAAGATAATGGCGATCTGTCTTATCATAGAAATCAACCGCGGCGCGGACGTAATCCTCAGCTGAAGCAATCATACCCACTCTTCAGTAAGCTCCAGGAGAGAGGTAACAAGAAAAGAGCCAGGCGCAGAACCGAACACGGTCCCAGACGGGTTAACTAAGGCCATAAAAATATTAATCCCACTTGTAAAAAGCTCCTTGTTGCCAGCCTAAAACGTGGTCTAGTGAAACAGAGCAGTCACACGCTCAGTCTCTAAAAAGTGGTATAAGAGTCGACCGATTCGATTGATGAACAGAACTGAGCCGAACAATGTTGAACTATTGGCCGATTTCCGGTGACGTGAGGGATAATCGTCAATCGTGAATGGATAGATTGGCTCCAGACGGAGTGCAGTGACCGTGAAAGGGTGAGCAAGGTACTTGTGCACCCAGAGGATGTTTTGGCTGAAAGACCGTCACCACTAACGCCCTCCAGTGGAAGTCAAATTCCAGTACACTTAACCAGGAAACCGCGAGACATGAGGACTGTGTCAAGCGAAAGTGATGTGAAACGAATCTCATCAAGTTGGTAGGCCAGGAAAAACTGGACGTAGACTAATGAAACTATCAATAAACTACCACATCGTGCGAATCAATCAGACTCACCGCAGCAGTCGACTGTGGATCGACAGTCTTGTGGGAATGCTCCGCGCCTGGTTGCCGCCCACCTTTAGATGCACGGAATTTTGTGAGCTGCAGTGGAAAAAATAGAAACGTTCGAGGACAAATCATAAATAAAGCTGAAGCATGCTTGTCACGTGACCAGAGTACAAACACGGATTGACAGCAAATGACATCCGATGCAGAATAATTTCATTGTGTATAGCAGATTCTGCACCGGTCACCTGAACAACTTAGACACGCGTTCCTGCAAGCAACTCCAAAGTCGTATAAGAGCGTTTATTTACCATGGCCGAAAGCTGTCGCGATCAGACTCCATCAAAATACCCTCTGTTTACGAAAGAACCACGTTGAAGCAGCTAGAGTTCCCTTCCGGAAAAAAATCAGAATCCATCCAGGCTCCCAACGACAGGTTTATCATGGATCCAAAACAAACGAACGTAGTACAAACTTTTCAAAGCTAAAAGACATTTTGACGCCTTAAATTTTTTGCATATTTTATCGTTGCAATGGCCCGCAGAGACCTCGCTAGGTGCACGTGCTTGCCAGAGGGGGGGCAAACAACAACTTAGCAGTGAAGTGTGAAAGTTAGTACCAGCAAACTCAGCTGCGTTGGTCATTGTCGTCTCCCTGGATGGGGACCTCGAGATGAGACCCATAAATGGTTAGAGACATTGTCAGACATGGATCAGCTGCACCCTGAATGGCGATCCTGCATCCTAGCTACTGTCTTCAATGCGTAACTCCCTTCCCAATCCCTTTACTTAAAAGTCCACTAACACCAATTTATCAGTTCCCGTCCCCAATCCACAGCTGCCCACCACACCTCCCCGAATCATTGGTGAACGAAACTATGGAAGCTATAGCCACTGTACAACAAGTACGCGGTTCTTACTGCTGATAATGACGATGATGACGATGATACTGATGATGATGATGATGATGATGATGATGATGATGATGATGATGATGATGATGATGATGATGATAATAATAATAATAATAATAATAATGAGGATGGTGATGAGGAGGATGATGGTGATGGTGATGAGGATGATGATGATGATGATGATGATGACGATGATGATGACGATGGTGATGGTGATGAGGAGGAGGAGGATGATGATAAAATTGAGCGTGACTGATGTTCAATTGAGAGGCCGATTTGACCAGACTCAATATACACAGGTAATGAGAGTCCCGGTGAGGCCACGTTTCACAATGCCAATTTCTAACAATGAGCCATCCACAAACCCGAAACACTCAGGTCACTATCAAAAACCGATGTTACGGATTAGTCATTGACGATCGCCTATTATGTGAATACCGATCACGATCAAGTCAGTGTTGCATTTCACTGTGCTGGAGTGAGATTCAGGTACCGTAGCGGCGAAGTATGTCGTGTCGCTCGGGGTACCTACTCTGCAAAAAGGTATCCCAAAGATTTTAGTTCTCTTCATACCATGTCTCGAAAATACATAAGTATTAGCCTCTCAGTCAAGCAACTCTGTTATGGCATGAGGAAACTGTCAAAGCGAATGTGCCATTCAGTCAGTCTGCTTTTTTTGAACACTTCGCCGCGTTGTTCCAGTGGTCTCATTCAGAATAGTAACACGAAGAAAACTTAGCTGACGGTTCAGAATTAAACTGTATATTAGATGAATCAAGAAGAATTTGTTTAAGACATCGGTAGAGCTGAAAAGAAAAAAAACGTACTGTCACCGTTGAGTCCGAAGTCTACTCACGAACTGATTTGCCAAAGGCAGACCCAAAGAAGATTCCATTACAATCAAATCTTTTTGGCAACAGATTTCAACAGTAAAATTGAACTGAATACCGTAGGCTCCAAGTAGCAACAGTTACTTCAAATTTGCAACGGGAATGTCAGAGAATTTACCGTTGAGCTCTGAAAAGTCGTTTAGCTGTAGCACCCTTTCGATGCCTAACTACCATGCCACCAGAAGGAAGCACGAGGGATGGGGTACTGTCAGGTTGCCCAAGCTTGAACAAGGAAAGCGGAGATGCAGATGTCAGGTTCGAACCACGGACCCTCTGGTCAGTAAATCCGCGCTCCAACCGCTGAGCTCTGTTTAGTGACGACCATATTCATACCATCCGAATCGACTTAGGAAACAAACTGTCGAACTCTGGCACCAGCTTTTGTGTACACTAGATCGTACGCTAGTTTCGAGTACCACACATTGGTCGCACGATTAGATGTTGACCCGAGAGTCCAGTTTCCGGGAGTGACGGTTGGAAGGAGTCACAGTACATTTGACAGAAAGCGCTCACGTCACAGACAGTGAGAGCACCTTTCTCACCACATGCCGGGTACCTACGAACAGCGATCGACTGCAGTGACCATCGGAATTAAACCGCGCAATACAGAGCTCCATGTTTAGGGAAAACCTGCGCAACCACTGAGTTTACGTTGGTTTAGTTTCAGGATGACGCAATTCATGCCCAGCGGCCCATCAACCTGGAAACTCTTCATGGTCGTTTTGCACTTGTACCCGTGACTATACCTAAGGATGTCCGCCAATTCTGTCTGGGTTCACACACAGCTGTGATGTACTGGCCAAAATAAGCAACCTCACAGGACAAGCTTTTCTCGTTACCTTCGTTACCTTCGTGCCTCATTGCCGCACCATGATGGCATCCACGAGCACCTTTAGTCGACTCAAAATCGTGTGTCCATCAACGGCTAGCAGTAGCAGATCGATGTGGCACAACCAACTTTGCGTATAAAGCTGACGTTCTCCCACAGTAATTATTAACAAGGCTGGGAAAAAACGGTTAGTACAGAGAGGATGGACGATGCACAGGAAGCACACCTGACCGTGCTTCTGAAATAACCAATAAATGAGGAGAAGATGTGGAAAGTGACGTGAAGGCGAATTTCCTGGTGCTACTCGAAAGGTAAGAATTCGCTCTTCAAGAGCTACAATGGAATCGACCAAAAATTGTCGTTGTACGCAAGACTGTTAATACAACAAAATGGATATAACCAGCCAAATGATGTGAACTCACTTTCAGCTGGGCAGCAGCAAGCTTCTCGGATCGACTTAGTTCCGACATTTATCAAGTAGGTCGTGCAGCAACCAGAAATAAACAGGAAGCGTTCGAACAAACGGAGGGAAATTGGTATGAAAACGGGCTGGAGTAGATACGAAGAAAACGCGTGACAGAATACGCGGAAGTCGCCAGTTAAGTAGCTACGCCAAATGTCTTTGTTTAGATCAAAGATCATTGACCTTACAGTGAATTTAAACAGACGGAATTGAAATAATGTCGGGATACCTCACGTACAACAAAACAGCCCGCACTGTAGCTTGATACACACTTCTCTTGAGATTCAGGGATACACCATTCTGACGCCATAGGTGTCTCAAATTGGCAAGCACGGCCCGAGCCTTGCAGATTCGCGCATTGTTCAGAGTCTCCTTTCCTATTGGCTACGTTCCAGAAATCTGTGATCGCCGCTGCAACCAAAAAGAATTCTCCCGACTGGTTTCTCCATCTCCGGTCCACTGACGCCTTAACATCTATCAATTGCCAGGCCATGCACCTAATTTCTACTGCGGGCTTTAGTGTGCCCGGAAGATAGTCAGGAATCCAAGGAAATACCCCGTCGCACCAGGACCCCTCATGCAGTTAGAAAGTTGTATTTCCCTCCACTCTCTGCGTATTCGGTTTAAGCGGCCCTCTCTATAGGGCATTAACCAAAATAAGCTAGGTAGATCCTTATAGGCCGCAATGTTTACTCTGGGCTTTGTAACCAAGACTTCTTATGTGCGGGGCCGCATCATTGCCAGACTCCTTGCTACTCCTGCGCAAGGTCGTAGGAATATAAGGAACCTATTTTATCTTTTCATTACTGGCCATTCTCATCGACCACAGCCTGTAATCGCAACGACAAGAACAAATTTTTCACCTGGCCCCAACCGCCTCGTACGAAACCGCTAGACCTATCATTCGGAGTTAATTAACCTAGTCTCCTACCGTCATTACAGGTTCCCCCTTTCACAAGTTCAATTCCCTTTAAGGTTTCATTTGGCCCTACGCATTGGCGCCATCTCCCCATCAAAACTATCCTGTACACCTGACTTCCCTACAACAATGAGACCAGTGAGTCTACTCAATTTCAATTTAAACCGTACGCTTGAGGCAAAACTTGCCAGTTTTCTCCAGATCAAATTCCTCAATTTCCATTCCCATTTTCGTTTTATGTGACCCCAGCCATTTATTCGACCGCCCAAGGTCACTCGTGGCCAGCAACGGTTTTCAGTTTTAGCTCATGTCAGCTGGTGTCACCTTTGAACTGGTCGCAACACATGCCCACTATCTTCCTTTTTTTGGTTCCCATAGCTGCGGTGACACTTCACACAATAAGCATGCCTCTTTGGTTGCAACTTCCTCTCCATTTTTTATTTGTAACGACCCGATCATGCCTCAGTCGGCATGCTCCCTACAGGTTTGGAAATAACCCTATTGTTATTATAAACTCGTGGTAATTTTGCTTCATTTCCCATGCCGGTTTAGCCGTGACCAAGTCTATTGCCCACTGTTTATGCTCGCCCTTTTTTTCGCGTAATCCCTAGTACCCGCCAATCTCATCAAGTCGTGCTTTATTCTGACTGTAATCGTGTGATCATGCATCACGGTATGCCACCCACTAGTTAGGAATGACGTTTTGCTCGGATACCATAAGATTATCTACAATGGATTCATAATTGTTTGAAACAGCAGATGTGTCGTTAACACACCGACCTCTGGTATTGAACTCAACCTGATCAATGTGTCTCCGGTGGCTAGAGAGATCGTCCAAATCGAGAATTGTGACCATACATTTGCCATTTGATGAAAGTATTATTCCTGTAGCAGGTCGTAGCTGAACCTCAGCTGCACACCCAAAATTTATCTGAAACCATAGTTCGAAAGAGGAAGAATTTAGCATAAAGTTTCAGCATTTGATGGCATTTATTCGGTCTCTTAAGCTCTCCCCGTGCGAGCGCAGTTTCCTTGGAATTTGTTTAAACGTACTGGAGGTCCACCGATCGCGCGGAACTCATATTTTAATGGCTGCCAATGACTTCGCGTGATGCCTCGCTGATGGCGTGGGAAATCTGAGGAAAAGGCGGTTCCTTCACATGTTTCCTTTTGTGTTGCATTTGGAAATAATTTCGGAACGGCATGAACAATAACTGAGCCCTCTATGTCGGCGCAAACTCAAAATTGAGCAGCCTTTCACGATCTGTATATGAAAAAGTCTCGTATCGTCGTGGCAGGTGTCCTGCAAAGCCAAGCCAAGGAATTCCTTACAGTTAGTAAGTTTTTGTCTTTTTTATGGTGATCAGTACACGCTATTTTGGGCGCAAGGCTATACCGAGCCATTGGTAGTGAAGTTGGGAGAATATTTGTGTTTACGGGCAGAACAAGCAGACGGTGCAACAATGTGACCTGTGCTTTTCAGTCCTGGCACAAATTAAACGGATTGAGGCGGTCTTGTGGGTGCACGTACCACCCTCATCCGGTAAATATTATGGATATGGTGAGCTACGGGCAAACCATCAGACTGGGTATGGTTGTTGCGGTACCGTCATCGCGGAGCCGTACTTGGATCCGTGGACAGTCCCGTACATGGACATCTTGGGTGAGTCGTTTAGGGTTGTCACTGCAGTTAGGATTCGCCAAGGAATCGTCACAAATTAAGACTAGC
Source organism: Clonorchis sinensis (assembly GCA_003604175.2). NCBI lineage: Eukaryota > Metazoa > Platyhelminthes > Trematoda > Opisthorchiida > Opisthorchiidae > Clonorchis > Clonorchis sinensis. The sequence continues at coordinate 27,297,678 of CM030374.1, forward strand.
ATGAATCAAGGATATTCGTGAGTCCATAAGGGCGCACGGTGGTTCATTTCTGACTAGGCAATAAGACAGCCATGTCTACACCGTGGGCTCAAAATAGGGGAAGTCTCAGAAAGACTGCGGCCCGAAGTCAAAAGCAGTCAAGAGCGGCCACAATTCCTGACTAATCAACGTTTTCTGTTCGAAAGGATGAATGTAAACATCCACACTTTAGAGGAAGGGTCCAAAATATACTAATCATCGTCATCTTAAAACTTCTCCACTCCGTAGTTCGATTTCTACACAACAAATAAACTATTTTCGCGGAACTCGGATGGCTGCTTAATTCCGCAGAATTGGGTATGAAGTCGTTTGGATAAGCTAATAATTAGGCGCTGCGATGCCGATTCCTATGAAGCTTATCTTTGATTTGACCGCATCCTTTTTAGCAAAATATGTTTTGGCCACCATCCCCGTCATTGCTCATCTCTGCATCCACTATGTTTCCTGATTAGGCTGCCACACCGATACCCCTTGTGTTTGTAAGCCCGCGCTGCTGTTTTGCTTACCTTTTGTAAGGAAGTAAATCAGTTTTATCATCCTCTGAACTTGATTTTTTTTATGATTTTTACAATGAACAACAATGAATGCCTGTCTCGCTAGCGATGTATTGTCTTGCAGACGGCATTGGAACTCCTAAATAGGTTTTCTGTTCTCCTCACCATGCTCACCGTATTAAAAAGCACGGTAGCTTGAGACAGTTTTTAATGGAGACAGAAGAAGCTAGTTATAAACATATTTATGCGGTGTTCACAGGATTTTCCGGAAGGTCAAGCTCGAGTGTTCACGATGGTTAGAGAAGCGACGAGCTGAGAATGCACAATCCTGGTTGGCTAACATTCCGACAAATCAGCACATGCCCCCGTTTGCTCCGTAACCGGCTCGCCACATATCTGCCTAGTCAATGTGATGTGCGATCGTTTAGAGAAACTCGCCTCCGGGCATCAACCGGCAACGCAGCCCACCTCAAGCCTACGGAAATAAGTAAGTGCCTTTTATTCCCCAAGCGTCACTGAGCTGCTGGTCCTAAAGAACTCCGGCCCGCACTGTTCAAAGATGGAGATGCTAGCATATTTGCCTCTGAATGGGAGACAGACCATCCCAACTAATTGGGGTGAGTCAATAGTGGTACCCATTTTCAAAAAGGATGCTCGCAGCGTGTGTGGCAACCAGAGGAGAATTACTGGGACCCTTTGCGTCGCTTACTTCGCGGCGCCTTACGAAGGCGCGTGGAGAAGTGGTCCGAGAATAACAAACAGGATTCTAACTGAGAAAAGGGGGTGTGGACCACATCTTCACATCCCGTCGGGTCTTAGAGCAAGGACATGTGTATAAGCACCACACAATCTTTGTGTTCCTTGGGTTCAAAAGTGCATTCGATTCTGTCGACTAGATAGCTCTTTTCATAAGCGTATGGCGCAGAATTCCGTGAATATCATAAGCTGTTTGTATTCACATAGCTGTGGGCGCGTCAGTGTATGAAGCTCTCTAAAAGCTCTACTACAAGCAATTGGGGGGCGAGATAGCTCAGCGGTTAGAGCGCCAGCGTACTGACCGGAAGGTCCGTGGTTCGAACCCTGCCTCTGTCTCTCGACTTCCCCTGTCTAGGCTTGGGCAACCTGGCAGTATCCCAGCCCTCGTGCTTCCTTCGGGTGGCATGGCAGCTAGGCACCGAAAGGGTGCTACAGCTGAACAATTTTTTTCATTTTTTACAAGCAATTGTGCCCAACAAAAATGTCCACTCTCTCCATTTTTTGCCCAATTTCGTTATTGGTGAGATGATAAAACGAACAAAGGAAGGTCTCCAAAACACTTGCGCTCATATATGCCCAAGCGAGAATCTTTTCGACCTGAAAGAGACAGACGACACTAATCTCATTTGTAAAGAGCAGGAAGCGCAAGCAGTATAAGAAAAGCTGACCAAGATCATCCACCCTTCAGCACGCTCACAAAGAGCAAAGTCAAGCCGCAGGACAGACGGACGTCGAGCATGCATCGGAGAATTCAAGAAATGACACTGGAGGTTATGGAACGTCATACGTATCTCGAGAGTCGCATTAGCTCTGACGGTAATGTGACAGACCAAGCGGACGCACGAACTCGAGAGTCAGAATTGCGTTCGTCAAATTGCGCTAAGGGGCATCTCACTGAAACTTAAAGGACATTTGTACCAGACTACAGTGCGAGCTGTATTGGTGTACGCCTGCGATACTCAGCCACTTCAGCGGGAGAATTTGAAAAGTCTTCAGGTCTCTGACAACCAATGTTTCAAAAATGTAGCTAGAGCCGGCTGGAACCAATGAATCCGCAATGAGGTGATCAGGAGACGGATTTTGGTGAAACCGAAGGTACTTCACTAAAAGAGCGCATCCAGCAACGCAAGTTAAGGTAGCTAAGCCATGTATTACGCACGCCGAGTTCCCCCCTATCGAGAGGAGCGCTGTTTTCCGCAACTATATCGAAGTGGAACAAACCTAGATGTGGAGGGAATTTGACAAGGCAGTAGAAAATGAAGGATGTTCAATCAATCAATCAATCAATCAATCAATCAATCAATCAATCAATCAATCAATCAATCAATCAATCAATCAATCAATCAATCAATCAATCAATCAATCAATCAATCAATCAATCAATCAATCAATCAATCAATCAATCAATCAATCAATCAATCAATCAATCAATCAATCAATCAATCAATCAATCAATCAATCAATCAATCAATCAATCAATCAATCAATCAATCAATCAATCAATCAATCAATCAATCAATCAATCAATCAATCAATCAATCAATCAATCAATCAATCAATCAATCAATCAATCAATCAATCAATCAATCAATCAATCAATCAATCAATCAATCAATCAATCAATCAATCAATCAATCAATCAATCAATCAATCAATCAATCAATCAATCAATCAATCAATCAATCAATCAATCAATCAATCAATCAATCAATCAATCAATCAATCAATCAATCAATCAATCAATCAATCAATCAATCAATCAATCAATCAATCAATCAATCAATCAATCAATCAATCAATCAATCAATCAATCAATCAATCAATCAATCAATCAATCAATCAATCAATCAATCAATCAATCAATCAATCAATCAATCAATCAATCAATCAATCAATCAATCAATCAATCAATCAATCAATCAATCAATCAATCAATCAATCAATCAATCAATCAATCAATCAATCAATCAATCAATCAATCAATCAATCAATCAATCAATCAATCAATCAATCAATCAATCAATCAATCAATCAATCAATCAATCAATCAATCAATCAATCAATCAATCAATCAATCAATCAATCAATCAATCAATCAATCAATCAATCAATCAATCAATCAATCAATCAATCAATCAATCAATCAATCAATCAATCAATCAATCAATCAATCAATCAATCAATCAATCAATCAATCAATCAATCAATCAATCAATCAATCAATCAATCAATCAATCAATCAATCAATCAATCAATCAATCAATCAATCAATCAATCAATCAATCAATCAATCAATCAATCAATCAATCAATCAATCAATCAATCAATCAATCAATCAATCAATCAATCAATCAATCATTCAATCAATCAATCAATCAATCAATTTATCAGCTATAAACCGTGTACCATAGGCACATTGGTTCCAGCTGCTACAGTTTCGATCACCGGAAATGTGGAACGTAAAAAGAAGCCTTGGAGGCGAAGGTATGTTCGGAAATTGAGTAGCTACGCATTGAAGGCTATAGCTTTGATGCACGAGCGCCACTGACTGCGCGATTGGGCCATTTCTGCCAGTGTCGTTAACCACTGGTGATTTGAGTCCCGGGGTCCCCATCCAGGGAGGCGGCAGTTGCCCGCCCGACTAAGTTTACTGGTTAGCGCTTTCGTACTTCGTTGCCAGGTCATACACTGTCCACCTCTCGGTCGCTTCCACTCAGCACAGGGCTGGGCGAAAAGAGCTCTGCGGGGCAGACGGTCTTCTGGCATGCGGAGTACATGTCCCAACCAGCGCAACCTATGAAGCGTGAGTAATTCATCTATCGCGGGAGAGTTCCTTCTTCCTAAGACCAACTGACGTACCTCAGCATTACTAATCCGATGTTCCCACCAGACCTGACCAATGCTGCGGAGACATCGATGATCAAACACTGACATCTTCCGTACGTCCTCTGCACGTAGGGGCCACGTCTCTGATCCATAAAGCAGTATGGATCGAACCACCGCACTGTAAACTCTTCCCTTGACAGACAAGCTCACGTCACGTCGGCGCCACAGGTGTCGGAGGTTGGCAAAAGCTGCCCTGGCCTTTCCGATTCGAGAAATGATCTCATCTCCAGCCAGTCCACCGGAACTTATACAGCTGCCCAGGTAAACAAATTTATCTACCACGTCGATTGGCTCACCTGCAAGCATGAGGTGCGGGTTTGATCCCACCCAGTCTTGTAGCAGCACTTTACACTTTGCGGGTGTGAAGCGCATGCCAAACCGTGCGGCAGAGTTAGTTAGGTTATTTAAGATCATTTGCATTTCGGAAGGGTCTGAACCAAGGAGAGCAATATCGTCCGCATACTCAATGTCTGCGAGGGAACGTCCCGGGAGCATTTCGACTCCCGAGGTTTCAGAGGCAGGCAGAGAAATTTCAAGCAGCATGTCAATAACAAAGTTGAAAAGGAAAGGGGAAAGAGGACAGCCTTGTCTTACACCACTGGACGTGGTGAACTCAGGCGAGAGCTTCCCGTATACTCGTACGCGCCCACAGGAGTCCGCATACAGTGCCTTGATAAGAGATAGAAATTTGGAAGGGACACCTTTGATCGCCAGACACTGCCAAAGTTGCTGACGATCGACAGAATCAAAGGCAGCTTTCAAATCCAGAAAAACGACCAACGTGGGACGTCTGAAGGAGTGGCGCTGTTCAAGAATTTGTCTCAAGGTGAAGATATGGTCGATGCATCCTCGACCGGGGCGAAACCCAGCTTGATTCTCACGAGTCTGTCTCTCGCGATAATCCATCAACCTGCGCAAAATAATGCCAGAGAGTACCTTAGATGCGACGGATACCAGACTGATACCACGATGGTTTTCACATGACGTTCTTGCTCCCTTTTTGAAAACTGGGATGACGGTCGAGGAGCTCCATTCGGCTGGTATTCTGTTTTCGTTCCAAATCTTCTGCAGTATGGTTGTCAGACTGTTCACCAGGACCTCGCCACCTTCTTTGAAGAGCGCGGGGTGTAGACCATCCGGGCCAGGTGCCTTGTCGCGCTTCAGAATTGAAATCTCACGCTGGATTTCGGTTGCTGATGGTGGGTTGGTGTCAATGTTCCATTCGGGCCTGCTTGGTTCTTCCAGTGGTTGTGTTGAAGGGGACCAGGTGAACTGTTCTTGGAAGTGCTCAGCCCACCGCTCAAGACGGCGATTGAGGGAGTGAATTGTTGTTCCGTCTTTTTCGCATATTGTCTCACTGACACCTGCCTTCTTTTGACCCGTTGATCGAATCAGTTGAAACAGGGCGCGGCTGTTGCCTGCAGCAAAGGCCTTCTCCATTTCCTGGGCCTTCGAAATCCACCAGCGTTCTCTGTCATTCTTCAAGCTCCTGATTATCCGGCGTTTGAGGGATCTGCGTGCGCCATCATAGTCGCTAGTTGCTGGTATGGACTTTCTGGCAGCAATAAGATCTGCTGATCTCGAAGATATCCAGTGTTCATTGAGTCGAATCAGATGGGCTGGACAAGCAGTTCTGAAAGCTGAGAGCATTGCTTCTTTAACTCGCCTCCATCCATCCTCCAAGCAATCTTCATCGTCCACATGACTGTGCGTTTCCAGCAGCTTTCTAGCCAGATCAGCTCGATACTCTTCAGCTACTGAAACTTGTCGGAGTTGATGAACGGAGCTGCCCTCTTTCGGCACGCGTAGTGCTGGCGGGAAACGAAGTGATAAGCGGGCTCGCACGATGGCGTGATCAGAGTCAAGTTGCGTACCCCAGAAGGAACGACAGTCCTTAACTGAGGCTCTCCATCGGTAACTGATAGCCATATGGTCCAATTGAGTCCACGGCTGTCTTGTGGTAGGTGGCCTCCAAGTAACTCGGTGTGAGCGTTTGTGTTGGAAGTTCGTACTGGCCAGGAACAGACGATGATCTGCACACAACTGAAGAAGCCGCTCTCCATTATCCGTACGCACAGCATCGACTCCAAATCTACCACCCAACTGTGCTTCTTCCGGACTTAGCCGTCCAACTTGGGCATTCATATCACCCGCCAGGATTACTATATCCGTCCTTCTTGCCGACCGAAGCAGTCGTGACAGATCTTGATAAAACTCGTCCTTCTCATTCTCAGAACTGCTGTCTGTTGGGGCGTATGCTGATACGACAAACAAACACCGTTTACCGCATCGACCTGCGTTAATCTTAATTGAGCCAGACAGCCGCACAGCGCAAAGGCGACTGTTTACTGGGATCCAGTCCAGTAAGGCGCTTTCAGCCTTGGGGCTGAGTGCAACTCCCACACCGTAGATACCACGAGCCATTGCGTCAGGATCACCGGATGTCCGAAGAGTGAAATGTGGGACATCTGGGTTCGCCCTAAGCGGCTTGAGAAGCACGACCGAAGTGGAGTCTTGTATTCGTGTTTCGGAGACACAACATACATCGATAGAGAGGGAAAGTAAGGTTTCAGCAAGGGATGCCTGTTGCCCAATTTGACATAGAGTACGGACATTAAAGGCTGCAACGTGGATCAGATCTTTTGGAGTTAGTAAGTGATTATTTTGGTTTATTTCTCTGGGCGATGGTTGAGACTCACAACAGTGGCTAGGGGATTGGCAGATGGGTTGATTGCCCTGCATTGTACGATGGGTTGGGAGGGAGTGTGGGGGAAGGCCGGTGAGCGAAGAGCTGCAAGGGCAAATGATACTTCCCGGTTGCCCAGGCCGAAGAAGGGGGTTGAGTTGAGGTACCCCACCTTGAGCCTTTGACTCAAAAGTCTGACCCACAAGGCAGTGGGAGGGTGTAGGGTTTTGCTCGGGGACCCTGCCCCTAGCCTCTGACTCAAGAGTCTGGACCGCGAGACAGCGGTTGTTAGGGTTTTCTTGGGGGACCCTTCCCGGAGCCAATGACTCAATAGTCTGACCTACTTGGCTGTAGGGGGCCGGCCTGGCCCGAGGGCGCAGGGAGTAGGGCATTACTGTCTCACTCCTGATGCGGCTGCGCACAGCAGGTGCCTTTTGAGCAGCACCGGACTCTTTGGTTTTAAAAGTATTTCGACCGTAGTGGATAATGCGCCGGCGGTCACGGTCAACCGTTGGGCGATTAGAGTGTGCGGTTTTTAGGGCCGACCTTTTCTAACCCGTCCTTCCTCGGGGGAAGGCAGCATCGCTGCTTCCATAAATATGGAGATGCTGGTCGCCTGGGGGAAACGCCTTACTGCCTTCACACTCCTATCGCAGAGGACAGTACGACTTTACCTCCAGACCGCCTCGTAATACGATTACTCGCAGTACGGGGACTCGCTGTTCTTCGTCGGGCTGCTCCCCGTTGGCCTTCCTGGCATGGTTGAACCTTTAGGAACTGAGTTCCAGCCAGTATAGCCCGAAGGATCATTGCAGCACAGAAGCCCGACCACCACGACAAGGTGACAGTTTTTGGTCGGGGATGTTAAGGGATGTTGGTGTCGTTCGCCTTCCAGAATAGGGTCAACGTGTCCCTCCTGTGCTTGGTTGGAGACACTGGACGACATAGCGGTTAACCGATGTTAGGACCGTTCAACCAATCAGTTCTTATTCAGATTTTCATTGAGTGTCGGATGTGGAAGCAGTCCAGCTTTTCAGTTCAGGTGATACCTCACGCTGGGCTTCTGTTTTTGAGGGTCCGCTGGCGTCCTGCCGATCGGCCCAAACGCAAGCACCGGGTTCGTGTTTGATGCCACCCAATCTTTCAATAGCGCTTTAGACTTTACGAGAACACATGACAAAATGTACAGCAGGATCATTTGGTTTATTCAAAATGGTTTGCATTTTTAAGGGGTCTGAACCGACGGGAACAATATCATCGGCGTATTCCAAGTCCGTCAACGAAGAACATGAAAGTATTACGAAAGGCGGGTTGAAGGTTTAAACATAATACCGACCAAGAATTTCAAGAGAAATCGCGACAGAGACCTTTGCCAGACAACACTGGATGAAAGATGCACATAAGACCCTCATTTCAGTTGAGCACCTGAAGCCGATAAGGACGAGCTCAAATGTTCCACATTTCACTTTTCGGGTACCTAGTGATCCTGACACAATAGCTCGTGGTAGCTACGGTGTAGGCAGAGGTGGCCAACCCTTTACCTGGCAGAAGGGTATGAGAGACATTACGAAACGCTTGAATGCTCTCGGTGCTACTCGCCTTCCAGGATGAAGACCGCGTGATCCCCACTGCGCCTGGTTGGAGACACTACAATACATGGCTGCCAACCGAATTCGCTGGTGTTCTTGTTGTCAGTTTCTACCCAGATTGCCTGAGTGAATGTTTGGAGGTGTAGGCACCTCGGAATGATTGTAGTAAGCCAGCACTAAGTCGCTTCCTCGTCCATCTTTATCCTTTTCTTTACAATAAGGCTTTCAAATAAATCATGGCTGTACGGCAGTGAAGTATCGGTGTTGAGCACTGATGTCATGCTGTCGGTAATGATGATGACGATTACTAGTGTTGACAGCGCCTTAGTAGACTGTATCCCAATAAGAAGTCGTCTCTGTGCCGTGCGGTTGTCTGGCTCAAATAAGACCAAGGCGAGTCGATGCGGCAAACGGTGTTTATTTGTCGAATGACTGCAGTTCCAAGACTGAGAAGGACGGGTATCATCAAGATCTGTCACCAGTGCTTCGGTCAGCAAGAAAGACAGATATAGTAATTCTGGTGGATGATATGAATGCCCAAATTGGACGACTAAACCCGGAAGAAGCAAAATTGGGTGGTAGATCTGGAGTCGATGATCAGTGTACGGAAAATGAGGCAACTGCTTCCGTTAAATGTAGACCACCGTCTGTTCCTGGCCAGTACGAACTTCCACAATAAGCGCTCACAACATGTCGGACCTCACATCTGTTGCCAGGTCAGCAACAGAAAGACAGTCATAAACTCGATTGGACAATAGGACTATCGGTCACCGATAGACAAACTTAATTAAGGATTGTCGTTCCTTCTTGGGTACGCAGCTTGACTCCGGTTGCCCAGTTATCAATTCCGGCAGCATTACGCGCGCCAAAGCAAAACAGTCCCATTCATTAACTTTGACAGGTTTCGGTAGCTCAGTTGTATCGGGCAGACCTGGCTAAAAAGCTACTGAAAACGCAGTCATGCGGATGACAAAGACTAGCTGGAGGTTGAATGGACGCGAGTGAAAGAAGCTATGCTCTCAGCTTTAAGAACGGTTTGTGCAAACCATCCGTCTTGACTAGGTGAACGGTGGATATTGTAGAGATCAGCAGATCTCATTGCTGCCAGAAATGCCATACCAGCAACCAGGTACAATGGAGGCGCACGCGTCACTCAAACACCGAAGAATCGGGAGCTCGAAGAATGAAAGAAAACGCTGGCACATTTTGAAGGCCCAGGAGATGGAGGAGGCATTCGCTGCAGGCAACTGCCGCGCCCAATTCCAGCCAATTCGATCAACCAGTCAAAAGAAGACAAGCGAAACGATATGCGAAAAAGACGGAACGGTAATTCACGCACAAAATCGTCGTGAGCGATGGGCTGAACTCCTCAAAGAACCGTTCAGCTGGTCCTCACCAACCCAACCGATGGAAGAACCCAGCGGGACTGAATGGAACATCAACACCAACCCACCACCAATAACAGAGATCCAGCGTGAGACATCAATTCTCCAAAGCGACAAGACACCTGGTGCGAATAGCCTGCACCCCGCACTCATCAGAATGTGGAGGTCCTGGCGAACAGTCTGACGACCGTATTTCAGATTTGGAACGACAACAAAACACTAGTCGAATGGAGGCCCTGGACCGTCATACCAGTCTTCAAAGACACCAATGCATCAGGCTGGTGTTCATCGCATCTATGGTACCTTCTGGCGTTATGTTACGCAGGTTGACTGATTATCTGGAGAGACAGATTCGCAAAAATCAAGCCCGATTTTGCCCTTGTCGAGAAAGCACCCGACATACCTTTATCTAGGGTCATCATCATCATTGTCAGCTGTAAGAACCGCGTACTTGTTGTACAGTGGCTATAGCTTTCACAATTTCGCTCACCGGTGATTTGGGGAGGTACGGTGGGTAGCTGCGCAATGGGAACGGGAGCTGATAAATTGGTGCGTACATACAAGGCTGTCAGTGAACTTTTAAGTGGGGGATTGAGAAGGGAGCTATGCATTGAAGGCAGTGGCTTGGATGCACGAGCACCATTCAGGGTGCAACTGAGCCATGTCTGACAATGTATCTAACCATTTATGAGTCCCACCTCGAGGTCCCCATCCAGGGAGACTGCAATGACCAATGCAGCTGGGTTTGCTGGTAATGGCTTTCATACTTCATTGCTAACTTATTGCTTGACCTCCCGTGGCTCGTTTCCACTCTTCATGTGGTTCTGCAAAAAGAATCCTTCGAGGAAGTCGGTCGACTGGCATACGCAGCACGTGACCAAGCCAGCGCAACCTATGAAATCTGACAATTTCATCTGCCGCGGACGAGTTACTTCTTCCGAATACCACTCGATGTATTTCAACATTCCTGATCCGGTGTTCCTACCAGACTCGGGCAACGCTCCGAGGACATCGAAGGTCGAAAAACGAAAGTCTGTTGACGCCCTCGGCGCGCAGCGGCCAGGTTTCTCACTCGTATAGCAATACGGATCGCACCGCAGCATTGCAAACTCGACTCTTGACGGCTAAGCTGATGTCACGCCTATGCAGTAGGTGACGCAGGTTTACAAAAGCTGCTCTGGCCTTCCTAATCCAGATAAACATGTCATCTTTCGCGAGATCACCGGGACTAATACAGCTGCCCAGGTAAACAAATTTGTCTACTACCTCCATCGGCGGAATTACTTAGATCATTTAATATTGTTTGCATTACCACGGCATCAGACCCAAGAAGAGCTATTTCGTGTGCGTACTCGATGTCTGTGAGCAGACGCCCCGGGAGAACTTCGACCCTACAGGCAATAGAGGCTGATAGTGAGTCTTCCATAATCGTATCAATGCCCAAGTTGAAGAGGAAAGCCTTATCTGACACCATTTGATGTGCTGAACTTCCCGTAGACCTTCACATGCTCGCGGGAGTTGGCGTACAGCGCCTCAAGGAGGGTCGAGAATTTATGGGGGACACCTTTGCTCCACAGACTGCCATAGTGTCTGACGGTCCACAGCGTCAAGGGCAGCTTTCAAGGCTTTCAAGTCAACTAAGACAAGAACTGTTTGTTGCTGGAAGCAGCGTCGCTGTCCCAGAATCTGTCAGAGGGTAAACATGTGATCGATGCATCCTCTTGCAGGACGAAACCCAGCTTGTTTTTCGCGGATCTGCCTCCTCCTATGTTCAGTCCACCGTCGAAGGATAAGACTAGAAAGGGCCTTTGATGCCACAGCTACTAGGCCGATGCCACGGTAGTTTTCACACATCACCGCGTGCCCTTTTTGAAGATAGGAATAATTGTCGACATGCCCAATTCTTCACGCTTTTTCTCTTCCTTCCAAATAGCACCAATAAGGTTTGTCAGATGGGTCACCAGAGATTCTCCGCCTTCTTTCAACAGGGCTGGATACAGACCGTCGGGTCGAGTGGCCCTCCCACGTTTCATTACCGATATTTCCTACTTCATTTCCTCTTCCGACGGGCAATTAAGGTTGACATTCCAGTCGCCCGTGTGCGCTTTCTCCACAGGCTGCGTTTCAAGGGCCAGCTAAACTGTTCTTCGAAGTGTTCGGCCCATTCTTCCAATCGCCGTTTTTACGAATGGATTATTGAGCCACCTTTTTTACTTATCGTTCCACTGATCGCTGCTTTCCTGGGGCCAGTCGATCGTATCAGTTGGTATAGGGCATAGCTGTTCCCGGTAGTCAAAGCCTTCTCCATCTCCCGAGCTTCCGATGTCCATCAAACCCCTTGGTCTTTCCTTAGACTCTTCACTAGTTGGCGTTTGAGCGATTTGCGTGTCATGTCGTACTCGCTGCCTGTTGGTATGTGTTTCCGGGTATCAATCATTGATAGGGACCTCGACCAAATCTAGTGGCCTTGTAATCGAATTGGAGAAGTCGGACAAACAGCAATGAACGCCGCTAACATAGCCCTCTTCACATTCTGCCACGCTTATTCGAAGACGAGAACGATTTCGTCTGCATATTTCAGTTTGACAAGGTTTTCGTCACAGTCTACTTGAACACCGGGGTTTTGAAGATCTTCCAGTGTTTGTCTCAGTAACTCATCAATCAGGAAATTAAATAAGAATGGAGTGGACACCGCTTTGGGTACAGAAACTTTTGGAGAGCTCTCCGTATACTCTTACACGTCCGTAAGTCTAAAAACACAGCGAACGTTTCATGTTCACAAACTTCCGGAGCATTCCTTGATGGGCAAGTGTGTCAAGAGAAACAGACCGGTCAACCGAGTCGCATGAGCCTTGGAAACCCAGGAATACTAAAATTGTGGGTCGGTTGTACATATGGAGTTGTTCCAACATCTGCTGGAGTGTGAAGATCTTGTCAATGCAAGCCCCACCAGGCCGGAAACCCGCTTGCTGCTCTCGAGTCCATGTTTCACGAGCCACCATAAGGCGATGAAGCACAAGTGACCCCTGTAGTCTCGTTACAACCGGGGTCTCTGAGTCGACAGTCTGTGTCAAAGAAACTGTCTTCCGCTCCGTGAACTTCTCCCAAATTAATGACACTGCTTTTGCCCACGTTTATCCATGGTAAAACTCAAATACCACTGATGATAGTGATTATGTATGCGGTATGCACCTGATAATCAACCTGGCTGACTGCTATAACTACGTGTCGCCCAATCAGGCACAGATGCAAGCTTGTAAAACATCTATTTGTCCCAGTATTTCGTATCATACTAAACCCACTACAGTCAACATCACGAATGGCGACGAGTAGTTGCTGCTGCTTTCCTCCAAATCTGCGTGCAAAATCAGCAATTGCGGATCCGTCTACCAGCCTTCGGGTTCCGGCTCGATGGCGCACCAAATGAATCCGTTGACCCCTGCAGGGTCTGCATATATGGGATTCGCAGCTTGTAAGCGGCAAATTAATGTAGTGTCACTTACGGTTTAAGTAGCTTATGCGGGATTGTAGTGACCTCCAAGCTGTCTGCCATTCGCAATCGTGCATTGTCCGCCGTTGTACTGCCGTGGAAACTCTGTCACATGTTTGTGCGCGTCAAGATTCTACGGGTGTTCTACGGCATTTGTTGACATCTACTTCTGAACTTCCCCGCCACTTGGGATCTCCTTAGCTTGACATTAGCTCCGGGGTTCCACGATGAGCTGATCAATAAGCCCCTAAACAGTCCTGCATTTCCAACAGCAAAAGGTTGTGCCTCTCAGCCGGTTGAAATGAGTTACTAGAACATCCCTCAACCAAACCCAACAGGTTTAATGTCTGGTTACTCATCTACCGAAAAATTCGACGACGGCCAATACCTGTATGCACTATAATGCTTGTTTTGCGTGACACGCCCATTATTGTCCCAGATGCATAATTACTGACGCCGTCAAGCCCCAGACAAATGGAGCTGATGCATTCTAACTTACTTCCCCTTCTTTCACCCAAAACGGCAGTGAAGCATCAGTGTGAACACTGATGTTGCTGTCTTTGCTGATGATGATCACCCAAAACACCAAATCCAATCTGAAACCAACAAACGCACCCAACGACATGGGTTAATGAGCTGCCGACCGACCAGAGGCCTCCGAATCGTGAACAAGCCAACTAAACATTCACCGCGGGCTCCTTGGTCACTGTTTTCGTTGGCAAGCAGATTAGCTGCCCTGCTGCAGATCAGGGGCGTAAAAGTCGCGTCGTCGGAAAAACTGGAGTCGCTTCAGTGTCGAAAAACAATGGTTATCCATTGCTTATGGAAGAGGGGTGTATCACTAATCTCGGGAGAATCCATTACCTTCGAGCCAAGCGGTAGAGTTAGCTTCTACTCAAAATTCGACGACCAACTTGCCGGTGAAAGATGTGACACGGAGTCAACGGTGGTAGCAAACGGACGGACAGTACCCTGTGAGGCATTCAGCGTTCCGATTGGTTGGCTGGCTTAGCTCCGACGTATGTGACCTTCATATTTGGATACGCTATCCCACGCCCCTGTAACTCGTAACGGAGAAAGGTATCACTGTACGAGAGTGTGCTCCCAGAACTCCAGTGAGAAGAGCTACCTTCAACGTACTGTGTTTTGGACAGACTCCATGACAGCTCTGTACAGTGTCCATAACGTATCTTCTAGATTTTGTACCTTTGTCGTAAATAGACTAACAATTGTTCGTGATGCGCCGTCACCTACCCCATGGAGACATGTAACGGCAGAGAACAACCCAACTGACGTTGTCTCTCGAGGGACGTCCAACCTCATTCAGCTGCGTGGATGGTTAACTGGGTCAAGATGTTTACTAGAACAAGAGAGTAATTGGCCTCCACAGGCTCGATTAAAGCCGCCCGAGTTGAAGAGCCTTGTAGTACGCGTTCGCAAACTTGAGCGAAATGATGGTGTATGCCTAATAATAGACCGGTTTTCCTGTTGGGTGAAGTTACAGAAGGCTGTAGTTTGGTCACTACGTTACAATCAATATCTATTGATTGAAGCAGGCAGGGTGAGAGAAAGGGGCTCTACCCTCTGGTAGAGATTGCTTCGTGAAAAATGGTCTGTACTGGTAGTAGATGAGTATAAGGCAAGTTCCTCGCAAGAACCTCGCGTGTCAGAACGGCGAGCGGCGTTCTCAAGAGGGATTCTGGAAAGGTATGATTACTGGGGAGACGCGATTGTGCTTGCACTTTGTCGAAAGTGGCACTTGTGGAGGAGTGAACTCAGACCATTAGTGTCGGTGACTGATGAGGTACCTTAGACTGGGCATAGGTAGAACCGGGCTGACTCAACGTGGAGAATTTGGCGGACGGTGTATCGTCCATTACGTTACCATTTGAAGTTCCCCACCTTTATTCTGTCCCTATTTGTAACCCAGCTCCGACTTTCTTTTGCCTTCCCGGAGGTTCTGGTATTACACGTCACCGTTTACTCGTTACAGTAAGCTTTTTGCAAAGCTTGCTCAGGAAGTTTCTAAACCTCATGCCAATTAGCTTGCGCAAATGATGCGTGACCGCTTTCAACTGGGCAAAGCTACTCTGTAACCGAGAAATCAGTGAGGCTTCACAGATTCGCGCCTTGTACCATCCGCGGTCTAGTGTGCTGGGCTAAAAAGTGAAAAATTGCCTCCAGTCCATCCCTCTCTTTACCCAACCGGAAACCACGTAAAACCAGCTTCTCCTCTGAGTCCCTTGAAACATTTTGGCTGTGATCGACCGGGATAGGTTGCGTTCTCCATTGGACCATTCGCTTGAGGTTCCCAAAAGTGTTTGGTGACGCACCTGTACCTTTAACAATCGACCGCTTACTACACGTGTGCGAGGTGAGAGCCAAGGTATTCGAGTCAGGAGGATTTGGGCAGCCGAATAGGAGAAGTTAGGTCTGACGATGTTAAGCAACATACATGTCATCCGAGGGAAAAAGAGCGGCAAGAGTAATGCGCAACATTAAGGTAGGAATTTACAACACACAGGGAAGAGAACTGCTGCAAGTAAAAATGCACATTAAGACTTCGGACGAATTTTCTGCGTGTCACCTATTATATAGAAGTGAAGAGCAACGATCGATGCTGATGAACCACCCTTAAAAGTTAATGAGTGTAGTTTAGGTTAAGACACGCCCTGTAGGCCAAAGTCGGCTTTTAAAGGCGTCTTTTGAAGTTTAAAGGAGGAGGACGATCAACAACTGACCAGTGACCAAGTGACCTCGTCGCGCCCAAGCTTGTCAGGACGTAACTACGAGCTGCCTCTTACTAACTTAGTCTTCACGGAGGAGAACATTTGTCAACGCTTACACAAGACAAAGCCGTTCTGTGCGTTGGGGCCAGATGGGGTTTATCAAAGTATCCTGAAGGAAACGTCGGTCAAAATGGCAAAGCACTTCTACCTGGTGGTTCGTCAGTCACTTGACGAAGGTAGACTTTTCTCTGCTTAGAGGAGTGTGGTTGTCACGCCAATCTTCAAAACTGGTGACCGACTCTCGCCCAGCAACTACAGGCCTATTCGCCTGACTATCATACCGTGCAATGTGATGGAAAGCATTCTGAGGCGAACCATCCCAGATCACCTTACTACCAACCACTTGATATCTCAGTCCAATACGGATTCCTCCCAAGCCGTTCGTGCGTGACGAAAATGCTCGTCATGGACAGCTAAACCCAAGGTGAGGATGAGCGACCCATATCAGGTGACATATGTTTCGACTTCTCGAAGGCCATCGATCAAGTCTCACAATTTCCACTGCTCCACAAACTCGAGTCTTACGGGATTCAGTGAAAAATTCTACGATGAATTAAGACATTCCTATCAGACGGAACATTTAGAGTAAAGGTGGACTCGATCTATTCGTCTCCGGCGCCAGTCTGCATTGGAGTTCCTTACGACTGTTTTGGAGACCACTTCTGTTTCCGCTCTACGTCAACGACCTTCTAGACCCATCAAGTCCATGTCTACTTATTGTAAATGACTAGGAATCCCGGAGTTCAAGTGCCCTTACCCACCAAGTGGATCTAGCCTCCGCAAGGCAGTGGTCGTTGGGCTGGCACCTTCTTCCGAATGACGAAAAGTGCGTCCATGTGTCATCCGGATGGAACTCAGCGAATGCCTTTGCCATGGGTACCGAGAATGGATCAGAAGGCCTCACGAGGATGGATAACAAAGGATTGGGGTACCTGGCTATCTTCGAAAATGTCCTTCTCAGTGCACCATGGGAAATCGGCTCAAAAAGCATTCGCCGTTCTACGGATGATGCGACGCATTTTTTCCCGTATTACTAACATTCCAAATATTCTCTGGGGCCTACGTCAGGCCACTTCTTGAATATGTCAACCAAAACTTTTGCTCAGAAGACAAGAAGGACGTAACCGTCGTTAAGGCTGTCCAAAGAGCTGCTACGGAAATGGTTGTTGGCCTTGAATCTGTGGACTACAAAACGTCTCTCTCCGTGTCTGACCTCGCCTTTGGAGTATCGTCGACTCCGAGGAGAACTTATACTTCATTTTGCTCTTTCCAAACAAGATTTAGCCAACAGGTCTTTCGCCGTTGTTGCAGCCAACCCACGCCGGGGCCATGGTTAGAATATTTTCAAGCTCAGGCCGCACACTTTCATTAGGCAAAAAATTTTACTTTAGGGCAGTTGGAAGGACGTTCCGCCGACGGTTGTCCACGCTACATCTATTACCAAGTTCAGCTCACTGTTGAGCACTTTTTATGCGAATCCTTGCGCTGACAATCTTACTGCCTCACGCTAAAAACTTAAGGAGCAGTGCCATACCCGTTTTTGGCTTGTGCCTTTCAGGTGAACGGCAGTCGCTGAACGGCAACAACAAAACCGACCCGGAATAATTCGGCGAAAGCCTCGATCGTGTGTATCACTCCGTGAATCCGTGAGTTTTTACGGCTATGTTTGACAGTTTACGTAGCTGTAGCCTCTCTGTTGTCCTGTATGAACCATCTGAACGATCTGATCTTGTCTCATCCGATATGTTCCCCATAAAAACAAAAGAGACCGTATAATTTTGGTTTCCTACCCATGTCGGCTTACTCGTGACCCACTGCTTATGCCACCGTCCGTCTGAAATTCCCAATACCCACAAACCCCATCAGTCATGCTTCTATTCTGAATGTAACATTGTGATCATGCCTGAGGGTATGCCACCCACTAGTTGGGAATAAATATTATTATTATTACTAATGCCATCCTATAAAGAAAGCACCATGAGTTTTTCGGATCAAGTGGAAGGAATACACGTTTGCTCATTTTCATGATGGTGTACGCTTTGTGTGAAGTTTTCTCATAGGATGAGGAAGACATATTGAAAGACGGCTAGGTTTCCATATCCTTTTTCATCCTTTACCCGGTCGCTTGCTGATGCCTCTCACCACCATGTACCATGAATGCTTTTACAGTTGCTTCGCATATGAGCATGCTATTTACCGTTGGCAGCAAAGTTTTGTGATCGTAATTTACTTAGGCATCAAGTCTCCACTTTGAGCAGTCGAGGGCACCAGAATAGTGTAGGTGATATAAATACTAATAATGATTATCCCTGGCTGGTGGGTGGCAAATTGTCAGGAGTGATCATAATGTTGCAGCCAGAATCAAAGCATGACTGTCGGGGTTTGCGTACCGGCGATTGCGCGGAAAAAGGACAGTCCCGCAAATAGTGGGCATTACCGGACATGAACGCAATCACGACTGAAGTGTCATGATCTTAATGCGGAAGACATCGAAGGCGGGAAAACGCAGTTATCAGGGCTTTGGCTAACCTTTAGGGAACATGTCACGCGGAAGCAGGATCACACCGTTAAAGTGTGAGGGTGACGGAATAAACACAAGGAAAGAGAGCAAAACGAAATGTATTTTACCTGACACGCGATAAAAGACTGCAAATTGCGGAGAATAAGGGACCAGAAGAACAAATGTGGCAAGACAGCAGAGTTGCAGTGCTCCAGCCGGTCAATCTGGACTAAAACTCACCGCTGAGGATCCGTGGCCTTGAACAGTTGGGCTCCTGGCCAGGGTAACAAAAGGCTAGAGTGGGGGTGATGAGGCGTGAGAATTAGCAATACGGATAAGCCACGGAGTAAAGTAAAATTGATGAAACCTAATGGTGACGCTGTTGGAGCGGAGTCGGATGTAACTCTTGGTAAAGTTGGTGATGAGCCAGTGGGAGAAATGTGAACTGCACAAAAAATGACTTATTTGCCGGCAGCGTAAAACTTAAAACCCACCAAGATAGTTGGATCCAAACGAAAGCATCATAAGATATGAATAAACTCGCTTCGGAGGCGGCTCGTTCTAAGCAAATAATCCGTCCGGTGTCGTATGTAGAGGAGGGGTAGGCGGAGAGTCACAGTCTAGATTAGGAACGTAAAAGTGGCGGGTGTGCCAGAAAACTGCGTATATCAGTGCAATGCCATAATTGCACTGATACAATTCGGATTATCGAGAGCCCCGAAACTGACACGACGAACTGACAGGATGGAGATGTGCGACTCTGCGTAGTTCGCGATATTTAACATGGCTAAGTGAAGCCACAGAGAAAAAATTGCACAAAACACGGCCGTGATGAAAGCAACCATGTGAATGTCGCTCAAGTGAAAATCTGTTTCTATATTCAAGGTCAAGTTGCTTGTGATAATGAGCCTCTTTTGGACGCCACCAAAACAGACACTTTAACACACAATCAATCCGGCAGGGCCCCGTAAAGATACCTTGTTTGCCAGACCGGTCCAGAAAGCCCGAGAAACCAAAATGACGCGTTTACCTCAAATCCCTCAATAACAGCGATATTATGCGTCCAAAAGTTGGTGATGCACAGGCCATCAAAAGTTACAACCAGGAGAGCAAAAACCTTGTCCCTCAAAGCAGTGTCCGCGAAAACATATCTTCCAGAAGGCAACCCCGGCAAACAAACAATAGCTCTCCGAAAAACAAGCAAAAAACTGACAAGTGCCTACGCACCGTCCTCTTTAAGCCTTAGACTCAAACACTGCGTACAGTTATTAAACATGCTAACCTCTCTTGTAGAACACCCTTGGCTCCTAAAGTTTTTGGACGCAACATGGATGGCGTTGTGGTGCTTGTCCGAAAACTGCCTGAGTCTCTTCAGCGGATACTGCGATATTCAACAGTTGGCTCAACCTGAACCATCACTCATAATGGAACTTACAAAATCCTACCTCATACAGAACGGCCTTTTCTTGGAGATCTCAACAAACGGCTACTTCACTGTCCAAGTCAACTCGAAACGCGGGAGATTAGGTGTGGTCGCTCCTTATTAAACCGCGGCCAAGCCCGTCCCGTGTGCTTTTTCGAAAAAAGCTCTTGCAAATTTTTGTGACCCAGTGTGAATTCGAATTCGGCAGACCGCAGGTATTTCGGTCTGGTTGGGGATCTCTTTGAGTGTAAAGCACAGATCGTGAACGTTCAGAGTCACATGAGGACTTTCACTTGTCAAAGACCCTGCGCAGAGGAGATTTACAATTGTGCCTAATAGCTTCCAACTGCTTAGTTCGCATTTGGCAAAAAAACATGTTTGTAGCAAGTGGCTATCCCTTTTTTTACCGGTAGCTCCCACATCAGTCACACTCGAACATCGGTTGAATAATTGGCGACCTCTGTCAGCAACCTAACAGGTTGTATCCGTTGCACGACGTTATCGTGCGCAATGCATTTCAGATCCCTGGGGTGAGCGAAAAATTCTAACATTTGACAAATTCCAAGAACTACCCAATGACTGGGATCTGTTTTTAAGGCTGACGGTTCATTCAGCGCCATCTGAAGTGCGTCTTAGATCCCTTTTCGCGCCATCCGGAAGAATCTATGGAGAGACCGGACCACACCACGGTGCGATGGTTCGCCAGTGAGAAGATGAGCTATATCAAGCACTCTACGTGTAACACTCAGGTAGCTCCTCATATGGAGTGGTTCAGTGCATACAGGTCTAAGAGATTCAGTAGCCCTATCGACCGGGCAAGGGTGAAATATTCGTCGCTTCCGAATGGCCCGAATAGGGATCTAAGACGCATTTCAGATGGCGCTGAATATGCTGTCAGCCTTGAAAACAGATCCCAGTCATTAGTTATTTCTTGGAATTTGCCCACAACCTGCTGTCTAGAGTTCTTCACTCTCCTCAGGGATCTGAAATGCATTGCGCACGATGACGTCGTGCAATGGGTACAATCTGTTAGGTTGGTAGCCTAAAATTGCTGCTGTTGAAGGATCTGAGGTTAACATACTTCCGTTCGGTTTCTTGGGCTTTCTGGAGCGGTTTGGCAAGCGAGGTGCCTCTGCGAAGCCCTGTCGGATCGATAGGGTGTTGAAGTTTTTCTTTTAGCGCCGCTGCAAAGAGGCTTATTGTCACAAAATCAATCCGGCAGGGCCCCGTAAAGATACCTTGTTTGCCAGACCGGTCCAGAAAGCCCGAGAAACCAAAATGACGCGTTTACCTCAAATCCCTCAATAACAGCGATATTATGCGTCCAAAAGTTGGTGATGCACAGGCCATCAAAAGTTACAACCAGGAGAGCAAAAACCTTGTCCCTCAAAGCAGTGTCCGCGAAAACATATCTTCCAGAAGGCAACCCCGGCAAACAAACAATAGCTCTCCGAAAAACAAGCAAAAAACTGACAAGTGCCTACGCACCGTCCTCTTTAAGCCTTAGACTCAAACACTGCGTACAGTTATTAAACATGCTAACCTCTCTTGTAGAACACCCTTGGCTCCTAAAGTTTTTGGACGCAACATGGATGGCGTTGTGGTGCTTGTCCGAAAACTGCCTGAGTCTCTTCAGCGGATACTGCGATATTCAACAGTTGGCTCAACCTGAACCATCACTCATAATGGAACTTACAAAATCCTACCTCATACAGAACGGCCTTTTCTTGGAGATCTCAACAAACGGCTACTTCACTGTCCAAGTCAACTCGAAACGCGGGAGATTAGGTGTGGTCGCTCCTTATTAAACCGCGGCCAAGCCCGTCCCGTGTGCTTTTTCGAAAAAAGCTCTTGCAAATTTTTGTGACCCAGTGTGAATTCGAATTCGGCAGACCGCAGGTATTTCGGTCTGGTTGGGGATCTCTTTGAGTGTAAAGCACAGATCGTGAACGTTCAGAGTCACATGAGGACTTTCACTTGTCAAAGACCCTGCGCAGAGGAGATTTACAATTGTGCCTAATAGCTTCCAACTGCTTAGTTCGCATTTGGCAAAAAAACATGTTTGTAGCAAGTGGCTATCCCTTTTTTTACCGGTAGCTCCCACATCAGTCACACTCGAACATCGGTTGAATAATTGGCGACCTCTGTCAGCAACCTAACAGGTTGTATCCGTTGCACGACGTTATCGTGCGCAATGCATTTCAGATCCCTGGGGTGAGCGAAAAATTCTAACATTTGACAAATTCCAAGAACTACCCAATGACTGGGATCTGTTTTTAAGGCTGACGGTTCATTCAGCGCCATCTGAAGTGCGTCTTAGATCCCTTTTCGCGCCATCCGGAAGAATCTATGGAGAGACCGGACCACACCACGGTGCGATGGTTCGCCAGTGAGAAGATGAGCTATACCAAGCACTCTATGTGTAACACTCAGGTAGCTCCTCATATGGAGTGGTTCAGTGCATACAGGTCTAAGAGATTCAGTAGCCCTATCGACCGGGCAAGGGTGAAATATTCGTCGCTTCCGAATGGCCCGAATAGGGATCTAAGACGCATTTCAGATGGCGCTGAATATGCTGTCAGCCTTGAAAACAGATCCCAGTCATTAGTTATTTCTTGGAATTTGCCCACAACCTGCTGTCTAGAGTTCTTCACTCTCCTCAGGGATCTGAAATGCATTGCGCACGATGACGTCGTGCAATGGGTACAATCTGTTAGGTTGGTAGCCTAAAATTGCTGCTGTTGAAGGATCTGAGGTTAACATACTTCCGTTCGGTTTCTTGGGCTTTCTGGAGCGGTTTGGCAAGCGAGGTGCCTCTGCGAAGCCCTGTCGGATCGATAGGGTGTTGAAGTTTTTCTTTTAGCGCCGCTGCAAAGAGGCTTATTGTCACAAACAACTTGACCCTGAATATAGCAAGCAGCTTATAAATTGGGCGAAGTTTACTTGGCTTATTAAATTGCAGTCGTTTTTTGTTGATGTGGACTCTCGCGACGTGACCCATTCGCTTCTCTTAGTATACCTGTCAGTGCATCTATCGGGTTTGTGGCTTTAGGTTATGAGTGCTGACTGGGTTTGCATTCGGACGGTTCGCATCGGACATATTGAGGCTGTAGGCTGGCATTTTCGCATCCTCATTGGTGTCAATCAGAAGTCCTCGATGTCAAGGTCAAATCTTGTGGCTGATCTGTTGAAGAGTTCCGCTGCTTTTATCTGCACAGCCACCCCAGTCCAGCTAGGAACTTGTGAAGTGAGCATGGAGTTCACCGTTGAGCATTCATGTATCTGCACAGCCACCCCAGTCCAGCTAAGAACTTGTGAAATGAGCATGGAGTTCACCGTTGAGCATTCATAAGTTGAACGCTGTGATAGCGATATTTGCTTTACCCCATGCAGTACAGTCGCTGGTAATCAAGGAGTCTGCGACGTGTGTTGGGGCTTCAAGCTGAAGTCGTGGCTAGTAGCATCGGCGTGTTTTTAAGAGCATAAGTATCCATAACCACTATCGGGTTGACCATAGCTTTTGGGCCAGTTGTTCTGTCGCCAGGCCACGCTTCTTTCGTGCCTCCTTTCTAGGACCGCCATGACCCAGTTTCCGTGCCTCTGGAGGCCAATCCTCATGTATAAGCTTGAGCACTTGGAAGGCCTTTTGAATGCTGACAGTGCGCTTTAAGATCCATGTGTAACAGCTTGAGAAGAACGCGCAACAAAAATCCCTTTTCGTGTGGCCTTTCTGCTTGAGGCGATTCGTATTCAGGCTTTGTTACGAGATCACCAATGGGCAACTGTGACAGCTTTATCGGATTGTTACAAAGAACGAACTCCTGGTGCTCAGCTCGGACTCCTCCATGCGCCTGTCCACCAGTTAAGCCGCAGCATACACCAGTGTTGCACCAGAGGGTTGGATAACCTTCTTTGCGGCCAGAGGACCCTGTATGGAGTGCACTTAGTTCTTTGTGATTGCGTGTTTCCGAGTTTCAGAAAAAATAGCAGTTTTTATTCGAGTGTCCCAAGTAAAACGGAACATTTGCACTGGTCTTTTCCGGTTAGAAGTAGAGACTGGTTTTCGTTATTTGCAGCCGTCTTGCGAATTGTTGTTTACCTATACGGTTCTCTGCCGTGTATATTAGTGCATGATGAACGGAATTCGCTTAATGACAAGAACGAACCCGGCCGGTGAATCTAGGGCGAAAGCCTTGCTTCTGTGTATCAATCCGTCTAAAAAACTCACAGTTGTACAAAAAGCTTTAGCACTTCACTGTATTTATTCGGAAGCTAAAATCTCCCCAGAAATCGCCATTGAGCTAATACTTGCATGGGCGTATCGAAGGACACCTTTGGGCACGGAATTCAATTTTCCAGTGGTTGTAGTCGCTCTGTGGAGATGGTGGAACATTGGGGGAGTTATTTCTTCATGTATTTTCCCAGTTATTGGATTTGGAAGTGTTTTGAAGAATGCATTACCAATGATTATGTTATCTTTCTCCGCGCAAACTCAAAATGCAACTACCATTCGCGCTTTGTTTACGGCAAGAATTCCTGTTGTTGCATCGCGCGTCCCGCATCACGCAAACGCATTGGATGGTTTGGTGCTTCAAACTTCGGCAATACCCGGTTCGGATGACCTGGTTGGCCGTTACCCACTCCACCTGGCCGGTGATCTTCAACCACAGGATCCCCAAACCGACCAATAAACCCTGCGATTCCATATCGGCTTCGCTCCACCTTGTTTCCTCAGCCAGCCTGAGATGAATTCCGCTGCACAAAGAACTGCACACCCCAGCCCACTCACCTTAAAATGTGATGTCCGTTACGGGGCTGTCCAAAAACTGAAGCATGTCAGGCCAATGATGGCACGGCACTGCCTACCCAGTTCGATAGCACACCCGCAACTATTCCACTCCTTCTCTGACCGCGCCTTCTTGCCCACTTGTTCCATTAACTGCAAATACGACGAACTCCCCAATCGACCCCAGCTGACTCCATGACACATTCATTCCAACCTGCTGAACTGTTGGTTGAAATTTAACCATCTCTGTGTTACTGTGCTTCCCACCAAATCCAATAACTTTCTATACAGTTCGCGTTCCGGCTCGTGTGTTGCCACCATCTCTCTCTTCCAAAGGAACTATTATGCCCGCCTCCACAACAGCGACACCAGTGAGTCACTACAGTTTAACTGTATACCATGTTTCTGAGATCCCTGCTACCATTACCCGCTCTGCTAGTCCCTCCATTTCATCATCCCCACTTACGCTTTTGTGACCCTGGCCACGAGCCCAATAGTCCAAGGCCGCGAGGCCTCAGCGGTTGTTTTTGGCTTCAGTTCAATTTGATCGGCTGGATGATGCCAACTTTGCTGCTTCACCAGATCTGATGTTCTGGTTTCTGATTTTCCACAGCTTACATTTCTCTTGTCATATTTCAGGCATGAAGCCTCTTGTTTTGCCCTCCCTCGCTTTGTTTTTGCCCGCCACCTTCAAATCCTAACGATCTGACCTTGCTTGATGTTCTCTTCGACAAAAGAGCTTCCCTGCTCGTGCCGTTTAGTGACGACCACGTCTACATTGGATACAGCTCACCGCCTATGGCGCTGTCCTCTTTTCCCACCGAAAACCCCCTGTACTCAGTCCCACCAGTCATACCTTTATTCTGACCGTAACCTTATGATCATGCCTGACGGCATGCCCCCACAAGTTGGGAATAAACATTATTATTATTATCATTATTATTATTAGATGTTGAGGACAACAGTGAGTAATGACCTGGCTCGTTATTGGGAGTAAATGGATGCACCGCAGGAATAGAATCTAGTCTGACAGATATTTTAATTCACAGGTTACGCTGTTGTGGAAAATTCAGCAGAATGGCATTAATTCTGTTATTAGAGTAAACAGCGAACGAATTTTCTCACAAATACACGAGAAAAAATGAAATCAATTTCTAACGTACTGCAAATCGGCTGACCCAATCAAGAAATACTTTTACTCCACCAGTCCCTTTCCATTTCTTGTTTTCTGCAATTCACAATTCCTTATCACGTGACATGCAGGATCCTTTGGCTGTCTCCACTTGTCATGCTGTTGCCCGCCCTCTTGAAAATGTACCTGCCCTAGGCTCTCTAAAGGCCGGCCACCAAAATAAACTTCGCCGAGACTATGGAATTGTTGAAGTTGTCAATGTTACGGGGTTGCATGTTTCAGTGGTCTATTGCCGGTAGTATTCTGTCTAAGTAAGCAAACTTTTTAAAGTCTCCGACCACCGCCGATTCACACGTAATTACCAGTTTATCAGACCAAGCACGAAATCAAGTCTTAGCGTATTTTGACGTTTCACGGTGCTCTTTAGATGAGGAGTAACACCCACAGAATCTGCACCGTAAATTACTCCCAGGTGGTTAGCTGAACAGTTCGTATGCGGTAAATTCGTCTGGCGCAATAAATGGGGTGATTTTGATCACCGAACTTCGGCATAGTAGTTTTCAGGGAAGCTTTCCTTGCGTGAAGCATAGTGACTAGGAGCAGTTTGATGAATTGTCTAGTATTGACAAGAGTATGCATCTCTTCTTATAATCCCCATTCTCAGATATGCGCAACCGGTCAGGAAATAATGCAGTGATTTTAGATGCCTGCGCGTAAATTACCAAAATCCGGTGGGAAATCTCTCTCATTGGAAAGCCTGGCACCACTTTGCCGGACTATGACGTAAAACGCAACGACACTGTCAGAAATAAGGACCAATCACTGCTTTTTGTCGTGGTAGCCCTACGCATTTCCCCTTAAATTGGTTGCTAATCGTAAGCGATGTGGTAGGGTGTATGTATGACTGGGGCATCAGCTGTGCACGGCAGCCTAATCCAACGGCAAACGACGGTCCCTCATACTCACAACTGTACGCGCTGTCGCTCACCCAGGCTACTTATTGTAACTGGTAGGCTCATGCCTATGGGCGTCGTTGGATAGGAGGCGTTCGCTATGCATGATAGCCTGACGCGACGGCCAACGTGACGCTTCCATCATGCCAGACATGTGTTGCCGCACAACCCGGATACTTATTGTAACTCTTAGGCATGTGTCCATGTGCGACGCTGATTGAGGCCTCACCTATGCATGATAACCCAATCCAATTGTCGACGACGGCCTTTTGTACTCATTACTGTACAAGCCGTCGCTTACCTTGACGCGGATTATGAGACCCAAACCATGTGTGATGGCCCAACCCAACGGCTAATGACGGTCCTTCATACTAATAACTGTACGCGTTGGCGCTCACCCCGGTTGATTGCAGTAACTGCTACGCCCACATCCACGTAGGCCCATGATTAGAAGGCATCAAATTATCATGCCGGTCCAATCAAACGACCAACGATGGTCCTTCATACTCACGCATACCGCTCCTAAGCCATCGTTTGAAAAAATACCATTACCCTTGGCGAATTAAATGATTCTATTTATTAGTTGTATCGGTACAAGCGTAATGTTTAGTGAATCCAGTTCTTGCTCTTAAGAATTTGCCTTCAGTCGAGAGGTTTTCCGAAGGGAAGAATGATAATCAATTGCAAGTTATGTACACGGGAAATATCATTGAAAGCAAATAAGCAAACAAATTTGTGTGAGCTAACTCACCAAATGATTAATAAATCCACCTGCCCAAAACGCCTGATCGGTATCACGCTAAAGCCGTATTCCTAATGTTATAAAGGTAAACCCACTGCATGCTCATTAGTTCTGTCGGCGGTGATGAGGTATCCGTGTGTGATTAGATGATACCAGGGCAAGATTCAATGTTCATACGCATTTTGGACGCGGTGAAGTTAAGGCCAAATAGGGTTGCATACAACTCAGTCATGGGCTCAAATGGCGCATGCTTCGGTCCTAAGATTCAGGGACCTCACTTGCCTTCGAACGTTGATTTGCCGTAGCAACGATTCAGCGAGTGGTCGAGTATTTGGTGTCACATTTGCTCATTTAGAGCACTAAATTCTAAATGCACTCTTCTTCTGCTACCCGATACTACTACCTCGTAGCTTATTGAAAACATCAGCTCCATCGTCCACATCATAATTTGTAACCATCTCATATTCAACCGCAGCAATGAACTCATCAAATAGGGGATCTTCTCTAAGAAATCAATCCTCAGCTCCGGTGCTTGCATTTGTAAAAGCACTCTTTTATGATTAAAATCATCCGTTTATATATAAAAAAGCTTCCATATCTCAAACACAAGTTACATGTTAAAAGTGACCCCTTCAGGCTGTTCTGAGGCTCTTTTCTATGTCTGTCAGGTGGCTTTGTGCCTCGTCGACCCCATAGTTCATGCCGAGGTATTGCCACCCATCTTGTCTTCCACAGTCATGTTGACAATTGTCGGATGCAAAAGATACCAAAGTAGCCACTTATGGTATGATCTAACCGTCGCCGATCTAGCTGAGTACTGTAGGATTTGCTATATCTCATTGTCCAGGGACAAATATCCTTCAACCTACATCCAGGTAACATACAGCACCACAATGGTACCACTCCCGCCTTGGTCCTTCAAGTGGCTGACTAATCTTGACCCCTATAATCCATCCTATTAGTGCTCCTTGCCTGCACACTCACAGTTATCCCACTTGACCGGTCTTTTCAGTCCCCACCCAGCCCCCAATATCCACGAACTCTTTCCGCAACATGTCCCCTTCTTCCGCACCAATTCTTTCCACGGGGCGGAGGAAAGCACGGTTGACAACCCTCACCTCAACTGCATAACCGAAGACTTTCTCTAACCCATGCTGAGTCTCAGGCTTCGCCCTCTGTAATAATGAAAGAGAATTATAAAATGGAAGAAACATTTATGGAGCGTTCGTGCCGCTGGCTAAAGCTTGCCCTAGCTGTAGCATATATACCGAACAATCCTATTATGAATCCAAAAGGTCACTTATAGATAAGGAAAAGCCGCAAACACATGCTTACTTACTACACGTAGTATGACGCTTCAGACGCAACTCGTTTTTCAAAGTATATACACCTTTCTTTGGGATGTAACTGCGCAGTTTTTAATTCACGCCCTCGTCCAAACGTGCAATATCACCAGGAACCACACGTTTTTCTCCAATATAACGTGACTGCATTTTCCAAGCCATATTACTTACACACAATTTAGTTAATGCATATCTCTAACATCCACATATGCCCACAACCGTTCGGATCGACTGCATGACTACTACCTCCACTTTTGGAATCGTTTTTGAATTCGGGCAGCGTCGCCTCACCGCAGTCGTTGTGAATCGTGACCACTCATTGCTGCCTACTATTTGGAGCCGCCGTCCACCGTGTACCTTGGTGACCTCTAGCGGAACTTTTAGACATTTTGTCCTATTCTGAGCCCGCAGTGCAGACAAGGCCGTCATGCTGCCTCGTTTTAATAACAATAATAATAATGTTTATTCCCAACTAGTGGGTTGCATACCGTCAGGCGTGCTCATACGGTTACAGTCAGTATAAAGCACGACTAGGGGACCTGCGGGTACTAAGAATCGCGCGAAAAAATACAATGTCGTGAACAGGGGGCAATATTTCATGTAGGGATGACCATGCTTAAACTGACTTGGGAAAGGAGACAGTTACCAGGAGCTCATTTTACTTTCCGGAGGAACATCTCAAGCTGAGACAGGATCAGATCATTTAGATTCGAAAGTGACGGGCAAAAACAAAACAAGGGAGGGAAAAAGGGCACCTGCTTGGCGAATGGCAAGAAAACTTTAAAGTGTGAAAAATGATGAGCCAGAACAACGAATCTGGTCCGGTAGCTGGATTGCCGCGATCTGGCGGGTCAACTGGAACTAAAGTCTAAAACCACTGAGGAGGCCTATTCGGCCTTCGACTGTTGGGCTTATGGCCAGGGTCATAAAAAGCAAAAGTGGAGATGAAGATTAAAGAATCTGACCTGGATACAAATGGCAACATTTGTCTCAAGAGTATAGTTTAAATTGGCACTTTTGTCGCTGCTGCAGTGGGGTCTGGTGCAAAAGTTCCTTGAGGGAAGGAGTTGGTGCTAACGCACAAGATGAAACACAACCTGCACAGAAAATGATTAACTTCGTAAAGAGCGTAGAATAAAGGTTAACGAGATGTTTGTATCCAAACGGAAGGTTCAGCGGTTTAGAATGGACCGGTCCTGGAGGCAGCTGGTACCGGGTGAAGAGTTTGTCCGCAGTTGTAGGAATGGGCACTAGTGGGTGAGAGCATCGTCAAAAGTACGGAGACAATAGTTGCGGTTATGCTATCAAACTGGGTATGGCAGTGCTATGCCACCGTTGCACTGACATGGATCGTTTTCTAGACAAGCCCGTAACGGACGTCATGTCTGAGATGCTTGGGTTGTGAGCAGCTGGATTTTTCGAGGGTTTTTTCACGAATTCACGGATTGATACACAGGATCGAGGCTTTCGCCCAAGTTTCCCGGGTCGGTTTTTTTCTTGTCGTCCAGCGGCTGTCGTTCACCTGAAAGGCACAAGTGAAAAATGGTGTAGCACTGCTCTTTAAGTTCTCAGTGCGGGGCAGTATGCTTGCAGCGCGAGGACTCACGTAAATAAGTGTCTAATAGTGTTTTGAACTGAGTTCTAGAGGGAGCGTGGACAACCGTCTGAGGAAGGTTATTCCACGCAGCAACTACCCGAAATGAGAAAAAGTTTGCCTAATGAAGGTGTGCGCTCTGAGCTTAAAAATCTTCCTGTCCCCGCCGTGTGTTTGCTGGGTCAACGGTGAAAAACCTGTTGGCCAAGCCTTGTTCAAACAGGGCGTAAGTAAGAATTAAGTCCCCTCGGAGGCGACGATACTCCAAGGGAAGAGGTCGAGCACCGCGAGACGCGTTTCGTAGTCCATGGACTTGAGACCGGCAACCATTTTCGTAGCAGCTCGCTGGACACGCTCAATGAGGGATTACGTCTTTCGTGCGTCCTGAGTAGACAACCGGGTTGGCATATTCAAGGAGCGGTCTGACATAGGCCCCATAGAGTATTTGGAAGTCCGTGCGAGTAATACGAGAGAAGGTACGCCGAATCATCCGTAGAACAGCGAATGCCTTCTGAGCCGATTTCTCAAGGTGCAGTGAGAAGGACAGGTTTGGAGAGAGCCAGATACCCAAATCTTTTTGGCATCTATCCTCGTGATGTCCTTGGTCCTTTCTCACCATGCATGACAAAGGAGTTCGCTGAGTCTTCTCCAAATGACATATGGACGCACTTTTCGTCATTCAGAGGAAGGTGCCAGTCCAACGACCACTGCTTTGCGGCGTCTACATCAATTTGGAGGGCGCTGGCATTGGAACTCCACGATTTCAAGTCGTCCGCAAAAGTAGACATGGACTTGAAAAAACATCTGGAAGGTCATTGACGTATATCAGAAACAGCAAAGGTCCCAAAACGGAGCCCTGAGGAACTCCAATGGAGACCGGCGCCGCAGAAGAGTAGGTCGAGCCTACTTTCACTCGGAATGATCTGTCTGATAGAAATGCCTTGATCCAGTGTAGGATTTTCCCTTGAATCCCGTAAGACTCGAGTTTGTGGAGCAGCGGGACGTGTGGGACTCGATCAAATGCTTTTGGAAAGTCGAAAAATATGGCATCCGATATGAGTCCCTCGTCCTTGGCTTGGGTTAAGCTGTCCATAAATACGAGCATGTTCGTCACGCAGGAACGGTTTGGGAGAAATCCGTGTTGAGTTTGAGAAATCAAGTTGTTGGAAGTAAGGTGATCTGGAATGGCTTGCCGTCACCTTGCACGGCATGATAGTGAGGCTTATGGGTCTGTAGCTGCCAGGCCCAGGGAATCCGCTGCTGTTGAACAAAGTCATTGTAAGGTCGCAAGTATTTTCGGTCCGAATAGGGCTCTCTTCGTGTGTAAAGCACAGAAAAGATAGAGAGGATATCAGCCAAGCAGGGAGTCCATATCGGGCGCAGCCGAAGGTGGAAGCTGATAGGGATGGGAGTGGGATGGGATCAGTAAGGCCGGATGAGTTTTAGGAGGCACAAGCTAGGAATAAGTCCAAAATAGAGGGAAAAAGTGAACGTTTACCAAAATTAGGGTGGTGGCTGCAAGTGAATAAGTGAGAGGGGATAGAGGTAGGCGTGTACTTGGTAGATTAGCGATCAATGACTCTCCAAGCTTGCCAATGTAAGCTAATATGGCACCAGGGACAGAAGAAAATGGTTATGAGCACGCAAAGACGTGATGTGATAAGGGGAAGAAAATAGACGAACTGACGGAAGTAGAATTTCCGGGATGAGTGACTAGGTTTTGTGGAAGCTAGTCCATGCATTGGACAATACCATAATCTAGGAGGGAGGGTAAATGTAAGAGTAATGACCACCTGTTCCCCAACAATTGCTATCAGCTTCAATCAACAAGTGGTGTATGGAGAAAATGCCTTTAGGCGCTAGCCTTGTATTCTGGAGTTTCATTGCGTACATATTATTTTTTGCATGCATCTCCTCCTGGGAGTAGTAGGTAGGTGTGTGTTTTGGTTGGTTGACGAGGTGAGCTTTGGTGCAGTGCAACCCTTATTATGACGAAAGTAGCTACAGCTCTGCATGCCGATGTAGGCCGTGGGCATGGCATAGTATCTTCAAGCTATCCTAAGTGTTTTTTTAGGAATTTTCGATAGATGAAAGGTCCGTTTTCCTTGCTATCTGGTGTTTGTGGCATTGTCAGACAAGTGACACAGTCGGAACGAATCCATCACCAGCAGAAACAAACAGAAAACAACAGTGTTTTTTATGGGTTTCCTCAATTAAAGGCCAGTCTCAGAATCACCGGCGATGGGCGATGCACCCGGGCTACTGGAGGGATGATGGGCATGCGAACGCACCATGGTGCAATGTAACGATGCGATCCTCCCTGCAAGGCGTACCCGAGCACCACACGAAGTTTTTTGGTCCCTCGTGCATGCAAGGAGGAAAACCACCAAGCAGCCGTAAATGCGGTTTGTTCAATAATAGAGTTCTTTGGCTATTAGATCTTTTTCCTTGTCGGGGTTGAAGCCCGGTCATTGAGACAGATGACTCAATTCTGACACGCAAACAGCAAGCAAACGCTGGTAAAGGCAGGTCGCGGAGGGGGCAAGTGAAAATGGCAGCTTCTAATGGAACAATGGGAAAGGATTGGTGATATTTAGGGCGAATGTGCCATGGCTAAACGGCGACTGAGCATTGATGTGAGCTAACGTATCAAGCGGAGGCGTACCGCGATGTCGCAGGTGAGTGTTCCGTGGGCTGTGAGCACAGCATCAGATGGACCATATATACATAGTGGTGCATTGTGCACTCCTGTACTGAAGAAAGGCTGCCTTCGGTTTGGATTTTGTTAGTTAGAGCAAGGCCAAATAGAGCACCAGTGATTAGGCAGAGCTGATAGAGTAGTCCATGGAATGGACTTAGCTAGTACGAGGTATAACGTGTCTAGAAGAACAAACAGGCCAGTAACACAACACATTCAGACCAAGCAGGCAGTTAACATAATACAGTGGCTTGAGACAAGTCAAAGGGCTAGCCGGCTATAATAACGGGATCTTATACTTGCCCACTAACCGTATCGTCGTTACACCTAAATGTGCACGGGACCAGGTTCACAGAGGAGATTGAGGGGCAGCTGAGTATTAAGTAAGGCGGCAGCAGTTTCACAACTAAGTAATTTGTCCGCGGATTGCGAAAAAGTATGACGGTACGTGTCGATTCGCAGCTGCCCAGGAGGATTGTCCCAGACGCGAGCGTAGTAAACTGGAAAGGAGCGGCGTAAGTTTATACTAGCTGGAGGGCATATTGAGACGTTGCTGGTGTTACGGAATGTATAGCGAGGACGTGAAGAAACCATTGGCTTAGCCTCTGCAATAAAGGTGTTTTTGTGCAGCAGATGTGCAAGAAAGTTAAATTTAGCTTGAACAGTCTGATCCGTAGTGGTTCAAAGCCTTAGCTTTGACAGCGGGAGCAGTTCGAGGGAGGGCTGGACTGTGAGAAAATCCTTTTCGTGAATGAACGTTGGACGCTTTCAAGTGCTAGTTTAATACTTCTGGAGTAAAGGAGAGAAAATGTGGAACAGAACTTCAAGGTTGGTCGTTTGCATAGCTTTAAAGTGGCGACCATTGCGTCTCGAAGGTGAAAGGAGCGCAATATTAAGGAGCCGAGCCTGCGTGCTCCGGCAAACTGGAACTGGACTTGATGGGAAAAGCTGAATGTCCAAAAATATGAGACCAAGATTTTTAATTTCTGGGGAGCGAGTGACAGGATTTCCGTGAATTATGAACGCATCAACCGGGAGGGACAGCGGCAGGTGGTAATTCGGGATTTGGCAGCAGAAAAACTTAGGCCACAGTCAGTTGACCAGCGAGTCAATGAGTCCAAGTCTTGCTGAATCTGGTAAAAGGTAAGCGCCTATGCAAAGGGAGGAAAGGCGTACATGATTTTTGTATTGTCTGCGAAGAGGAAGGCTTTACCATGGGACACGTCACTGAAGACATCATTGATATACATTAAGAAGGAGATGGGCTTAACACGCTTCTTGTTTAACTTCACTAGTCGTCGGTAGTGGAGCTGATCGTTTGTCTCCGATTTGTGTTATTTGAGTCCCGTTGGATAGGTAGGAGGCGAACATTGAACTGGGGTCCCTTTGCTGTCTATAGTATTAAGCTTATGTAGCAGGGACGTATGAGGGACCTGATCGAAAGCTTTTTGAATACCCAAGTAAATCGTTACAGTGGAGTGTCGGGTGTCGTTGGCTGCCGTGATGGTCTCGAAGAAGTGAAGCTGGAAGCCACTGACGGATTGCTGAGACAGAAAACCGTACTGTCGTTCATTTGTAGCCAGAGGGAACTTGGTTAATGGGCCTTTGATCAGACGTTACAGGGTTTTCATCGAAAACAAGGTATGGTGGAACCCCTTGTAGTTGGAAGTATCTTGTCATGATCCGGATTTGAAATGCGGGCGGACTATAGATTGCTTCCACTGGGAGGGGACAATTCCATAGTTTATTGAGTGTGTAAAAAGATTTAGGATAAGGGTTTCAATATCTTGGCCGGTGTGTCTCAAAACTCGGGGTGGAAGGCCATCGGCCCCAGGCGTAACCGATTCCTTAAAGTTTAAAAGAGGGGCAACAGCAGCTAGGGGAGGTCACGTTGCTGGGAGACGGGTGGCTACTCCTGACTTTTGGAATTGTGACATATTCGGCAGGCGTTTGAATTTGGGGGAAGTGGCACGTAGCAGCTAGCGAAGTAGGCGTTCAGATGGTTTGCTATATTGACGGGACCGTTGCTAGGGCAACCTTCGGATGAACACAAGCAAGTAACTGGGTGACTGTTTGAAGCACAGCGCCCACGGAACAGTTGGCTGAGTACTTTGGAGTTAGATGGGGTTCCGAAGACGGCGCTCCCTTCTCGGCGTTCAAGAGCTAGCCGTAAGAATGCTTGATCAGTTGATAGCTTATTTACGAGAACTGCAAATGAGAAATCGTTGGAACACCCCTCTTTCGGTGGAGAGGGCACGTAACTGTCCATCGACGGTAGCTCAGGTCGTTAGCTGCGTAAGCAATGTAAACAGCCGCAGCCATTGAAGGATTATTTGAAGTTCAGAATCGTTAGTGAGGATGTCTCATAGTTGAGTTTCATAAATGTCAGATGGGCCATACCTGATTGCGTTACACGAAACGACGAAGTGATCGCTACCTGGGAAGCGTGGGCCGACCGCGGCCGTAGCCAGATGGCCATCGTTTAAGAATATTAGGTCTAAGGTATGTGGAGGAAGCCACTGACGGATTGCTGAGACAGAAAACCGTACTGTCGTTCATTTGTAGCCAGAGGGAACTTGGTTAATGGGCCTTTGATCAGACGTTACAGGGTTTTCATCGAAAACAAGGTATGGTGGAACCCCTTGTAGTTGGAAGTATCTTGTCATGATCCGGATTTGAAATGCGGGCGGACTATAGATTGCTTCCACTGGGAGGGGACAATTCCATAGTTTATTGAGTGTGTAAAAAGATTTAGGATAAGGGTTTCAATATCTTGGCCGGTGTGTCTCAAAACTCGGGGTGGAAGGCCATCGGCCCCAGGCGTAACCGATTCCTTAAAGTTTAAAAGAGGGGCAACAGCAGCTAGGGGAGGTCACGTTGCTGGGAGACGGGTGGCTACTCCTGACTTTTGGAATTGTGACATATTCGGCAGGCGTTTGAATTTGGGGGAAGTGGCACGTAGCAGCTAGCGAAGTAGGCGTTCAGATGGTTTGCTATATTGACGGGACCATTGCTAGGGCAACCTTCGGATGAACACAAGCAAGTAACTGGGTGACTGTTTGAAGCACAGCGCCCACGGAACAGTTGGCTGAGTACTTTGGAGTTAGATGGGGTTCCGAAGACGGCGCTCCCTTCTCGGCGTTCAAGAGCTAGCCGTAAGAATGCTTGATCAGTTGATAGCTTATTTACGAGAACTGCAAATGAGAAATCGTTGGAATTCCGGTATTCTCTGCTAGCCCGACATATTTTTTATCCAAGGGTTTCGTAACTTAGCATGACAAAAGATACCAGGGTGAAAACGTTTTATAGGGGAAACAAGGCGAAGAGCAGCCAATACGTTTTGATGGAAGATCACAAACACGCTGTATGTGTCAAGAGGAATGGGTCACCAAAGTCTTAGGAAGCCAGTACAGATGAAAAAGCGTGCAGAACGTCTGGAGAGAGAGGGTGGAACAAGGAAGACTCGGAGAAGCAGATGGGCCATACCTGATTGCGTTACACGAAACGACGAAGTGATCGCTACCTGGGAAGCGTGGGCCGACCGCGGCCGTAGCCAGATGGCCATCGTTTAAGAATATTAGGTCTAAGGTATGTGGGCCGCGAGTGAGGCTGCGTACAACCTGGGACCAACCCACTGAACTAAGTTAGGCAACCTGCGAGGCGTAACGAGTTGGGCCCAAAGTGGGAGACCAGAAAATACCCGGTAGGTTGAAGTCACCTAGCACAAGTTTAGACGAATGAGGAAGTGCATGTGCAGTGGAGGTTATATAGGACAAGTCAACAATAGAGGCGGGGAAGTGGGCTGTTGGTGGATGGATACAACCTGCCAGTACAGGTCGCTTGGTCTGTTCTATGGAGATCCAGATGGCCTCTGTAATCTCGTCCAGCGTAGAATCATCGATGGGGACGCACGAAGTTCTGATTTGGAATAGATGGCACAGCCGCCACCCCTTGAGTTCTTCCTCCCAGAGCGATGAATATTATAGCCAGGGAGTGAAACATTCGCGTCCGGAGTTTTATCTGTGAACCATGTTTTAGGCACACAAATCAGAGTTGGTATTGCGATGGCGCTGGTAGCTCGGAGATCATGGAGTTTTGACGGTGACGAGTGGGCATTAAACAACATTACTGACAAGTTCGTTGGTGAACAGCCAGTACCAAGTAGGAAGTTACTAGCCTCGCTGACGGTGGAGTCTGGTGCTAGAGGGACTTGGTAAGAGGAGGTGAGATAACGTGGAGTAGGGTTCACTGGGCGTGCGTTTGGAGTCCGAGGTTAAATATTCAGTGCTGGTGGTGGCCGGTAAGTAGTTGGTGAAACAGGCCTGAACCCACGGCAGAAGGTCCAGTAACAGGTTCAATATGAAGTAGGGAATGTCTTTGGAAGGAAGGCAAGCGATTGAATGATGAGCGGGCGGCGGCGACATCTGCAATTAATCGTGCGGATGGGGAAATGGGGCAGCAGGATGTGGTGGCTGTCGATGGATGAGCGGCAGCTGAGAAGGTTGTTTAGGTGGGACAAAAGTGGGTGGGCAGAATGATGAAAATGGACGAGAGTCAGAGCTAGCCACCGGTCGCTGTGGATGCGATCTTCCAAGAAAGTGCTTCGTATGGCTTGGTGAATTTTTGGAACACCGTGGAGGCGGAGCTGAACGTGGCTTTGGAGAAGGCGGTGGTGGTGCTTGTGTACGTAGCTCTCAAAAGGATCTCAGGCAAGTAACGTGCGGGTGACCACGGGGACGGAGCTTCATAGGGACTAAGACTGGGTGCGGGCGTTTGTGGGGAACCTCATGGAACCACAAAAAGGAAATTTATAGTTCAACTCAAAACTGGCATCATATTCACAGAAGCTGAAAAGAGCTTGGTAAATAAAGAAGACCCCCTAAATTACTCATGGCAATTTAGAGACCTCATTTTCGAAGGAATTATCTCGCAATCTCTGCCAGTAAATTGGCAGTGGACTGAGAAAATTTGCGAAAGGGATCGGCAGATTTTGGCAACTTGGGCAAGCGGCTGTGTTTTTGCCTTCGATTGCAGCGCCAGGTAACGGCTGGTGAGATAACGCGTCTGCCATGTAACCGGCTTTAGTGTTATCGGGGCGGTTGTGGGTTCAACCGAAAATGCTGCGCGTGGATTAGAAACCGGGTCGATTGGCTGACTCTGCACTCTGTCGTTTGAATCGGAGGGTTCTCGACTACTACGCGCATATCCGTTAACAGCACCCCGGCCTGCGCAGTTGCCGTTGGTCGCACGTGAAATCTGCAATTCAGTGACGCCAAGAGTATTGTCTGCCGCAGATGGGTGAAGGGAAGAGGGATCCGTGTGGCAGCTTTCAGTGGCCGATTTAAAGGAGCTGGATGGTGATTTTTAGTAAGCTGTCCTTGTAGTCGAGTGCGAGCAGCTTTCGTCTTTACTGTTTGGATTTTTAATTAGGGGAAGAGGAGGGTCTGCGATGACAATAGGCATGCAACGTCGCTTTCGTCCTTGAATCGCATTAATATTGAGCAACGCAAAGACGGTTTCGAATCTATGTTAAATCTCTCTTCGTAGTTTTCTTCAGGGAGGTTTTCAGTGTGCATTTAAAGGTGGGCTGTCTCAACCGGTATGTTCCCTGAGAGCTATGAGTGAACCGATTAGCTGTACTTCATCGACCCCGTGTCCAGGGCGTCTACATCGTGCTAAGTTTGTCTTGGTCCTATCTAAGATACATAATGATTACTTTTGTATCCATGTCCCATTTCCACGCATCACTATACGCCAGCCACCGACGTCGGTTGTACTTTCATACACGGTGTGTCATTGTGCGCATACCTGAAGACATGCCCACCATAACCTTGGATTAAACGTCATCATCGTTGATATCTACCACAGTATTGCGGACATTCACCGGAGCTATCAGCCACACAAAATGTTCCACCGCATCGTCACAGAAAAAATTTGACCGACTACGGATAAATGGGTAAAATACACTGGAGGTAAGGCCCTTTCACTCACTGAATAAATGTGCCACATATAATAACCGCCTTTGTTGCAAACTACGCGGAATGTGCTTGTAACGCTTCGCCGGACTTTGCAAACAGACTACTCAGCCGCACGGAAGCAAACGACAGAGCATTCAAGTTGCTGTCGTTACAACCAAATGTAACCATGGACCCAGATGTGCTCGAGGCCTCTGGTATAACTTGCAGACCACAAATAGTATTTTCCGAGCTGCAAAGCTTATCCCGCAGAACACGAGTGTCTTCACACGAAAAGTTGTTTCTACAGTCCTCCGGATATAGTCACTGATTTTCGCAGACGAAGTAAAACAACCCCACAAACACAAACATACTTTTTTATGCTTGTAATCTAATCGGCAGTTGCTTGCCTGCGCTTACCAGTCAATCTTTTGAGGGTTATGCGAATGATGAATGGGACGCAACATTTGCGATCAGAAAAGTGCTGTAGCATCTGCCTCGTTACATCACCCCCATTCATTTAGCCTCCCTGTAGGCCTGAGTGATATTAAATGACAACTAAAGATAGCTCGATAACGTAACACAGCGCGCAGCACTTGACTTCAAGATCATAAGCACCGTCGACGCAGTGACTGATAAATCACCAGATGCCTTGTACATCATTTCACAAAGATCTGGAAGGCTTAAGAATTGAGCGAAGAATGGATTATTGTAGCTTCAAAAGTGGCCTTGAAATACTCGTAGCCCGGTCCAGACCGAAAGCAAATAATTATGAGGAAGATTGCGGCGGTTTTGTTTATTGGGCAACCGCGGAATTTTCCAAAAGCTCAGGGTAGAAAATTCGTGGTGGCCCGAGAACAGCTCGGCGGAAATGCTGGATTCTGACTGGCGCACATTCTGACCAATCAGAACGCGCCCCCTTTTGGTCCACGCGATGTTCGGTTACCCTAGCGAAATCCCCCCTTCCCCAGACATCTCAACAGCGTCAGTCTGGGCCAGAACCCGATCAGTGCTAAGGAATGAGTGTCGATAATCATAGCCAGCAGGTCCATGACAAAGCGATTGATCTTAATGTGGGACAACGGCTATCACGTAGTTAAAACTTAACCAGTAATATAGGGATCGCTATTTCCCAGATATGGCAGTGTAAAATCAGTGTCGCCTAGCAGCAAACTATGTATGTAGAACGTTTAAGCTCAGAGCGGCGCCTTATCAACCGCAAATCAGCCGTCCTCTGTCCCGCATGGAGCCAATACCTTGGGGATTACGTTAAGACTCCCGAAGACGTTCAGAGACGAGGTTGGACCACAGCAGGTCTAGTCCATCTTGTGGGGTGAAAATGAGGTCTCTCTCTCCACTCGAAAAAGGACGTGGTGGATAAGGAATTTGGCATCCCCTTGAGGACTTCTACTACAATATCCTGACTTGCGCATGTTCCGAATCGGCAAAAATGTGGCAATCAGGAGGCGTCAGCTCACTTTTAGCTACAAAACGAGATTAAAACCCTGTAAGGTCTTCAGTAGTCGGGCGATGAATACTTGGGAAAAAAACTACCGCCGGATACCATAGAAGCTCAATGTCAGCGATCCTTCAGGATTCGTGTCGATGCCGACTGAAATTATTCCATGGGCTATTTTTGGGATGGTGCACGTGCCGGACTGTTTAGCGTTTTATTTGAAGGCTATATCAGAATTCTTTGGGCACTGTACATCAATGAGAGTTCTTTTTTTCATACCATCTGCTTCAGGAACGTTTGCTCACATTGAGTGCGTTGTCGGTGTAGCTCTTGGATCAGAATGTTTGGTTATGCAAACCATTTCGAATAGCCTAAACAATTCCGCTTCATGATTCTGCAAGCGCTTTACACCTGGAACGCGTAGTGCTATGCAAGACTCGTTGCTATCAGACTCAAACATCCTGTTTTCAGATGGACTGGTCGATTCGATGGGTAATTTCGTTTATCTGGGCGGCTACCTAAATCCCTGTGGACTAGCAGAAGACGAAATCTCTTGTTGAATAAGGAAGGTCAAGGCGGCGTTCGCCAACTTTGACATTTGCTGCTTAACTGTTAAGGGTGAAGTATAAAATGATTCTGTTCCATTTGTTCTAAACATGGTTGATGCATGCAGATCCTTGAAGACTGTCGTTTGACCGTCCGTGCCTCCGACGACTTGGCGGGGTCCGATGGGTAGGTCAGATCAGCGATTTTGAAGCATGCCAGGTAGTTATCGAAAAAGTAAATGCACCCTCGATGTAGTAGCTGGCGACTCTATGAGTTACGCTGGTTAGCTCATGTAGTTCTTTTGCCAAATACTCGCTTGCCTCATGGCCCTTTTCGTCCAGCCATGTATCGAGTGGGAACTATCCAGAAGTGGCCAGTCGATGATATGGCAACGAAGCATGGAAACCCTTATCAGTCGCCTTGGTGAATTCCGCCCTGGATGGGGATCCCTATGACCCCTACTGACACGCCATCGCACTTCTGTGGTCGGTAAGTCTTCCAATAGATGAATCAGACGATTTCTCGAGTATGAGCATCACTACTGTTCGGTAGTCGCTGATTTAAGTTGTGGCGAATTTAATGCCAGCACCGCGCGTGCCGAAAGATGGCACCTCCGTTCACTAACTTGGACGAGTTCCAGTAGCACAACAGTATCGAGCTTTCCTGGCTAGAAAACTTGGGGGCGAGATAGCCCAATGGTTAGAGCGCGAATCTACTAACCGGAAGGTCCGTGGTTCGAACCCGACCTCTGCCTGTCGACTTCCCCTATCTACACTTGAGCAACCTGGCAGTAGCCTTGCCCTTGTGCTTCCTTCTGGTGGCATGGCAATTGGACACCGAAACGGTGCTACAGCTGAACGATTTGTTATTGTTACGCTAGGAAATTGCTTGAAACGCAGTCATGCAAATGACGGAGATCGCTTAGAGTTGGAATGGAAGCGGGGTAAGGAAGCTATGGTCTCAGCCTTTGGAACCTTCTCTCGAAACCACCTGATTTGACTCAGTGGACACTGGGTATCTTCGAGATTACATCTTATTCCACTACGCTGTGTTCTGACTTTTAAAAAAAATTCCATATTACAGACCGCATGGCAACCAATCTTTTTAACACTATCTGAGCCGAATTTGGCCCGGAACTCCTACATTCTTTCATGTCACACTGCCAGGTCACAGGTTGACCACCTCTCTGCTTCCATCACTGTGAATTGGGCGCGGAAAGCAGCACTCTGTTCAGCAAGCGATGGTTTAGTGTGCTCAGTATAGAGCCTAACCATCACAACTGGTGCTGGACACATTCTTCGATGAAAGTTCCTGCTACACAAGCAAACACTCGTTTTATAATTGCCTCTTCGGATTCACTGACACGAATTCACACCATCTATGGTTCTAACACGACGGTTGTCGATGATCTGAACACGTCTCAGTCTCGCTGCCAGAAAATGCCACATCTCACAGCTCTTCTGAGGCTCATTTGTGTCTGACGTAGACTGGATTCGGTACATGCGGACAGTGACGAACGACTTCTTCAACTATGTGCTGACCGCAGACTGTTTTTATCCAGAACTAAGTTCCGAAATAACCGATGTCGTCTGACCGCATGGTGTCCTCCAACATCATCATCATCATCAAAGACAGCAACATCAGTGTTGACACTGATGCTTCACTGCCGTACGGTGTCCTCCAACAGCGTACCACCCACTGACATAAGCTGTTCACGTCACCATCACTCACTGATGGCGTGTGTCAGTAACTGACTACTGTCCGTCTTCGAACAGTTGTGCTCATTCTAACCATGCTCTCGTCCGGCGTCGCTTCTCTCTTCGTTTTTTCAGGATCGCCTAAGGTGCGCAAAATCAATAAGCAACTGAGATACTGGTAGATCCGGATACTAGGCGAGATGACTCAATTGGTAAGAGCGCGAATTTACTGACCGAAAGGTCCGTTGTTCGAACCCGACCTCTGCCTCTCGACTTCCCCTGTCTGGGCCTGGGCAACCTGGCAGTATCCCAGCTCTCGTGCTTCCCTCGGGTGGCATGGAAGCTAGGCACCGAAAGGGTTTTACAGCTGAACAGTTTTTCTACAGACGAATTTATCAGAATCGCCTGGACTACCTCCCAACTGCTTCTCCGTCGGACGGGAATTCGTGCTGGAACAAGATGGCCACCTAGGTGCACTGTGTCGGGAGTTTTGCCTATGGCACGGTCCTACGAGGTCGGCTGTAGCACTGAATATCAGACAGAACATTAACATTGCTTGAATCTCTTACAACTGGTTTTGTCGGCCCCGAACATAATTTGATCCAAAGCCAAAGCGTGTGCCTCGACCGTGAAGTCTAGCGTACACGAGACGCTAAGGAAATGGAAGAGGCACTGAAAGTTAAGAAAGCCCGAAAATCATCTCAGTTGATCCGTGCATCCGGCATCCTGAAACCATCAAAGATCATAGTTCTTCTTGAATGAAGAGAGTCTCGACCGTTGGGCTGAATATTCGAACAATTCTCGTGGCCGCCCACTGCCACCCTGCAGCTCATATAGA
This sequence comes from Clonorchis sinensis, assembly GCA_003604175.2. Classification (NCBI taxonomy): domain Eukaryota; kingdom Metazoa; phylum Platyhelminthes; class Trematoda; order Opisthorchiida; family Opisthorchiidae; genus Clonorchis; species Clonorchis sinensis. The sequence continues at coordinate 27,341,454 of CM030374.1, forward strand.
GCTCCGGACGTTGACCTGGAACTCCTACTGCCTGGGAGATTTATGACTGCATATGTTTCCTTGAACGTCATCGATCTCCTGGCCCGAATGACCTCCTACCTGCATTGTTCAAAGATGGAGGCGAAGTCTTCAGTCAGTGATTGTCCCTTCTATTTTATTTTAGTTTGGAAAAGGAGACTGCCCCAGACACCCGGGAAGAATCGGTGCTATTGCCCATTTTCAAAAAGTGCTAGTGGCGAGTGCGGGAATCGCTTGAAGATCAGCTGGACTCTAGTTGTAACAAGACTGTTGGCGTCGCCTGTCCTTCGTCGCCTTATGGTGGCTCGTGAAGCACTGACTCGGTAGCAGCACACTTGACTCCGGCCTGTTAGGGGGTGCATTGACCAAATCTTCACACTTGGTCACGTGCTAGTACACGCCATGTGCATAAACGACCCACAACTTTATTATTCTTGGATTTTCAAAGAGCGTTCGACTCAGTTGACCGGTATTTTCTCCTTAACATGCCTGCACATCAAGGAATGCTCCCGAAGTTCTTAGTATTCTCAGAGTTTTGAGTGTGTTAGAGTATACGGACACAAAGTGGTGTCCAACAAGGATGCCCACTCCCTCCATTCCTGTTTCCTTTCGGGATGGACGAGCTAGTGAGACCAACACTGAAGGGCCTTCAAAACTCTGGTGTTCAGATAGCTGTTGACGAAAAGCTCGCCGATCCGGAATGTGCAGACAACATCATTCTCGTCTTGAAGAGAAGGTGCAGATGTTTCCGGACAGACTCTCCGGAGTCATCCGGTCTTTTGGCATACCGTTTGCACCCACAGAGTATAAGGGTATGCATAATATACAGTCACCAAACGCGTTACTCACAACTTAAGGAGAGGTACACGAAGTTGTGGTTCGGTTTACCTATCCATTAATTTGTGTTAGTTCCTACTTTAGTCTGACAGATGAGGTTAACGCACTTTTATTTTCTGAATTAAAAACGCTATCCATTCATTATTTTTTTGTTTTTCATTCAGCTCAGTCACTATGGGTAATACCCCAGCGCACCACAAGCGTCGCCTTTCAGGCGATGGTGAGTATAGGTTGTCTGGAACCACCCCAACGTACGTGAGCGTGACCATTCCACCCATGAAACGTCGGAACATGCACAGTATGACGGTAAGTTGGCCTGAGTCACTTGTTTTTTAGGATTGTCTGTTTGCAATTTCCGACCTAGGATCTCCACATACCACATGCACAATCCAGAAATTGTAGTCGTTCAAAACAACGGGAAATAATTTTTTCGAATTCGATTTAATGCTGGCTGACTGCTCGGTAGTGAGGCCCGGTAGCCTCAACATCACCACATCTGCCACGTCACTCTTAACCCATATGATTAGGTATTGCGTGATCGTCGGATGGACTATCCCAGCGTCCCTTCTGTTCCGACTGTTCACAATTCAACCCTCGGAACTAACTAATAATACTTCAATGGGGTGCTGTCTCTACTACCATATGAAAGCCATTACCAGCAAACTCAGCTGCGCTGGTCATTGCCCTGTTTTTGGATATGGACCCCGAGACGGAACACATCAATGGTTAGAGACCTTGTCAGACATGGCCCAGTCGCGTCATCAATGGCGCTGGCGCAACCCAGCTTTTACCTTCAGTGTATGCCTCCCCCAATCGCCCAAGTGAGAAGTTGACAACCCTTTATTTACGCATCAGTTATACATGATGCGGCCTCCAATCCGCAGCTATCTACCGCACCTTCCCAAATCATCAGTGAATGAAAATGTGACAGGCCTAGCCGCTATACATGTACGTGGTTTTTACAGCTGATGTTGGTGATGATGATGCTACCATGTGATACAAAATTTCTTCCCGTGCGTGGGAAGTGTGCGGAGAAGTCAGTCATGTAAACCGTCTTCAGCACCTGTAACTGGTGAACAAATTTCCAGTTGTATACTTTAAGCAACACCTGTCGAGGTTTTTTAATGTCTTGCCTAGACGGACTGTTGCTGATGCCCGGTGGTGTTGCTTACGGTGCTCTTCCCCCAACCGTAAAGACTAGCTGAACTCGTTTCATAAGAGCTTGGTAAACAATCGGTAGTTTTTACCCGGGCAACGTTTTGCTTTTGACACAAAAGCTTCACCAGGTCAAGTGAGCAGGTCACCAAGTTAGCCAGATTCCAAGGGAGGCGGAGAATCAGTCAGTAAGACCTCTCCAAATTAGCACACTAGATAAGTTTGATTATCAGTTAAGGGCTCTTGTCGTTTAGTGGGGTTGCCTAACTATTACGTAGGGAGAATTCTCCAATTATTTTTGGTCGGCTTTGGTTCCTTACTCTTCTCTAACAGATAACGCTCTTCCTCGCTTATTCGTCTGTTTGATAAACTTACCACGCCACAATAGCTAATAGGTGGTTCACTCTTCGTGACTTGCGTATTTGTGTATCTTTGCAGTGTTGTCTTCGGATGGCTTTCACTTCTGTCGCTTTGATTTCGAGTAATTAAGCTAAACTCGTACACATTAGAAGAGGTATGGTCGTAGTATGGAGATACCAATCGCCTCACATGTGTGAATGCCATGCACGGCCACATTCTCATGTTAGAGAGGGAGTCGTTACAGCGATATCTACAGCAATGCTCTATATGTAACGTAGGGACGCTTACTGGATAATATGACAAGTCCACACAACAATCGTCGGCTTGCGTCACATGGACCAGTACGACCTACTCGAGTAAGAACGAAAATTCAATGTAACAAGGTAATTACTGGGTAGCCGATAGATCTAGAGTTGTGGTTCGGTACTTGGTCACACTTTCTACGTTCGATCCGATTTGCAGTTTTGTTACACGTTTCGAACTGCTGTCTTATCAAACAATCGGTTGGGCTGAGTCAAGCCAAGAATAACCAGATGACGTCGTAGTACAGTTTTTCAGCAGTGCAAGTGACTGCCCAAGCTAAGTCGAGGTTATCGTCAGAATAGTGTCACTTTTTTTGCGAACTTGAGGAACTGGATGGTACCTCTTGTTTGGTTCTTTCGGGATTGGGTTGTAAGGAGAACAAATTCTGTGCGGTTAAAATGTTCTCCGCGAAGCGATTTCTCCTCACTGGGGACGGTTAGAGTACTATACCGCAGAATTGTTGTGCCCAAGAAGGGCTTTCTTCTGCTGATTGGACTATGATAGAACACAACGAAAAAGGACAACGAGTGGATCAATGGTGATGTAATTCGAAGTTGCACTACCCTTTTTAATAGCCAATGTTGCTCTAAGAAGACTATTCCATGTATTATGTCGAGATGGCTCAAGTGGTTCGAGCGCGAGTTTACTAACCGAAAGGTCCGTGGTTCGAACCCGACCTCTTCCTCTCGACTTCCCCTGTCTAGGCTTGGGCAACCTAGCAGTATCCCAGCCCTCGTGCTTCCCTCTGGTGACAGGGCAGCTAGGCACCGAACGATTATGTCGAACTGAGGTCCTCATCAACTGAGAGTGTCGTGATGGTACCTTCCCTTTGAGGGGATTGCTCTACGATCGTCGTTGAGCTAGCAAGAAGTCTTCGAGAGAAATGGCTGGAATTGTTAGTGGTGGCTTGTTTTCTACTATCCACATCACTATATGTAGCAGACAAGGCGACACTGTCGGGTCTGTGTGTCGATTAATACGTCGATCACGAAGGCACTCTGAGAAGTAGCTGATGACCCATTCAGACTTATTGAAAAGTCTGGTTTGAAGTGAGTTAGAGGTGGCTCAGTCTGACCAACCTGAACACTGGTAGATAACCAACTCCATCGAATTTTCGTTGGCCCGCACTGATGACCTGATTACCAGCAAACCATTTAGTTGGGCTATTCACGGCTGCACAAAGTGCTTGAAGAACAAACGGACCTCGTAGTGAGTCCAAATAAGAACGGAGGGCCCTGGGGTCTGGTCCCATTTTTCTTCGCAGTTTCAAAATGCGTAGTTCCGGACAGTGTGGGTTCACCCTCACCGTCGCCAAATGCTCGAAACTTGTGCTTATAAATCTTGGCTCCAGTTTGTCAACACCACTCTCACGGGTAAACCCTGTGGTCATACCTGCAAACGCCCGTATAGTTACATCGTTCGTTTCTGAGTTAAATTCATGACTGTCACAACGGATGGTTACAGTCGGGCCTAATGTGCGTCATCCGCTGGACTCTACAACACTTGGGTGCAATCTACATGGAATCTGGATGAGGACCGATTAATGCAGGTCTTGTAGTGTAAAAACCTGCTGGGAATGCTTTGTGAATTTATTCTTGCAATGGAACATTCCAATACCAATACACATCCAAAGACCTCATTCGGGGTTTCGGGGTCCAGAGTGTTGCCGAATGGCTATTTACCTCCTTGTTGAATGCATTTTTATCATTGCAGTTTGTTCACCTAACCGAGGTAGCATACGGTTGCTGGTCTATCCCGGCGGATGTGGTCATGACTTGATCCTAAACGGCCGCACGCAACCTGGATGCGTCGAATTTGAATATCGCCCCTTTTTCGGTCTGGTGGATATTGCGCGAACCTTTCCCCCATGTTTTCATGATTTGCAACTCTCACTTGGGTGTTGGTTTGTTCGCCGGTGGATTCCTGCGCTCACCCCCTCAAAATATATTTGCCCAGGTTTCCGCAGCATTTTCCAGCATATTCCCTTAAACTCCTTTTGTCGTCTTTTCAGTAGCCTCCTCCTACTTTCGGCTGCTCGTCTTTCCCACTAGAGCTAATCATCACTGCCTTTCATCCTGTAACACTTAACCTCTTAGACCTCCTATTATTCCCCAGATTTGTTCCGAAACTATGCTTTGGAACTTCTTTCAGTCACTTTCGTTTCTTCCGTCTTTCTTCTTCGACGTATTCCCCTCATCTTACAATAGTCCGCTCGTAGTCCGCATTCCCAAGTGAACAACTCCCACGCTATAATTGCACCTCTGCCAAAAGTTCTGAAATCAATTTTTTCGGTCTATTTTTTGTCCTGGAAAACAATACATTCCAGAGCGATGACCGATCTAGGTCTGTGTAGCTGCTTGTGGCCGACCGACTAAAAGTTCAAACTACTAGCCAGGAGATGGGGGTTCGAGAGTCACTGCAGTTTCCTGGGATGCGCACTGCTGATGATTCTCAACAAAGACGAAACAGCGGTACAGTGCTTTTCGACTTTCCAGCATAGATCGGCTTCACCTTTCCAGTACAGCAGTAAAGCGTCAGTGTTCTCATGCGTCCTTGTTGTCGATGGTTGTGATAGGTCCATGTTTCATTGCCTTACCGATAATTTGTTAGCATATGTCACACGTCTAGTCATCTTTCCTGGATTATGTTGGTGAATCCGAACGATGGGCCCTGGTGTTTCGGGGGCTTTTGTCAAGTGTGGAACTGCGACCCAAGTGCCAGAGTGGCGTCCTCTCGCTCCCTCTGATCCAGGTTGCCTATGCCAGTATTCTCGAAACTCGTTCTTGCCCTCATCCACTACCCACTGTTCTTGGATGCTTTCACGAACGACAGCCCCGTATATTTCCAAATCTTACCCTTTTTGAAGATCTTCCTCATCTCCTATAAGTGATGAACACTGGTGATATAAGCATTCATGACTGGAGCTCACTCTTGCCTTATTTCCCAACTACCTAGCTATCTACTCCCCGGCCTGTGTTTGTTCAGTTTATTCGCTTGTCCTTTGTCCCTTGCGTAATTCTATCGGACCCGAGCCTCATGAAAACTTGGTCCTCTCTTTCGGTATGATGAAGAGTGTTTCGTCTCTTTTTAAAGAAGGATGCTCCCTACTATGAACTTGTGCTATCACATTCGGAGTGACACGCCTTTGACTTATGTTCCTCTTTTAAACAGAAACAGAGAGTTACTCGTAGGGAGGCGATATGGCTCAAGTGGTTAGAGCGCGAATTTACTGACCGCAAGGTCCGTGGTTCGAACCCAACCTCTGCCTCTCGACTTCCCCTGTCTAGGCTTGGGCAACCTGGCAGTATCTCAGCCCTCGTGCTTCCTTCGGGCGGCATGGTAGCTAGGCACCGAAACGGTGCTACAGCTGAACGATTTTTTTAGTTATTCGTAGTCCCGCTTTTTTTACCGCTTACTTGTGGTCCTTTTTCACCTAATTCACGGCCTTTCTCTTAAATGCTCTCTTGACTCGTTTGTTTTATTCCAGTCCCACAGTTATTCAGATCTGTGATCTATTCATGCCTCTCTAGCCCCCGGCTACTGGTAGATTTACCTTCCACCTGCTTTTCCACAAGGACCACCTGCCTTCGGAATTCTCCACCCTCTGTCTTCCTTTTCAAAGTCTTGCAAACCTCACAGCGTTCTGTTCTCTTGTCCGTTTCTCATGTTATCGTGCTGTTCACTTGAGTAAATAAAGTCATTCAGCTGTGGCACCCTTTCGGTGCCTTATTACCACACCACCCGAAGGAAGCACGAAGGCTGGGCTACTGCCTTGTTACCCAAGCCTAGACAAGGGAAGTCGAAAGGCAGAGGTCGGGTTCGAACCACGGACCCTCTGGTCAGTAAATTCGCGCTCTAACCACTGAGCCATCTCGCCCCCTTACTTTTTTGCCAGGGGTTTCTGATTATTAATTCTTTCCTCTCCTTTGAACCATTCATGTTGCCAGCTGACCCCATCTCCGCCTAGTAGTGGTTGTCACATAACTTCTTGCATGGTGTAGGATAGTGTGGCTTGCAACAAGGCAGTCTCAGTCGCATCGGTTCTCACCCTCCCCTCTACTGCTGCATGGTGACCGAATGTGAGGGATACATGAATAGACTTGATACATCCCTGTAGTTGTTGATGTTGTTTTCAGCTCCCAAATGTCCTGTCAAACCAACTTAGCTTTCCGTGACTACAAGCCACGTTCACCTCCATCGACGGACGAAGTCCTAGCAAGGGGGCCTCCCTCATCTGTTACTCAACAAATTTAGCGTCTAAGCCGCGAGCACAACTGTACTTCGTCGCACGTATGTTGTTATACACCTATGGAATCAGTTCCATTTGCTGATGATGTCTAAACAGACATTCGCATTTTGCGTAACCCGAGGCAATCATACTAGACCAGATCAAATCGCCCGATATCGATCACTCGGATGCCATCCAAATCTTCCAGGATCTGATGTGGGATGGTAGTGAGTGAGTGAGTGAGTGAGTGAGTGAGTGAGTGAGTGAGTGAGTGAGTGAGTGAGTGAGTGAGTGAGTGAGTGAGTGAGTGAGTGAGTGAGTGAGTGAGTGAGTGAGTGAGTGAGTGAGTGAGTGAGTGAGTGAGTGAGTGAGTGAGTGAGTGAGTGAGTGAGTGAGTGAGTGAGTGAGTGAGTGAGTGAGTGAGTGAGTGAGTGAGTGAGTGAGTGAGTGAGTGAGTGAGTGAGTGAGTGAGTGAGTGAGTGAGTGAGTGAGTGAGTGAGTGAGTGAGTGAGTGAGTGAGTGAGTGAGTGAGTGAGTGAGTGAGTGAGTGAGTGAGTGAGTGAGTGAGTGAGTGAGTGAGTGAGTGAGTGAGTGAGTGAGTGAGTGAGTGAGTGAGTGAGTGAGTGAGTGAGTGAGTGAGTGAGTGAGTGAGTGAGTGAGTGAGTGAGTGAGTGAGTGAGTGAGTGAGTGAGTGAGTGAGTGAGTGAGTGAGTGAGTGAGTGAGTGAGTGAGTGAGTGAGTGAGTGAGTGAGTGAGTGAGTGAGTGAGAATTCCGGACCAGACAGTTTTGGCAATCAGCTACTCTGGCGTTTCGCCCTCCTTTCCTTGCCAAATCGGATTACCAGCAGACTGTCCGAAATGCATTTTGCAATCACAACCGCCTAAGCATCGGCAATTCCCCCGTTGTCTGGTAATTACGCGCATGTCTCATTTTATCTGGTCCTGCGTCTGTCGTGATCTGCGGTCACTTTATTTTGTGAGACAAACATGCACTGCACTTTGCAGTAATGTTCAATTTATCTAGCAGACACACACACAAATTCAGTGTTGTTCTATCTAGTAGTGCTTATCCAAACGGAACGCCTTTTAGTCACTAGTTTGTTTTTCATAATTCCCTACGTAACTAACTCCTTCAATGTTCCAGCAGCAGGCTTTGTTCAGCTCTGAACCTCGTTTCGCTGGTTCCTCAATGCAGTCTATCTTACCACTGATGCAGGGGACGACAATGACGCATCCTAGACGATGACCTAACCACTTTATTGCCACCGATTCGTCGGTTATCAGTTGAGCAAGCCAGGTAATGAAAGCGTCCCTGCTATTCTGTGGATGACTGAAAACATGGCCACTGTGTGTGGTGAACCAACAAGTATTTCCATTGTCAGACGGGGCGAGTCGTGTTAGACAGCTTTCGAGAAAAGCATCTCCACCCGCGGATGATCGTCCCAGCTAGACTATATAAAATGCACAGCGTAACTAGTGTGCTCATGACTTGTCAGCAGAATACAAAGATGAAGCAGGTAGACTACTGTCTCCCCAGTTGTAGACTCAAACAGAACAAGCATACCAACTGTCAGAAACAGTGAAGGACTTGACATGATCTCGCAGTCGCGTAGACCTGCGTCACAGCTATCGTCATCAGCATTGTCACCAAGGCTCGGGGCGAGATGGCCCAAGTGGTTAGAGCGCGAATTTGTTGACCGGAAGGTTCGGGCTTCGAAGCCGACCTCTGCCTCTCGATTTCCCTTGTCTAAGCTTGGGCAACCTGGTAGTATCCCAGCCCTCGTGCTTCCTCCGCGTGGCATGGCAGTTAGGCACCGAAAGGGTGTCACAGCTGAATGATTTATTTTATTTATGTTACGAAGGCTCAGCTGTTCCTTATTCACGCTATTCCTGTACACTTCCTCAGGAACTGCGCTTTAAGGCTTGTGTAGATTTTTACAGTTATCTAGCTATGTGGTCGCTTCACCGACAGCCTGTTGTCATCCCGTCATGCCAGACAATGTATATTTTTCAATTACGAACCTTGATACATACCGAGACAGTTTCAGTACACATGTTTTAATCGACTGTCCAGCGCAGGTTATTGTGCTGTCTCATCACTCTATCGATCTGCATTTAAGTTGTCTCACTCTGATACGGAGAAAATACATTGTGAAGCGAATTTGAGCTGCGAACTATTGAAATTTAGTGGCTCCGTTTCAAAGCTGAGTTGCTCGAGCCATCTTACTCTACTGTACTGCCTAGGCAAGCATACCATTCGTTAAAACACGCGCACACCTCGTTCATCATCTGTATACATGAGTTTCACGTCCTTCCAGAGATCTCAGCGTACTTTTCGTTAGTTACTTTCCTCAACCGCCTTACTGAAGACCTGCAATGTCTATGCTTCAAACTTATGGGCTTTGATGCACACCGGAGTGTTGTGATCCGGAAAGTCAATCAAGAACAGGGCCTCAGTTCGCTCCAGTTAAATCTCGGTTTATTTAAAAAAACGCGTCATGTTTTTTGCCAGTATGCGAGCACGATTGTTGGCCACCGCCGTAAAATTTGTGTTTGTTGGTCGGATGTGTTTGATTGTGAGTTGCTCAGCTGCTTGTCGGTCCTCAAGTGGCTTGTGTCAGTTGGTCATTGTTTGTTTGAAGTGCTTCGCTGGTTCGACCACACTGCTGATTAAGTTGGCTACCATCTGTCCCTTCTCTCGATCGCGCCCTCAACTTCCAAGTCGTATGAGTGGTACCCACGCTTTGCCTTTATCTCTCTACAGTTTAGGGTTTTTACGGACGTTTATGTACCCACATTATCTCTGTCCTTCCCCAGGAAGATAGTCGTCGCGCTCCTTGGTCGTAGTACCCCTCTTCTCAGCTCACTACCTCAACTAAGTAACGCATGCGACATCCAGCATCTTAGAAAGAAGGACTCCCTTTACTGTGCGTTCTAAGGGGGGGTGGCTTTGTCCGATGTTTGTCGTTGAAATGTTACGGCCGCTGGCTACCTTATCGTCTGACTGCCCATGATATGAACGGCTTGTGAGTTACATTCCGTTGTCTGATTGCAACATTTTGCAGGCCCATTTTCATAGGAATTGGGTTTTCTCAGGAGACCCAACTGAATCTCTCGTTTATGATGTTCTTCTTCAACTGAATGTGCTGCACACAGGCCGCCTCATGTTCCAGTTGGAACGATATTTCAGTATCGTGAAAATCAAATTGACATGAAGATAGTGTATTTCGCTAAGTTCGTACAATGTGCGTTCAAGTAGGTTGGAAAAAACTCGGGGACTGCGCCTACTTGATGATCCCAAGAAGGGCGAAACCGGTCGTGGGCTGTCGAAGATTTTTCAGCAAACTTGTGAGTAGTTTCCTTTATGAAAATATACTGCGATGTCTCGAATATCGTACCAACTGAAACATGAGGCGGCCTGTGTGCGGCACATTCAGTTGAAGAACATCATAAATGAGAGATTCACTTGAGTCTCCCGTGAAAACCAAATTGATTTGCAAATGAATGTATTTGTTGAAACCTTATAAGAAGTTTAAAGGCCTGTTTTGACGATAGACAATGACTGTTGTGTTGACACTTTTACAAGGAGTCAACCTCATCGATCTGCTTTAACGAGATATTGTTTCTGAGTCTGCACAACCATGTCCACCACGGCTGTTTGCCAGGCCGAGTTGGCCTATAAGACAAAAACAGTGGCCGCATCTTGCTACCGCGATCGAAAGGTCCGTAGTTAGAACCCAACCTTTGCATCGCGACCGCTCCTGTCTAAGCTTGGGCAACTAGATGGTATCTGAAACCTCGGGCTTCCTTCGGGTAACATGGCAGCTAGACACCGAAAGGGTGCTATAGCTGGACGAGTATTATTACTATTATGTATTCATCTCGACCAATTTCGATCCTGAGCTAGACCCAGTTCATAGTGCCTAATCGTACCCGGCCAGTCGAATGGTCCCCGGGCCCCGTAGGTGCTTCCATGGGCTTCGGAGTTTGCCAACTAAGCTTCTCTCATCAAGTGTTGTCTTGTGAAACTTATCCATGACTATGCATTGTTCAACGGAAAAATTCTCAGAACACTTGAAAAGTCGATCAATAAATAATAATAATAATAATAATAATAATAATAATAATAATAATAATAATAATAATAATAATAATAATAATAATAATAATAATAATAATAATAATAATAATAATAATAATAATAATAATAATAATAATAATAATAATAATAATAATAATAATAATAATAATAATAATAATAATAATAATAATAATACTCATTCAGCTGTAACATCCTTTCGGTGCCTAGCTGCCGCGCCACCAGAAGGAAGCACGACTGGGATACTGCCAGGTTGCCCAAGCCTAGACAGGGGGAATCGAGAGGCCGAGTCAGTAAATTCCAATAGTTCGCAGCTCAAATTCGCTTCACAATGTATTTTCTCCGTATCAGAGTGAGACAACTTAAATGCAGATCGATAGAGTGGTGAGACAGCACAATAACCTGCGCTGGACAGTCGATTAAAACATGTGTACTGAAGTTGTCTCGGTATGTATCAAGGTCCTAATTGAAAAATATACATTGTCTGGCATGACGAGATGGCAACAGGCTGTCGGTGAAGCGACCACATAGCTAGATAACTGTAAAAATCTACACAGGCCTCCAAGTGCAGTTCCTGTGGGTAGTGTACAGAAATAGCGTGAATAAAGAACAGCTGAGCCTCGGTAACATAAAAAATAAAATAAATCATTCAGCTGTGACACCTTTTCGGTGCTTAACTGCCATGCCATGCCACGCGGAGGAAGCACGAGGGCTGGGATATTACCAGGTTGCCCTGGAAGGTCCGTGCTCCAAACCCGACCTCTGCCTCTCGACTTTCCCTGTCTAGGCTTGGGCAACCTGGCTGTATCTCAGCCTTCGTGCTTCCTTCTGGTGGCATGACAGCTAGGCACCGAAAGGATGTTACAGCTGAACGGTTTTTTTACGGACCTTCCTGTGAATAACTTCGCACTCTAACCATTGAGCCATCTCGTCTTAGTGGAACCAGTCGGATAACTTAAAAGATGTTTGGAAATTGTCAAAAACTACGTAGGTTTCGTCCGCCCACGGTTTAGACAGGAAAATGGTGGGGGTTGATTATGTCAGCCGGGGATTTTAGCGTACGTTTCTGCCTTCAGTTTTTGCGTTCGGTTTTCACAAAAAATGGGTAGAAAAAGAACAGGCATAAATACGATCGATTGGTTTGCACTTTGTAGGTTGCTACGGCGTAGCCAGGTGTTGATAACCAACATTTTGTCGGGCGGACAATAGCAATGCGTCGCATACCGTTATCAGGTGTGAAGCAGGTTTCAACATTCGTGCATTCTTCGCTGTGGGTGACCGAACGGATAACTGCATTGCTATTCCGCATGACACCTCTTCAGTACCATACATACTCTGCTTCAGCAATACGCGTTTATTCCAGACATCTAAACTTTTAAACCTATCTCGATAGACGGATTCACCGTTTTGTGATACTTGCAAAGTAGCGAACGGCGTTCGCCAGTGTTCATAATCTACCGGGATATCGAATTCCCATGCGCGTGCATCGTGATAACCGCATCCCCAGGCGATGCTTTCTCAAGATGCTTCAAAATATGACTGCCGCAGGTCGATGTAGATGCCTAACTTACTCCTCTCACACTGTGCTCGATCTGGGGACACTATAGAAACCTAGATATTGGCTAAATGCACAGAATTACTGAAATTAGTTCTTGAGTAGTGAGATTTTTCGCATTTTTTTCATCCGGGATATTTGACTACAATGTTTTTCCGACAACTTCATGAAACGCATTCTACGAATCGTCCGAAATCAGCGTTGGCCGTGGGTGTGTTTTGAAGGAGTTCAAAACCCTCTATATTTCTCACAAGATGCGTTGCAGTGAGACGGACCTATCGAACCGTACTCCAGCACCAAAGCATAGCTCTTTTCGATCGAACTGACTAACCAACATTGGTCCGTTCCTGAATCCTGTTCGATAAGTTTTACAAAGGATGCCGAATCCCTGTCAACGATGGCTTGTTACCTCACGAGATTTCCAGCTATCTGGTTCAAAGCAGGTCTACGGTGTAGAAGCTCTGTCGTTGGTTGTTTTCCCCTCGGACTTAAGGCTCCAAAACACCCGCCTATCCTTTCAGTTCCTTTCCGTTCTTCATAAGGACGCTCTCTCTCGGTTGGGTGGCAGTCAAGCATCAGTATTTACCGCTGTCGATGATGATGGCCACAACACGATACACAATCGGGAAGTAACGCGTATTGTTGACTCGCATCACCTTCATTTCCCCATCAGGAAAGTGCACCCGTTGCTACACGCTCCCATTCGCTTCTGTTTTTACACGACAGCTTAAAACTCCAACGTCCGCTCGTGTGCCCGTCAGACAGGCTGTAAACGTGTTTTTGAAAACTTGTGTGGACGTGGAAGAAAAAACGAAACTGCCATTCTCTTGTCGCAACCATGCAAAAATTGTGCCCCTGTGACACGCCCACAAATGTATCGCGCTAGCCCAATCAACTAGGTCTCTCTGAACCGCGTAAAATTAAACTGTGCAAAAATGTGAAATTGTTAGGACGTGGTACAAAAACCATCGAGCGACGCAGACGGTGTGTTATCCGTAATGCTAGTTATGGGTGGTCGAGCGTGGCTATTCTCCGTAACCATTTTCAGATACCTAGCTTATTCGCCATTCAATGAGACTGAGGTCCTTTTTACACACGTCTTGGATAAACAAGTCAGATAACCAGCGTCCCAACGTACAAAGATATTTTAGTATAGACAAGTTCTTAATCCCTTTATCGTGTCTAGCTGATTTTTCGTCTTGCACGTGTTTGGTGTGTAGGGAGCCATGTGTGTTCATTGAAAGTTGCTTATGCCACATATCCTAGCTTCGAGTGAGCTCCAGGTAACTCAGTGTTCAAGGCGCGAACTTATTGACCGGAAGGCCCGTGGTTCGAACCCAACCTCGGTATCTCGACTGCTCCTGTGTAAGCTTGGGCAACAACCTGGCAGTATCTCAGTCCTCGTACTTCCTTCGGGTGGCTAGGCACCAAAAGGGTACTACAGCCGAACGATTATTTTTTTCACCATTGTTTAGGTTCGTGTTCTAGAGACGTCAGAATGGAAACCGAACTTTGATATAGGGTCACTAAAACGGGGAAACTTACCTAAAGTGTACCTCGGTTTATATTCACTCGGAATCCGCATAACTGTCTGACGTCTCGTTCGGCTTTGAGCGTACTGATTAGACACGTGTGGGGTGACCCCTCTTCTACCCCTGGTCTGTCTGAGTCCGCCGGCGTGATTGCTCACCGACACGAGCGCATCCTACTCAATAGGTTAGTCTGACTTGCTACGCAAACACTGTCTCAACCGTGACCTTGTCAGTTGCCTGTTTGGCGAATCGGATATGTGGGTTTAAGTGCGTAGGTGCACACCCCGTCCGTTGATTGGTCCGTAGTCGCATGACCCTGACCTGCCAAATCATTCTTGTCCGTGCCGCTCACCACTGATCCGGGTTTCCGCACACAGAAAGATCACTGCTCTCTTGACCTCAACTAAATGAACTTGGACGTTTCTGTGTGTGCGCACAAGCATCGGTGGAATGCGCTTGCCTGCACAGTTTCTTGTTCACTCCGTTGTCAGTCTGCCTTGTGTGTGTGTGTGTGTGTATACACGCAAGCGGAGTTCGCTGTTGGTTGAGTTTTTCTCTTCAGTTCTGCGCTCTTCTGGTCACGTCAAAGCAACTTAGACTCGGAGTGGATATGACTTGGATTTACTTACCTGTGTTATGAATTCGTTCCTAGGAGAATACCGTCTGCTTTACACGCTCAAAATTCAGGGAGTCCTCCACTACAGAGCGATTCCATTGGAGTCCTTCTGTCCCTTAATTGAAAGGAGAAATCTGAACCACTCATTGTCACTTACTCAAGGATATACCTGCCCTTCCAAAGGGATATTGATACCAGAATGATGTCATTCTGGTTTGCTCTGTGTCACACACGTGAACATGAACGCTTCCGGGTCCTACATCCAATAACTTCTTCCGCCGTCAAGCATGTCTGACGCGTTCAGGCGGATCAGCGTACCGATCTCAGTCCACTGTATTCGCCTAGCCCTCTCCGCAGTTTGGATGCACTTGGCGTGACAGTGGTATCATCAGCAGTCACTTGAGTTCAGAACTGCGGATTCGTATTCTTGGCCTTAGTTTGTACTGAATCAGTCCAGTCATCTAAGCGAGCTGGAAACTTGGTGGCTATGCAATGAAGACGATAGCTTTGATACAGAAAAACACTGATTGTGTTGACGAGCCATGTCTGCCAGTGTCACAAACCACTGATGAGTTGAGTCCCGAGGTGCTCATACAAGGAGACGTCAGTTGTCAACCCGACTGAGTTCGTTGGTCAATGCTTTCACAGACTGTCCGCCTCTCGATCAGCACGGCGCTGTGCAAAAAGAGTTCTGCGAGGTAGACCGTCCTCTGGCATCTGAAGTGCATTTGCTAGCCAGGGTAACCTATAAAGCGTGAGTGGGTCATCTGTATCGGGCGTAATGCTTCATTCCTAGTCCGATGTTCCCGTCAAATCTGGTCAATGCTTCGGAGACACCGATGGTCAAGTGTCGAGAGTTCTTGTACATCCTATGCGCGTACAAACCATTCTTCTGCTCCCCAAAGCAGTTTGGATCGTACCACCACCCTTGACAGAAAAAACGATGTCACGCCGAGGTCATAGGCAACGGGAGTTAGCAAAAGCTGCCCTGGCCTTCCCAGCCAGTCCACCAGAACTTACGCAACTTCCCAGGTAAAAAATTTATCCACGACGTCGATTGGCTTGTCTACAATGTTTTGGTTTGATTTCACTCAGTCTTGTGGCATCACTTTACACTGTGCTGATGTGAAGCACATACCAAACTCTGCGGTAGAATTGCCCGTGGTTGGTTTGCATCTTTGAAGAATTTGAACTAAGGAAAGCATATTGTGTGCGTACTCAACTCATCCCTGGGAGCATTTGGATCCCCGAGCTTTCTGACGTTGCCACAGACACTCGTGTCTTACATGATTGGATGCGGTGGCCTCAGGTGGAAGCTCGTTGTATACCTGTGCGCACCCACACCAGTTCGCATACAATGCCGTTACAAATGACAAAATTTAAAAGGGGACACCTTTGATATCCGAAAGTCGAAATGGTTTCCGACGATCGACAAAATGAACCCGCAAATCAAGAAAAATGACCAACAGTCACCGCAAAAGATGGCGCTGTTTGAGAACTTGTCTCAAGGTGAAGGTATTCGACAAATTCTCGACCAGGGCGAAATTTTCACCAATCTATCCCTGCGCAAATTAATGATACAGAGCACTGTGAATTCTACGGCTATCAGGTTGGTGCCGCAATGGTCTTCGTGTGTCGTTCTTGTGACCTTCTTGAAGTTCCCCATTCCACTTGCTTTCTGGTTTCGTTTCAATTTTTCCGGTGTGGGGCCGTCAAACCGATCACCAGAGTGTTAGCACCTTTGTAAAGTGCAGGATGCAGACCATCCGGCCCGGACGCCTTGTCGCCTTGGAGGAATGATATCTCACACTGGATTTCCGTTGTTGACGGTGGGTTGTTGTTAGCGTTCCATTCAGGCTGTTTGGATTCTTCCAGAGGTTGTGTTTAGGGAGGCCAGCTAAACTGTTTCTTAACGTACTACACTCATTTGTAGACCAATCTAGTTTCGAAGGCAGACTCACCTGGGACCCAGCTGAATCTCTCGTTTATGATGTTTCCAAGCAACTGAATGCGCTGCACCAGGCCGTCTCATGTTTCAGTTGTTACGATACGCCAGTATCGCGATACATCGTATAGTCGTAATGCACTGCTCACAAGGTTGCTGAAAATCCTTCGACAGCCCACTTCCGGTTTCGGCATTCTCCGGGCTCATCAGGTAGGCGCGGTCCCCGAGTTTCCGTCACCCTTATGTTCCACTTGAAACCAAATTGCACGAACTTAACGAACTCTGCTCGTTCGTATACCAATTTGGTTTAACATCATCATATACGAGAGATGAGCTGGGTTCCAGGTAAGTCTCCCGTCCAAACCAGATTTGTAAGCAGATGAGTGTGTAAGTTGAATTTCGTGTAATTTTGGCTTAAGGAGTACGTGAGGCTAACGAAAACTGGGGGGCCGCGCCTACTTGATGAGCCCCAAGAAAGGTGGAACCGATGGTGGGCTTTCGAGTTTTCAAAAGCCTTATGAGTAGTTTATCGCGTCTATGCTCCTTTAGGTGTTTAGCACATTGTTTAAGACGAGGCTTTTGCAAATTGCTTCGCTGACACCTGCCTCATTTTGGCCAGTTGAGAGAATTGGCTGAGACAGAACACAGACCTGTGATGAAAGCCTTCTCTACCTCCTGGGCCTTCGCAATTCATCAGCGTTCTCTATCATTCGTTGTTCACTGTTCATTTCTATGGCTTGGGCAGACAGTTGTAAAAGCTGGGAGTATAGTTTCTTTCACTCTCTTACTCTCAAATTCCAAGCAGTCTTCATCACCAGCATGACTACTTTTCCGGCCGGATCAACTCGACACGCCTGAGTCACTGAAGCTCATTCGAAGTTGGATGCAACTATTCTGCTTCGGCACCCATAATGCTGAAGGAAAGTGCAGTGACAACGAACGAGCGCCAGTCCTTTATTGATCCACACCATCGGCAGTTGATGGCGGCATGAACAATTTGTGTTCGTGACTGGTGCGCCGTTGGAGGACATCATGTTACCAGACGACTTCGGCTGTTTCGTAAGTTAGTATGGCTTCTCCAGACTAGGGAAGACGGTTGGTTTGGGGTAGCTCCTCTTGGGCCTTTGACTTGGAAGTCTGACTCTCAAGGCAGTGGGAGAATGTAGGGTTTTGTTTCGGTACCTTGGCATGGCCTTCGACCCTAAAATCTGACCCGCAGTGCATTGGGTAGTAAGATTTTCTTGCGAAACCTTACCCTCAATAATCCAAACCCCCCGATTGCGGGGGACTGGTCTGACCCGAAGGCGTACAGACTGTGGCATAGGTATCTCACTGTCGGTTCTACTGTGCATAGTAGACCAGCCGCATCGGACTCTTGGCAGGTTTTAGTTATACTGGATAACTTGCCGGTCGTCACGGTCGGAGGCAATCAGAGTGCGCGCTTTTTAGCGTCGACCCTGTCTACCTTTTCCTTCCTCGGGACAAAGCAGTATCGCTGCGTCCATGACTATTGATATGCTGGTCGCCTGAAAGAAACAGCTTATGTATCGTTCAGCTGTAACACCCTTTCGGTGCCTAACTTCCATGCAACACGAAGGAAGCACGAGGGTAGGGATACTGCCAGGTTGCCCAAGCCTAGACAGGGGAAGTCGAGAGGCAGAGGTGGGGTTCGAACCACGGACCTTCCGGTCAGTAAATTCGCGCTCTAACCACTTGAGCCATCTCGCCTTCTATCGCAGAGAACAGTACGACTTTACGCCCAGACCGCCTTCTATTATAACTACCCATAGTACAAAGGCTTACTCTTCTTCGTCTGACTGTGCTCCTTTGAAGTTGTCGGCATGGTTGCACCTTGGGGAACGGAGTTCCAGTCAGTGTAGCCCGCTGGATGATTCCAGCACTTAGACCCGACTACCATGTCAACGCGTCGACCTTTAATCGAGATGAGCTTTCAGCCGCTATTTCTCTGAAAACATTTAACGGGATAGGGAAGGCAGCGGACAGGAGTTCCTGGACACGAACTACTCCGAGACCTTTCGGCTGGGCAAGATCAGATACCCCAGCTTGACGCTGTTGAATCACATGCTGTGGTTTGGGCGTGTTGGCAGAAGAGCTTGATTCCATGTACCGAATTCAAAGCGATGAACTCCTATTGGTAACTTGGTACAGTCATGTGCAATAGATTATAAAGAGAATGGATTCATTCGCCGTCCTTGCACTTGACTGCAGCTCAGTTGTCAGCGGATGACAAGTATTTTCATGTTCGTGGCTCCTATCCACTTTCTGCTTTTGCGTTGAAGATGTGGACATCCTAGATTGTTCAAACGAGACCGATGCGAATGAGAATTCTACAAATCATGCAACTGAAAAAAACTACTGTTCAGCTGTAACACTCTTTCAGTGCCTAGCTGCCATGCCGCCCAAGGGAAGCACGAGGGCTGGGATACTGCCAGGTTGCCCAAGCCTAGACAGGGGAAGTCGATAGGCAGAGCGGGTCGGGTTCGAACCACGGACCTTCCGGTCAGTAAACTCGCGCTCTAACCGCTGAGCTATCTCGCCACCTACAATTAACCTTTTTCCAAATCATTTTCAAGAGAATGCTTTGTTCCAACCAGTCTTTGGCTTAGTCAGAACAATTCACATGGCGACGAACAGTCAAATCGTCGGTCTAACTGATCATCGTTTTTCTAGAAAAGGTCCTGGTATTTGCCAATCATTGGACTTGGAATTCAGTTTGAATAACCTTGCCAAACCACCAGCCGTCCAGAACACGTCGGCAGATGCACAGGGTCTTCGGGTTGACTGCCAAATGATGAGGCGACCGATTCCATCTACACCCAGCCCAAGTCCCAATGAATGCAGAATATATTATGTGGTCGGGTTTCTCGGAATCCGACCATCTGTTTCCCATAACCTCATAACGGTTTCGACAAATACTCGCATTTGCACACGAATTTAGTTTTGACAGGAGGCTCAACTGAATCTAGCTCAATCTCTCGTTCATGATGATGCCGAAGTGTTTTCAGCAACTTTGCGAGTAGTGTGTTGCGCCCATGAGGGCTTATTTCAAAAAGACGATAAAGTAAATGCTTTTACTCTCTGCTACGGTTTGTTCCTCACGTCATCCGAGGCCGAGATTTCGGACAGATTAGTGTTGCCCGACGCTTCAAGTAACCGCTATCGGCGCAGCAAGCCGTGTCACCACTCGCCTGCCATACGCCCAACCCTTAATTGAAACCCGTCTGGCAAGTTTTCACCACACAACCACCCAATATTTGGCTTTTACCATGGATAAGGTTTGATAATAATTTTTCAGTTGTAACACCCTTTCGGTGCCCAGCTGCCATGGCACTCGAAGGAAGCACGAGGGTTCAGATACGCTGCCAGATTGCCCAAGCCTAGACAGAGGAAGTCGATAGGCAGAGCGGGTCGGGTTCGAACCACGGACCTTCCGATCATCAAGTTCGCGCCCTAACCACTGACCTTTCTAGAGCTCGGATGAGGTTTAAGCTGACTTAAATGACGCATTGCTTTTTTACGATCAGTAGTCCTAATCCGAACAATGACGCTCAGTCTCCCACTCATCTTCTGCCGTTGGAACAAGAACAGAACGATTTCCCGTCCTCCGGGGGATGCTGTCTCTCATCAAGAAGTAAAGCGGTAGTTTGAGTCCGATTAAGTAGAGTTTGCTAAATTTTCGCAATCCGCTATCGTTGATGACCCGGTTTGCCAATTCGTTCACTTTCCTCATTGTTCCTTCACAGTTCAAAGTAAGTAGACCGCTTTTAAAAAAATAATTTAGTGATTTGTTGCTTTGCCTCTGATTGGGTGACAGCTTTACTAAGTTGATAATTTATCTGTACGCACTCCAAACTCCGCTCCACTGGTGAGTTCCCTGCTGATCGCACCCATCTATCGAAAGAATCCTTGTTTAAATTGATGTATGCCGGAAGTGGATGTGGTAAAAATCGAATTGGACCGTGCAAGAGCTGTCTGGTAAGAATGAGGCCATTTAAGTTGGATTCTTGATTGCTGTTAAAATCGAATATGACGACTCACGAGAATACGACCGTCTTGGCCTGATGGCGCGTTTGATAGATGATCAGTCCCCCGATTAATCATGACTATCTTTGGGTCGATCGACTACAGCCTTGCAACAGTTAGTTAGTTAGCGGCAGTATAGTCACTGCATGTTCAGTAGGACTGCTACATCCGCCGCATTGTGTTCTTCTCAGCCACACGGAGACGTGTTCGTAAACCATCCAGTAAGATATGACATGACTCAGTGGTTATAGCGCGAATTTACTGACCGGAAGGTTCGAACCCGGCCTCTATATGTGTGCTTGCGCAACCTGGCAGTATTCCAGCCCTCGTGCTTCCTTCGGCTAGTGTGGCAGCTAGACACCGAAAAAGTGTCACAGCTGGACGACTTTTTTTCGTATACTAAACGAGAGATTAGTGAAGTCCCTCGTTAAAACCAAATTAGTTTGCGAATGAGTGTATTCTGCGAACCGTGTTCAATTTGGGTTCAGGTCCCACTTACCTGATGAGACCGAAGAAGGGCGAAGCCGGTGGTAGACTATCGAACAGCCTTCAACAACCTCATGAGTACCGTGTTCCGTCTTAACTTAACACTAAGTATAAGATTGGTGAAAACTCATCACTACCGGTTTCGCCCTTCTCACTGCGCATCAGATTGTCCTAGTGCCCTAGTTTTCCGTCAATCTTGCCCGTCACCATCACAAGGAACTTCATGACCCTGTCATCGGAAATCGAACGATCGCCCGACGCCCATAGCCACAGATTCACATTGGATATACGGTGTGGGATGCACATGAATTTGTGGGAATCACCAGAAAATTGCTCGCCAATTTCCCACGCCACTGTTTTCAACACAAATCGATCGCTCGTTCGCTCTCCATCATCGCCTATCGCACGCCTAGTCTGGACGTGTCGCGTTGCCCCCACCCACATACACGTTCAGACCGTCTGACCAGACTTGCCCCCAACCGTGCCGTTTTGGTCCGTTTGTTTCGATTCATGATTTGAATTGCATCCTTGTGACGATTTCGAACAAGTGCACCAGCCGTGGTTGAACAGTAGACAGCAGCTCGAACCAGCTGTGGTAACCAGTCGCAAGTTTCGTCTGGTTCCAGTCGTCACGGAGCGTCGGGTTGAATACAGATGGTACGTACAGGCGAGAAGGTGACAGAGGAAAGCACAAGCTGGAATGAAGATATCTAAGAGTCGATAAGACCACCATTTTGATCAGAAGCTCGTGTTGGAAGGGAAAACAGTTTAGTGAGTGAAGCAATAACTGAAAAGAATTCGAACTTTACTGCCCGAGAGACCTTTACCAAAGGAATAAAAGTCCCCCCCCCTGGAATAATGGGTCCAAACATCGTCAAAAACGCATAGTTCTGCGTTCATTTTGGATCGATGATTATGTTCGCATTTGATATTCCGATGGAAAGCGGGTACATCTTCATCATCCGGCGATCGATAAACACAAGCTTATTTTTCAGACTTTCCGTTCATAGCTCACCAGTTATTCCTGTGATGTCGGACAGAAGGTTCAGAGGTCGTCGTGTCACGTGTGATGAATCCTAAGAAGTGTGAAAGATCAATGTTTAAAAAGCAGGTCACGTGACTCATAGCGCTTGCCAAACGGCTAGACCATTCGATTGCGGAAGTTACTAAAGCCGTACTGGCAGTCCCATTTGGACCAAACCAATCTACAAAGGGGCTCACAGTGGGAAATATTGTAAGGCAATCTGTGATATAAAACGGAGAAGCACATAACATCGGAGGGAAATCATCAGTTTTGATTCGTAAAATTCACCTGTTACCCATTTGATCTCCCTGCGTTGTACCAAAGTGCGCCCCCGTCATTCTATGTGCACTGTTGACCACTGTAGGTTGCTTTCACCATCAAAGCCACAAAGCCTCTACACTCAATCGTCTTGGCTGACGCATGAAGTCACGTGCTTAGGTGTGCCCCTTCTGTGCACATTACAGTGGTAACTGATGAGCCATGATTGAACGATCTGAGCTCGTTGACTTGGCTCTTTTCAACTTGGTACGTGAGTAAGATAACCAGGTCTCAGCACGAGCTTCACTCTTGAATATGGAGGAGTAGTAGTTTGGAGACGGATGATGTCGCCAGACCTGAAGATTTAGGTGTCCTTCAGTTCATCCGTTGTGGGAAAACCAACCACTGGCAGTTTTAACCAGTATGTATGAATTGTACACGGTCAACAGATAGGAAACGAGCATGGACTTTACGAAATTCAATATCTCTGTGTATTCCAATTCATTTTGCCGTGGTTGTCTTAAGGGTCTGGCCACTTGAGCCCGTTGCCTCATAGTTCGACCCCCGACGCACACACTGCTGATAAAACAACTGTCCACTGCTTCACTGGTCGTGGTTCTGTTACAAACGTGACCCACAGTTGCGGCCGGTAGTTTTCTCCTTCAGCCAACGTTCAAATTCTTACTTTTCGTTGCAGTTTATGCAACGCTGTCTCATTCCGCACACACACACACACACTGCTAATACCTCGGTTAATCCCCTCCAATTTGAAACTGATGAAGATGGAACATCTCAGACAAAAAGGATGGGTCATTCTAGCTTTTGCCCACGTGAAAGCAGCGACAACCAGCTCGGGCGTGCAGAAATTTCCCCATGATCATTCTTCCACCCTGTTCTTTGCTTATCGGTCACCAATCAACCCATGCGAAATTTCTCACCTCCT
Organism: Clonorchis sinensis; assembly: GCA_003604175.2. Classification (NCBI taxonomy): domain Eukaryota; kingdom Metazoa; phylum Platyhelminthes; class Trematoda; order Opisthorchiida; family Opisthorchiidae; genus Clonorchis; species Clonorchis sinensis. Next base: position 27,364,857 of record CM030374.1, read on the forward strand.
CTAATATGCTTTGCACCAATCGATTCAGCAAGCCAGACAGCTGAATATCTATCGAATTCCGTAACTTGCCAGCCTTTCGTTCTGCATTTAGTATCGTTTCAAGTCTACTCCCCATCAATCTTTTGCTTATTTATGGCCGTGTCGTGTGCCTAGTCACCCGATTATTTTATCTTTCATGCATTCTTTTTGGAAAAGGACCTGTCCAAATCCGCCCCGCCAGATTATTCGGAAGAGTTGGTTGAACCATCTCCGACGGCGGTTCGAGAACTTCTCGGCGTGGATCGGATGGCTATTGATGAGGCCACGTCAATGCTACGCGCTGCCAGTCTACGCGATTCGATCAATAATCATCCCTCGTTGGGCAAACCTGCCACAGCCGCCACCACAGACCACCAGAGTGTAATCCCTTATCCAGACGAATTACTCCGGGATACTTCTTTGCGCAAGCATCGACCGGCCAGCACCGGCTGTCCCAGTCCAACCGATAGGCGTCTCTTTCTACCCCAATCAGGGGCCAGTACCTGCAGCTCACCGGTTACCGTTGACCGACCGACCACGCTGACCCAGACATTCGCTCGACCAGCCCGTCGGACAGCTCAGCAACAAAGATTCAATCATCAGACTCCGGATTCCGAACTCAAATGTCCCACGGTGTTCCGATGGGATGGTGGAGGGAAAGATATTTATATTAGTGGGACGTTCAACAACTGGGAGAAACGCATCCCCATGGTTAAAAGGTGAGCTTATAGCAAATGATACATTGATTGACTCCTCGTTGCTTAAATAATCTACGGACAAGTTCCTTATCGTAGGTTTTCACAACGGCGACCTACCCTAACCGCAACGCAATATACATTCATACCCCAGACGTAAACCATCCCTCACATGTGGGGCCAGATCCCCTCTTCCCCCTTCGTGGTCTTTTTCGGAGGTTCACTGTAATTAAGCGTGACTTTTCCCTCAGCCCATTGGTAGTGTATTCTCACACCGCTCCAGTTCTGCTTGAAGAGGAGAAGGTGCAAGTGTTTTCGGATGAACTGACCAAAGTCATCCCGTTCTTTCGTATGCACTTTGCACCCAAAAAGAGTAAGGTCATGCATGCTCCTGGACATGCAGTCACTGAACCCGCCACTTACAATCCAGGGAGAGCACTGGAAGTTGTGGAGCGTTTTACATATCTTGGAAGTTGTATTAGTTCTGATTGTAGTGTGACAGATGAGGTAAATGCACGAATCTCCAAGGCTCAGGTCGCGTTTGCTAATTTGAGACACCTATGGTGTCAAAGTGGGGTATCCCTGAATCTCAAGGGACGTGTGTATCAAGCTACAGTGCGAGCTGTTTTGTTGTATGGCTGTGAGACTTGGTCTGTTTGAGCAGCGAAACTGAGACGTCTTCAGGTGTTCAACAATCGTTGTCTCAGAACCATAGCTCGTGTGGGTTGGTGTCGGCGTATCCGTAACGAGGCAATTAGAAAGCGAGTTTTCGGATACTTCCATTGAGGAATGTGTCCAGCACCAGAAGCTGTGTTAATTGGGACATGTATTGCGTATGCCTAACCATCGTTTGTCGAAGAGAGTGCTGTTTTCCATGCCCAACTCAGATTGGCGGAAGCAGAGGGGTGGCCAATTCTTGACCTGGCAGAGGGGTGGGAAAGAAATCACGAAACGTTTGGGTGATGTTGGCGCTACTCGCCTTCCAGGATGAGGACCGCGTGATCCCCACTGCGCCTGGTTGGAGACACTACAAGATATGGCTGCCAACCGATGTCAGTGGCGTTCATGTAGTCAGTTTCTATCCAGATTGCCTGAGTGAATGTTTGGAGGTATAAGCACTCCGGAATGATTGTAGTAAGCTAGCACTAAGTCCCTTCCCTGTCCATCTTTATTCTTTTCTTCACAATAAGGTTTTCAAATAAATCATCATTGTACGGCAGCGAGGCATCGGTGTTGAGCACTGATGTCATGCTGTCGATGATAATGTTGGAGAAGACCTGTCAGCACAAAATTCCACTTTTTTCTTGAATGAAAGCCAGATATTGTCGCCCTCTTACAAACCGTTTGTTTCCAACTTACCGTTCTTCAGCCAGTACGTGACTCTCTGTGAACCTGTGTTGTTGTTTTTCAGTAACGATCGTCTAACTCGTGCGTCATCGTTTTTCTTCCCTGTTCGTAGAAACTCTGGCGTGTACGTGATTATCGATTGCACTCCAGGAACACATGAGTATAAGTACTTCATCGATGGAGCCTGGTACCATGACCCGACAAAGGTAAGAGGAATCCGAATCCCTTTGTAAATTCATGATATGCCATCTGGTCGCTGCGTTTGTTCTCATCGTTCGCTCCGTTCAAATAATCGAGTATGACTGACCTTCTAACGCAAGCCGATCACATCCACTTAGGGGCGAGTTGGCTCAGTGGTTAGAGCGGGACTTTACTGGCCGGAATGTTCGTGGTTCGAATCCGACCTCTGCCTCTCAACTTCCCCTGTCTAGGCTTGGGCGACCTGGCAGTATCCCAGCCCTCGTGCTTCCTTCTTGTGGCATGGCAGTTAGACACCGAAAGGGTGCTACAGCTGAACCCAAAACATCCACTTAGGACAAACCAAAAGGATTGTGCCAGACCTGACGGAGAACTGTTCACAGGAGACTGATACGAATACGAATTCCGCTAATCCCGCAGCCACTTACAACTAATCAAAATCACCCGGCGGTTTTCCAATGTCCATGCTGCTGCCTGGCTGGGGAGTCCTGACAGGTGGGTCAGCCGATCGATAAAACCAGGTCGATCCGAGGCGCCGGCAAACCAGACCACATCCATCAAACCTGAGCGTATTCACTTCCTCAGAGGTGGTAATTCATGTGCGTCTAGCATGCGCTTGTCGCTGGCCTCCCAAGTCAGATGTTCGGAGTTCAAACCCCGGCACGGCCATTGGATATGCGCTGCTCATCAGCTATAATAAGGGTGAAATGCGTCACTCTCGGAAAAGAACTTTTCGAACGAGAGTGATGTGGAGGGGAATTCAGATTCTATGTTCTATCGGTGGAACCATTACAGTGAACATGTGATCGGATTCCGAAAAACTGAGTCTCCTATCCTCATTGGGATTTATCAGGTTGGTGTAGATAGAATCGGGCACATGGCCCGATTAGTCCGGGCCACCGGACGTCCGCCGACAGGTCTTCGCCATGTAGACAAAACGAAGTACGCTGTTCCGGTGCGATTGCACCAGTAATTATCAACCACGGGGTAGGGGAATGAAAAAAACTATTGTTTTTCCTGTTTCTCCGACATTTCAGTCCCTTATAACTTAACCCTAGTAGTATCGTTGTTCATTGTTGTCCACCTGGTTGATGTCACGTCGCCCGTGTTCGATAAGATACGTTTTGTCCCAGGCGAGGAAGTCCTTGTAAAACGACCACGTGCTGAACTACACTCACTCCAGCGTTGCACCTGTTGTAGCAGTGCATGGGGACGAAACATCCTTTCGAGCCTAGACATATGTGCGGACACATGAGATCCACTTGAAAAAAAGGTTGCCCTTCTCAGTTCCATGTCGTCTACGTGTCCGCCGACGTCCCAAAGAAAAACCGAATGACAAAAAATAACCTGGCAGAACCACATGCTGCAGGAAATGAGAGGAAACTGTAGCACATATCCGACCTGAACTACTGTGTTTAGGACGTTTGACCTTGCCAAATTTGTCAGTTGGTTCTTCTCACCCGTCTTCGTTCCTTTTTACTCTGCCACCTGGCACAACCCAGGTGCCGCATCAGGGCCATTCTCGTTATGTTCAGTGCAGGTTACCTATCTCCTCATGTATTCTCTAGATGTTTCTACAGTACGCCTCTTCAGTAGCTATTGCACTGATTGTGGGATCGACTTATTCGACCATCGTTCCAAGATGTACACCTGTCTAACAAGATACTTTTGGCAGACGAAAGACGGTAGTGAGAAGTTCTGACTGATGGTTACGTCACCCTTTGCCACATATGATCGGCACATGAACTCGAGAAAAAAACGTAGGCTTGTAGTTACATTTCCTGTTAGATCCCATTTACTGCACATTAGTACGTTTTTCGGGGAGGGGGAATGACTGTTTTGATGTGTCTTGAAGAACACCAAAGTACACGTCTAAACTGCGTCCCTACGAGGTCAGATTCCTTGTGGACAAACGGACGGAATCCCTGTATCCAACGTGTTCCGACATGTAGTCCAGTTCCTATCTATCGATGTTTCTGCGACGTCTCTATTAGTTGCTTTGGTCGAATCGATCAGTTCAAACGGAAAGATCACCCTTGTTTTGTCCTGACTGGACGTGAAACAGCACTTTACCGGTGACCTCGCACACTGGTGTTTTACTGCACTGCTTTTCAACATTTGTTTATGTAATTTTCGATTATTTGTTGTGCCCCATCTATTTCTGTCTACGCCTTACCGAGATATTGACAGACCTGACAGGTGCGCCCCCGCTTAAAAACCGTATCGCATCTCGTGTGTGTGTGTGTGTGTGTGAATTAGGTTATGGTCCGTTTATTCTTCCTCATTTTTGAAATCGTAAGAACTAATCACTGTATCACCATCATCCATCTCATTGCACTTTCCATGAGGAATTAACACCATGTTCTCTGCAACACTTCTGGAAAGGATGACACGATAGTAGACTTTGTTGCAAGTTAGGGTTATAGTACACCTCTAGTTTGAGCCTGGTAGTGGGAAACCTCCCCCTAGCGCGACATGGCTCTCGCTGAGGGTACGGCTTAAACACAAGAACTGTTTGAAAATGTCGTGAATTTAAATTTGAGGGTGAGTCGTGCTGCGTCATACGTGATATCAAAGCATTATGCCGGGAAGTGGTTCCTGTTTTCTGAAGACAACTCATTGAGGCTTTAGATGAGGGTTAGATATTATTGGGAGAGACCATGGTAGATAAACTATCATTCAGAAGCGGTTACCGATGAGCTCGTGAGATTGCTTTACGAACATTTCCACTGCGCCCAAGACCTCTCGGACCCGTCCACTCTGTCGGGGAATTCTTCTTTGGTATGTTGGAGTGAGCACACTGACTCTGTAAAAACCGGAGCCGTTTGAACCCATCAGAAACTGGGTTGTCAGTCCGCTACAGTAAGCAGATCCTTGGATAATAATCGTTGTATTAGCTCTGATGGAAGTGTGTCTGATGAAGTCAGTGCAAGAATCTCAAAGGCTCGAATCACGTTTGCTAATTTGCGTCACTTGTGGCGTCAAAAATGCATCTCACTAGATCTTAAGGGTCGTGTGTACCAGACTACAGTAAGGGCTGTGTTGTTGTATGGGTGCGAGACATGGCCTGGTGTTGAACACTGATGTCATGCTGTCGATGATGATGATGATGACTCAGCCTTCTAGGTATCTGGCTTTTAACATCTTGTACTCGACTGGCAATGATGAACCTTTCAAAAGTTATCTCTCCACCCTATCAAAAGCTGGCTGGTCCAAATCGTGATTTCGGTCGTGCTTAAGGGATGGTTGGATCGAGAGAAAAGAAGGCTGCTAGTTCCCTTTGATGTTTGTTATGCTGATCGCATAGTTGTCCAACGGGAGAGCAGCTCAAAAACGACAAGGCTTTATATGATAGATCGTTGTGTCATGACAGAGTTACACGTCTTGCGAGAAAGCGAAAGTCTCCGAAATGAAGGCGAGGAGGATGCACAAAGCAGAACATTCTTATCGGCTCGGTTTTGTCCGGTGTCAGTAAATCTAGTGATGTACCAGCGATAGAAACAACTTCAATTTGTATCAATCTGACGTCTAAACCTTTCACTTACATGGCTCATGGAAACATAAAGAAGAACTTGTGATAGTTTTTTTCTTGAGTAGCTTAAGGAAAACCGAGAAATGCCTAACAGCGCAAGTCCCTACTCTCTATATTTCTTTGCGTTGCTCCGTAGCCTACACAGTCTATCTTTAAGTTAAAAAAAATCGTTCAGCTGTAGCCCCCTTTCGGTGCCTAGCTGCCATGCCACCCGAAGCGAGCACGAGGGCTGGGTTACGGTCAGGTTGCTCAAGTCTAGACAGGGGAATTCGAGAGGCAAAGGTCGGGTTCGAACCACGGACTTTCCCGTCAGCGTTGAGCTATCTCGCCCCAGATCCTGGAATAGCTTCCTCGTGACCATGCTTATTACGAACAGTTTCGATTCGGCTGCCACGCCACCCGAAGGAAGCACGAGGGCTGAGGTACTACCATGTTTCCCATGCCTAGACAGGTGCATTCGAGATGCCTTGGTTTGGGTTCAAACCACAGACCTTCCGGTCGGCAGGTTCGCGCTATAACCACTGAGCTCAGTTGCACTGAATTTCGGGGCATACAAAGGCTGACCAGGCTGTCTGTTCCTCAGACCAAGCGATTTCTCCCGTTATTGATGTGTTCCCTCATAGAAATAGCCATATGTTCGCCATGAAGGCAGTTTACTAGAATATGATATCAAATTAGCACTTTTCAATAGGACCCAAATCAGCCCCAGTACTCAGCAACGGCTTAGATGAGTCGGGATCGTCTGGTACTGACCCCCCCCCTCAGTGGCGACATTGTTGTCAGTTTCTATCCAGATTGCCTGAATGAGTGTTTGGAGGTGTAGGCACCTCGAAATGATTGTAGTAAGGCAGAAATAAGTCCCCTCCCCGTCCATCTTTATTCTTTTTCTTCACAATAAGGCTTACAAATAAACCATGCTTGCACGGCAGCGAAGCATCGGTGTTTAACACTGATGTCATGCTGTCGAAGATGATGACCCCCTCAACATCGTTCGTTTCCTACTCCCATCACTATTGAGTGCCTCGGCAATAGCGACCGCCGGGGAGTTCTGATCCGATTGTTGGCAGGATGAATGAGTACCTTTCAAACAGACGGTGAGCTCGGAAAAGGGTGAAATTAGTAGTGGACTGTCCAAGACTTTTCGTCAACCTTATCAGCAGTGCCATGGTGAGGAAAACACCTCACTGTCTGCAATTTCGTTCCGGCTTAAACATGAGATAGCCCTTGTGTAGCACATTCAGTCAAAGTTCAATATGAACGGGAAATTCCGCTGAAATTCCAACTTAGCTGTTCATCTGTACCTACGAAATGAGAATGGCAGAAATTTGGGGATGGACCTCGACAGGCGGGTAACAACAACGGGCTGTCCGGTACTTTTCATGAGTCCTACAAGCGATGTCATCACAGAGGGGGGCGTTTATTTGGACTTACTGTGTCTGATGAAATCAGTGCACGAACGTTGAATCACGTTTGCTAAGCTGCTTCACTGGTGGCGCATATCACTGGACCTCAAGGTACCAAACTACGGTAAGAAGAACATCACAAACGAAAGATTCAGCTGGGTTCCACGTGAGTCTCTCGTCAAAACCGAATTTGTTTGCAAATGAGTGTATAAGCCCTACAGTAAAGACTGGTGTGGTTGACGGACATAGCCTCTGTGGGCAGATGATCTAAGGCATCTTCGGGTTTTTATCCACTGATGTTTCAGAAGCGCTTCTCGTATCGGATGGCGTCAACAAACACGTAACGACGTAATTAGAAAGCGAGTGTTCGGTTGTGCGGTAGGTACATCGACTGTGGAAAACATTCGGCACTGCCTACTGCAGTGGCTAAGCCATTAGCTATGCATGCCGAAACATCGTCCACCGAGACAATTTTCGCTCTCCGTATCTTCTTCAGAATGGCGCAAGCCGCGAGGTGGACAACGTACGGCATGGCAGAAGAGTATGAAAGCGATTGCGAGAATTTGTGTTGCTGGTGCGATCTGCTCCCCACATTGGGGTCCCCGTGACCCTCCCTGTACTTGGTTGGAGACTTTAAAAGTAATGGCGTCTAACCGATGTCATTGACGTTGTGCTGTCAGTTTCTCTCCAGATTGTCTGATTGAGCATTTGGAAATGCAGATACCTGAGAATGCTTCCGGTAGATTAAAGTCCCCCTCATCCAGTCCTCGTTTTGCATTCCGAGGTTTCAATTGTGGTTAACTAGACATTTGGGTTGTGCGGTACCAAGATATCAGTGTCGACACATGATGATGACTCCTTTCTCATGTTGACCGCTGCTGGACTGCTGCCCCCCACCTTTCTTTCAACCTTTGTTTAGTTTCGGGTCAGTAGACGCATCAAAGGAAACAAACAACAGCACAAACAGCTCACTTTTCTGCCTTACAGCTTGAGCACAGATGGCCAGTCAAAGGACACCTAGTCTTGATTGTGTTAGGGGCTGTCTGAGTTTTGGTTAACCTCACGATTAGTGTCTGGTCTCGTGTGCTGTAGGCTGTCTGTGTTGCACACAACGTATGTCTGTCACCCTTTGTCTCACCGACCAGACTCACTCCTGTCCACTGCATCGTCGCCGTTTTCATCCTGGCGGTGAGAGGCACATCGAACAACGTGGTTCTTTGGTTACTACATGCATGTGCAACCTACAGTCCGCCTGTCGTGTTCGGCTCAAGGACTTGCTTAAATTCGGTCTTTCAGTTCAAAATGGAAAAGACTCTCTCCACACAACACACGGACTGTGGATTAAAACGCAATAAGATTGACGAAGGGGGAGAGATAGAGATCCTAACAAAATCTGGTGACTGGTTGAACGGCACGCCCCCTACTTTATCGCATTTCTTTTCTCAGTCAACCTGTGGCACTCAATTAACAATTTACACACCGCTCTCTGCTCATTTCCGTCCTAGCGAGGCCCGCGCTTTGCGCCCATTTAGAGCTGTCTGGTCTTTTCTAATAGGGCTACAACCCGGTGCGAACTGAGTGCACAGCGGAACCAGTCCGGCAATTCGTATCACTTAGATGGACGGCGATGAATCTAGCCTCATGTTCATACCGTTTGATTGCTGGTACTTGATGAATCTACCGATTCTTCAGGGTTTTTTTCAAGTTCGGCTTTTCGCGGTAGTTAGTCGAGGATGAAACAGGTAAAACTACTCAGACGGCCACCGTAGACATGGTCGGCACCTCAATCTTCAATGTTAACCGCAATTCGCGCACCGCATACAGCAAAATAGACCGCGTTTTACTCATCCAAAACGTGGTAAAAGGTCGTTGTTGTCGTAATTCATGCTGTTATTTCAACCTGGGTTACAACAGTGCGGTGTTTTTACCGACGGGTTCGCTCCATTATGCATCCAGCTCCAGCAAATCGAAGTGGGGCAAAACAAAGCAGTTGGGACGTTGAACTATGTATGATGTGTCGCACAGAACAGACATCAAAGAGCAATGGAGTAAAGATTTGGAGGAACTTTTTGCATGAAAATACCTGTATCAGGAACTGGGGGGCGATGATCATCTCTCGCAAAACCAAATTTGTTTGCAAATGTGTGTATTTCGCTAACAGACTGATCACTTAGCAGAGAATTTATTCCCCTCAAAGTTCACAGGTACATACAGTTCGAAAAAGACAAACGATGTGGCGTGAAGTCTTCGGTGGGATCCAGTTGTGTGGGTCCAACTTGATGTCATGTTACACGCGTACGACGTGCTTTTAGCTAGGCTGTGGTTGTTTCGTTTTTGTTTTACGGAGGAGCGGTTTTGTGCTGTTGCACAGCAAATGCTTTAGACCAAAAGAATCTTAGGAATGTTGTGCCCTACTGCACGGTGCATTAGCGCAGTTGACAAACTACCATCGTTTGTCATTGAGGTTGGTGCGGTGTTGGTTGACGAGAACTACTGGAATTACCTATATTTAATGACAGTTCACATCGCTCTCGTCTGAGCAGTCCTGGCACAATCAGCCAGTGAGTCCACTCCAAAGAATGGAAGCAACCACCAGAACAATGACACCCGAACAAGAGGAGAACTCTTCAAACGCAAGTGAAGTGAACGCGAATTCTACAAATGCCCGCAACCAGCTGCAACTATTTTCAATTTCTTGCTTCAATACCTCGCAACAGGAAACACTTTGAAGCGCCTCCGTATTGTGTTTCTTATAGAGAGGGACTACTGTATTTAGCTCCAACGTTGCCTTAACATACGACTCTGAAGTGCAGTACGAACGCCTTTATGGTTATGTGGAACGTCAATGCGGTGGACATGCACATCCCTGCACTAGGATCTGACTGAAGAAACCACTCGAATGCAGCATCCATAGAGTGTGTTATGCTTGTCCATGATTTCTAGGAACGAACTTTGCAGGTTGCAGGGTTGCCCCAAGGTCGACTCCACCGGATCAACCAAGACCGGTCGGTATACAGGATTTGTATTGTTCTAGAGAGGTTCTCTGATCTCCCAATTTAGGGTTTCATCGATTCCAGGACCAGCACAATTTGTCATTGCGTCCCGGATCCCTTGTATAAGGTCTGGCCCCTAGAATGTGATAATAGCTGCCCCCTCTGTCAGCTCTGGGGGCGTGTCCATTATCCCAGAGTTTCATCGCATTTTCGTGATGTGCAGCTGATTTATTTCCACTGGAGTGTTTGACGGATCGGAAGCCTGCAAGAAACCATCTTGGACACAATTTATCCAGCATGGACACATCTTCCACGAAGCAACCCCTCGACACACAATAGCCACCCGGATCAATTGATTTCAAGTAGTTGATCAGACGGCTGTTAGTCTGTTCGCCGAGAGTGGCAACCGGCTTCCAAGCGTCTCGTCACCAGCCGAGGAAACATGACCAATCACTCTAACAGTCTGAATATAAACCGGCAACAGGAACGCCGCTGACGTTGATTAGCATCCATATCTTGCAGCGTCTTTGCCAGACACAAGGAGAAAGATCGTCATCCTGGAAGACAGGTCATATCGACTTTGTCCAGACTTTGCGAACACATTCCACCCTGCTCTGGTTATCTGCATAGTTTAAGTCGGAATTCAATTCACGTGCACCATTTCCAAATCCTTCACCGTCTATAATCATCATCCATCATTGGACTGGAAACTCCGTCCAGATCGCTCCTGATGTTAGTACTTTCGAAATGTCCTCCAAAGTTTCCTCCGATCGCTGGAACTTATTCCAGCTCCATAACGCCTGAAAACAATACCTCATGTATAGACTTTAGACATTTCTCGTAGGGGTTGCTGAAAACTTTTTGACAGCAGCCTTATGAATAGCGTCTAAGCAATGTATTGCGATTTTGGCGTATCGTACCAACTGAGACACGAGGCGGCCTGGTGCACCACATGCAGTTGAGGAAGAATCCCATAGACGAGAGATTCGGCTGACTTCCACGTGAGTCGCCCGTGTAAGCCGAATTGTATGCATATAAGTGTGCTGTTAGTTTCACTGTGTGTCCTCACGACCTTGAAACCTTCACTCTCTCTTCCCGTGGAAACCAGTTTGCTATGCAAATGAGTGTATTTCCCATGTACCTGGTGGTCCTCCCACAGACAGTCCGTCAGGCCAACCTAAGCCATACAATTCGCGAAAGCGGCAGAATATTCTGATGAACTCTCTCAATATTGTTGCCCCTCTTGCGTGGTCCTGGTCAATCTGCTTTGCGAAAGCGCGTGAGACAGTCACATCGAAGAGCATTCCGCAAACTCAGTTCACTGTCACTCCGTAACAACGAACAAATGGCGTCAGCTGCGTCCAGCACGAACGTTCCAACCACTTGTTGTTTTGGGTGATTACAACTCCGTGCACTTTGTTGTATTCGGTGAGCAGATCGCGATCCAGGTCACGAATGAATCCGCCAATAACTCATACGGTGGTTTTATTTGCCCTCCGTTTTTTCCTGCTCGGTCGGTGGTTCACATTTTTTTTAATTTGCGTCCGACTACCGATTTCCTCATAGATGGAGGGGGCTGTTCATTGAGGGTAGCTGCCATACTAATTCTTCCGTGTACTATTCGTCTTTTCCATATTAAACCATTTTCCCTACTTATCGCTTTGATTTTCCTAATCACCCTTTTTGTTTCCGACGTCACGACACTTGTCCCCAAATGAGTTTATCCCTCGACGGTCAAGAATTGGGACAGTTTGTCAGAAACTGGACCAGCTTTTGCACTGTCTCCGTACGGTGCGCAATAATTTCCGCACCTCGTCGCAGAGGGAAAACTCGCTGTCCTCTCCTTTTTTAGTATTTACCGTCCCCCCACTCGATGCCTCGATGAATGATTTCCATATACGGGATGGCTTCTCCCCTTAAACAAACGTCCTCTGGGAAGCCAGAATGTTTGCGATATATATATATAATATGAGTCTAGCACGTGATAAAAAGCCTACGTTCTGCGCCATAGATTATATGCTTATGAGAAAAGTGAAACAAGCCACCGCATTGCACATTGTCTTAACAGGAGTAGTGGAATTTTACTCGCATCCGAGCTTTTCTAAACAACTGTTGTGCGTCGCCTCGTCTAGGCGTGCCAAATATTGAGTGATATGGTTTACCCGTCAGTCTGAAACGCTTCGCTCATCGTCTTCCACATCAACGTCGATGTTGACGGTGCTGTTTCACAACCACAAAGTTTTTTCTTTCATAGACACTAGGCAGCCCGCCGACAGCCCACGACCGGTTTCGCCCTTCTTCGAGCTGGCTCATCAGGTAGGCGAAGTCTCCGAGTTTCCGTCAGCCTTGTGTTCTACCTGAACCCAAAGCGGACAGATTTCGATAACTACACTCATTCCCATATGAATTTGGTTTTGACGGGGGGGGGCTCAATTTCTCGTTTCTGATGTTCTTAAGCAATTGGATGTGTTGCACCAGGTCGCCTCATGTTTCGTTTGGTACGATATTCGAGATATCGCGGTACAATGTATGGGTTGCTGTGGACATAGACACGCTGCTGCAGAATCATAAAAGCAGGCAACTCAACTTGTTACGGTATCACCGAGATGAAAATAAGTACAATAATTCGCTTCTAAAGAGAACATGCCACCATGAATCCAAACAAAATCGTCATACATTCCTAAAAATTTGGACGTCCAGGCGAGTCCAGGAATCTCCCAGATCAACAAGTGCGGAACGGAATTATCAACCACGTGCTAGACGCTGGCGCTGGGAAGAAATGAAGAGGAGTTTCTCCTGGGGACGACCGCCGCAGCTGGAGCTCGCGGATGCCCGAATGAACGCGATGGGTATTTGGCAATCTACGATTACCCGAATGTACTCCAATCTCATCACATACACGCGGTGTTGGATAAACGCATAACTTGAGTCGTCTGCTTTCATGATTGTGCAACAGCGTGTATTCTCCAGACTGTTTGGGTTTCGCTGAACCAGCAGCAAGAGGGATCAGTGGCCTTTCTTGGGGGAGCTAGCATGTGGAGAAGTCAACCAGCGAGGACGGCAGCATCGCGCCAGTACATCCGAATGAACAGTTCCACATAACTGCAATTCGACCTCTCCTGGAATATAAGTAGTGGTCTTGTGCATGGGGCATTAAAGTCAACATCAACGCCCAATTATAGTCAATCTGCACATCGGGTTCCTGAAACTTCGTCACATTCTTTGTTAAAATTTCGCGGAATTTCAATATCTCTCCTTGGGATACAAATGTTTGCAACACAAAAGTGTTTTACGTTCCAATGCTTCCTTAAAGGAACAAACTCTTCAGGACCGGGCAGGGGTGTTTTCTGGCTTACTCTTTCTAACGTCCTCAAAAAGCAGGTCTTTTCCCGCTGGAATTCGTTCATTTTCCTTTGATCAATGCGTAACTGAAGATGGTGATGCCGAAATTTATGACTGAGTTGCATCATTCACACTTGGTAACCACTCCTCGATAGTCCGTGCCACTCGTCACGAAGAGACTGGACCTTACCGTGGTGTGACGGTTTGCGCACCTCAGCTACCCACTGAGCTATACTGAGGGGTGTCCCCGCAACACTCACAGGGTCTCATACCAGGTTGATCAATGGTGAAAGGTCTGATAAGCACGGTCTCCTGGCCCTCCAGGTTGAGGGTTGGAACATATGGCGACTTGTCCCCGCCAACCTGTGGTTAGGCTTTGGCTGAGGACCCTAATCGTCCTCCTGTCTAGGTGTGGGTGCCCCGACAGTTTCCCAGCCCACATACAACCATGAACATGGTTGTACTGCAATGAAGCATCGGTGTTGAACACTGATGTCATGCTGTCGATGATGATGAGTCCGTGCCATAGGTCTCATCCCGTTGGACAGAAACGCTGACCAACTACTCTTACCCGTTATTGGAATATCATCCGCCTACTGCACTGCACTGTACTTTCACAGATAATATTTTTAATATTGACATAAAGGATACTAGTGACATCCGTCATGAATCAGGTTTCAGTCGTCCCCCCCCCCAAGGAGAGAGATCTCCCAGCAGGGATCACTCTGCTGAACACTATGTGATTGTCCCCTGTCAACCATGAATCCGTGCTCTCCGTGCATCACTGAATTTTCCGGAAGTACAGAACAAACGGATAAGCCAGTTGTGAAAAAAACACGGGTTGTTGAGGTGTCATGGGGTCTTGACGATTGCTGAAAATCACCCCCGTTTTTCTCAGGTGATTTTTTACTCCGATCAAGCCATTCCTAGCCAGCCCAACTTTCCATCCCACTCAAGCAAGCAAGCAATTCCGTCCACACCCACTGGCGATGTCACTTGACGACTGTTGATGGTTAGCAATCAGATTTCCCAGTCTAGCGGACAGCTTAACAACGGTTACTGCAACCTAAGCTCCCAACCCCTCCCCCCTGGGCTCTAGCCATATTGGTTGGTACATCCATTATTCTCCACCAATCACGAGTGCCCGATCGACATGTTTGCTGCCTCTCTGCTCACTAAGCAAATGAAAAAGCAGTCTGTTTCTCCTATTTTCGATATTCTGTCAATGTGTCTCATTCTGGTTGCCGTCTTGAATATGAAAACAAAAACCAATCTGTCCAACCAAACTCTGCATGCAAATCAGAAAAAACTTTGGATAGAATTTTTTCGACAAGCCAAAATCAACATCCGTTAAGTGTGAAAGTCTGGACAAGTTAAGTTAGGAATTTCTAGAGTCGGAACAAGTTCAAAATGACTCAGCATTTACATCGAATGTGGTTCTGATATTTGAGACGTTGGCAATAAGTGGGTCTGTAGGTATCAGTGATGAAAAGACTGAAAAATTCGCAGAACGATTGGGTTCGCCTCCTTTGACATGAAGCCAGTGTATCTAGTATTTCGTGTGCTGTTTTACTGGCTAGTTTTCTGGGTTTCTGTGCCCACCGGGAGGACATCGTTTTGGATGCTCGACTCAACCTGGTTGTTGAACTAGTGGCCATATATGGATGTTAAGCGAAATCCCGTACCAAAACCGCTTTACCGCTCGCAGTTAGGTGCTGCTGTGCGACCAAGAAGCCTAACCCACACACGATTGGCCAGGAGATCGGGCCGCTTGCCAGTCCAGCATCAAGACGAGCTCTGATTGGCCGAAAGTGTGGAGCCGACAGCCAGTCATGTTCCAGTATCCATCACATGCTGGTCGCCAACGCTGCGTCCAGAAGGCGTCAGAATTTCCGGAATGTTGTCGCCTCATGTACTTGAAATACCCTGCGCTCTACATGTTTTTGAGCGTTTACTACGCATGGTGGTCCTTTTGTCTTAACAGGACCTGAGCCGAAGCATTATGTGGAGTCAACCACTGGCTTTCCTAATCAACTGTTGTGTGCGGTCGAATCCATCAGCTGATAGCCGCGCAACAGGTTTCAGCGAAATACACTCATTTGCAAACCAATTTGGTTTTGCCAGAGACTCACCTGGAACCCAGCTGAATCTCTCATCCATGATGTTTTGGTTCAACCCAACAACAATCTGATGAGGCAGGGCCTAGTCACAATCTCTCATCTTCCAGATTATGGAAACTGTCGTTTAGAAGACGTTCTAGAAGACGAAGGGAAGATGGTTCGTTCCTGATGATCGATTCTTATGATCGAGTGAATAAGGTCATGTATCACCATTTCATTGGCCTTAAGTTCCGCAGCTACTGATTCATTTAGTCTGAGTTCATCGCACGGGAATTAACCTATTATTCTGGCCTTGCGCGTCACACAGGCGATGCACTTGCAAACACTGCCATCAGTGTGTACGAATTTGTGAAGATGAATTTCTTCCTCAAGTTGACCGTTTTCACAGAAAAGTACGAAGTAGAATCACAGGGCTGTTCGATAAGTTGCTGCTTTTTGCGCGTTAAAGGTGGCCGCGTGCTGGTAAAATGATGCGCTGAGCCTAGTTCGTCATTTCGGGCTATTGCAAGATGTCGGCATACAGAGGTTAATTCTACTCAATGAGTTATTAGTGTGTTAGCATAGACTTGTTTACCACTTCGAGAGGTTCACCAAATTAGTAAACGTTACAAATAACCTGGCTTTTATCGCCGTTGGCTTATATCCCAGTGGCTCTCTTAACAAACAATCAACAGTTGGTGGAAGGATGCTAGGGCCTTCTTCTATGACGATATCGTTCGCGCACTCCAAACCTGATTAGTGGTTGCTGGGTTTGTGGGATTCGTTTCAACATCGGTTGAGTAGCCCTCTTTCTGTCCTAGAGGAAATGCTGCAATCGAATTTCGCTCTTATTGAAGTGCATCAACTGTACGTTTGCTGGACCGTGTCGGGGTTTGGATTGCGTACATTTGGCAAGCTAGGCGAGCGTTTCAATGGGTCGATCTCTTGGACTTCCCGGACCCTTGTGGATACAAATTATCCAACTTTTACAACTTCTCACAAGCAATCGAACAGTTTTTTTCCGGCTTGTTTCAAGCGACCTTGACGGCATCATGAGCTGTTTTCTATATGTTTGGCCATCGGACCACATATCAACCAGATCGACAAACAAGCTAGATGCCAACTCAGCCCTCATTGAATTATCAACCGGAGGGCTAGGCATTATCCACTTGGTCACTTGTTGATTCCATCTTCGCCTGTTTCTGATTGGTCGACGGTCGCTGTGTTGTCAGACCATTTGTTGAACATTCATCATATGTCGTTCCGAAGTTTGCTAGGTCCGAAAGTGGTTCCGGCGTCTCACTCTTGACCGTATCGAGTTTTATCTCTCCGTTGATCCAAGAGGTCGATGGAGCCATTAACTGTCAGTTGTTGAATTCGGCAAATCCGTAACGAGGTAATCGGAAAGCGAGTGTTTGGTTGTGCAACGGGAACTTCCATCGGAGAATGTGTCTAGCAGCAGAAGCTGCGTTGGTTGGGCCATGTATTGCACATGTTGAACTATGGTTTGCCGAAGAGAGTGCTCTTTCCCGTGCCTGTTTCAGAGTGTTGGCCAACTTCTCACCTGGTAGAGGGGTATGAAAGAGACTAGAAAAAGTCTGGGTGCTTTCGGTGTGACTCGCCTTCCAGGATGGGGACTGCGTGATCCCCACCGTGCCTGGTTGGAGACGCGAATCTAATCGAAAAGTTCACAGAACCTGGGGGAAACTCTTGGCGGAGGGTACCGTCTTTTCCTCGTTCCGTCTTCGTTTTTAAAAAACCTGTTCCAAATCCGTTTTAGGGGCACAATTTAGATCGCTATGTTGTCGCTGTTCGTACTCCTGCTGTTTTTTTCTCCGTATGCCATTTGCTCTTCACTCTTAGCCCACGGTAGACAACGGCCTCGGAACAAAAAACAACGTGGTCCACGTCAAATTCTCCGACTTTGATGCCATACAGGCCCTGGAGCTAGACCAGGCTAACAGTCGACATCGATCCAGTGTAATGGAATCTTCAGACGTAAGTTGGCACAATGACAACCGTGTCTAATCTAATGTCTATCCGCGTGTGGATCGGTTGCGTTCGGTCACTTGACTGCATGGCATAGTTGCACAATGGCTGGTATTGATTCCTTTCAGTCTGGGGGGCAATTCAGTTCGGTTTGCATCACTCTTGTCGGGATGGGCAAACTGTCCGACGTGGATATTGGTTCCTCGTTCGCCACATCACATTCGTGTAGAACAACAAAAACCGCAATTATCGTTTAGATGGAAAGCTGGACAACTGCAAAAATGTCGGAGTAAACTCGATTGTTTCTCGTGTTCTGTATGAACCCGTCACAACGAGATTGCCTTGATGATGGTTCAGCTGTGCTGGAGACGTACGAGGCGTGCATCATCATCATCGATAGCATGGCATCAGTGTTCAACGCCGATGCTTCGCTGCCATACAACCATGTTTATGGTTGTACGTGGTCTGGGATGCTGTCCGGGCGCCCACACCTAGACATGAGGACGATTAGGGTCTTCAACCAAAGCTTTTGGCTCAAAAGCCTGACCGCAAAGCAACGTTGTCTGGCGGGAAGTGCAAATGCATTACCATTTCTACGGAACAAGTCGCGGCATGTTCCAACCCGCAACTTGGAGGACCAGGAGACTGTTCGTCAGACCTCTAACCACTGACCAATCTGGTATGAGAGGCTCTGTGAGTGTTGCGGGGACACCCCCATTATAGCTCAATGGGTCGCTGAGGTGTGCAAACCTTCACACCACGGTGAGGTCCAGTCTCTTCGTGACGTATGGGGCGTGAGTGTCTGCGCGACACTCGCAGTGTCATACTGGGTTGATTAGTGGTTACAGGCCTGACCAATACAATCTCCTGTCCATTCAGGTTGAGTGTTCAGACATGTGTTGCTACTTGTTAGACTATTTTATGTCTTATGTCAACCAGCACTGCCTCGTGACTTGGCTTTTGAGCCACAAACTCTTGCTGAGGACTCCTTTGTACATCTGGTGCCAGTCGACAGACCTCGAAGAACCCTTTTCGCACAACCACGCCTAGGGTGGAGACGACCCAGGGTAGATCGAACGATGACTTGGCAGCGGAGTATGAAACTCAGCTGCGTTGGTCACTGCCTTCTTCCTAGATGGAGACCCCGAGACGAAACACATTAAGGGTTAGAGACATTGTCAGACATGGCTCAGTCGCGCCCTGAATGGCGCTCATCTATCCAAGCTGTTGCCTTCAATGCATGGCTCCCGTCTCGATCCCCCCTGCATTTGCGCACCAATTATATCGGCTCCCGCATAGCTTCAAGGTGATTGGTTGGTCCCGAGGTGGCTTAGCGTAAGCTGATTGGTCACCTGGGTTATGCTCTGCCTTAATGACAGTTGCTGCCACCGAATCATAGGAATCGAAGTAACCCCGATTCAAGTGACATGGATGTCTTGTGAGTGCCACTATGACTAGGCACACAATACTAACACAATTTACGCAAGTTCATGGATGGCAGATGAGCTTTCGCATACTTTTGTTAAGCGCCTTTCGCATTCCGTAGAATCATTCGACTATGGTGTTTATTCAGTGCACGAAAACCATAGTCCTTTTCCTGGCCAGAAGCAATCGGTAGGTCGGGACTTGCCCCAAACAGCAAACCTTTCCAGTCCACCCCATTCTCTTGAGCTCGCATTCCGTTGCCATATAAGGATGGCACAACCGAGTGTAACCGTGGTCACATTCGAAAGCATGTCGCTGGCACGTGATACTGGTTTACTGATTTGCACCTTTCTATCCACAGCGGTTTGAGCACGTGAGTACCGCTCGCTGTGTGTTCACACGAGCCACGCCCATAGAATGTTCTGCTTCCGTGAGTGCGTGAACCTGCTCAGTGAGCACCGCCACTTTCCAATGATGTTTAATAAGCTGGAGAGGACTTCCTGATTGGTGCCCCGTCTGCCTTATAACCTGGCCAACTTGGTGACCTGTTCACTTGGCCTGATGAAGCTTTTGTGTCAAAAGCGAAACGTTGCCCAAATAAAAACTACCGATTGTTTACCAAGCTCTTCTGAAACGATGACTTCTCAATCAGTTCCAAATTTTTTCCAAAAGTCCATTTTCCCTTCATCTGAAAGAGGTGTATCTGTCCAAGTCATGATGCTTGTTGTGTTATACACACTGCCAGGAGCATTGTGCTTCTTGGATTTCTTCTTGAAATAGAACAATAACCAGCCCAATTGCGAAGACTTCAAAAAGCACCACAGAGCTTAACAAAAGTTTCCCCTCACAAATATGCATCTCGTGCATAACACAATATAGCCTATACCAACACGAGGTGACCATACAAGTGGTTAGGGAAAATTGGCGAATCGGCAACCAAACGCGCTATGAATGCACCGAAGCTACTTTTGCTAGACCATGTAAAATGAGGACCCCGATATTGTTTAATGAAAAAAATACAGACCGACTAGAATGTACAATCTGAATTCAGAGCACTCTCGTTCGAACATTCCCCTCTGTCCTGAAACATCTATTTCGTTTAGCCTGCAGCAGATAAGGATTATTTATGGCATGGTTATGTCTGATCACTCATCACGACAACCACCACAACTGTGTAACCATGTCTGATTCTCCTCCGCTATCCAATTTTTACCCCGAAACTCTTGATTCTTCCGGTCCAGGTCTGGGCAAACTGGAGCGGTCAGGTCAATTACGTGTGACGCTACACCGACAATACTGAGGTGTTTGGGGCAATTGCCATCATGAACGTGTGCCGTTGAAACATTCACACACACCCACCGACTTTGTTCATTCAGTGAGCCAGAACAAAGTCTAGCCGGACCAAACGGCAGCCCTATCTCGCCGACCGAAAGACCGCTACAATATGAGTTGTAGTTAGCCGATAGGCATCAGACTACGTCATGAACGCTGGATTGCAACAGTGGTACACCGGGAAATGCAGAAGACTACTTCTCTTGTGGTAGCCAACAATCGCTGATAAGACGACTATCCGTATGACGGGATTATACTGTTTTGCGACTAAATGTCATGTGTTTCATCGAGTTCTAACTGGCCTACCTTAATATAATCCCTAAACCATGCTAGTTCACTCGTTCTAGTTGCTGTGATCATCTTACACACACCCTTCTTTCCTTCGTATCTCTTTGCAGCCCGACTCAATGGGTCATTCACCCCCGGGCAACTATGGCCGCTACATCCCCTCACACCCATCGGAGTTTCAGCGCCGGTCCGGATCGTTCGGATCTCCCGGTCCTATCGCCCCAGGAATAGGGACCCTCACGCAGCCGCCCTTATTGCCTCCACACTTGTTGCAAGTAGGTCACTCTTTTTTTGTGGCAGTTACCTCTACAGCAACATTACACCCTTCAGCCGAACTCGAGATGGCCCAAGTGGTTAGAGCGCGAATTTACTGATCGGAAGGTCCGTGGTTCGAACCCGACCCGTTCTGCCTCTCGACTTCCCCTGTCTAGGCGTGGGCAATCTGGCAGTATCCCAGCCCTCGTGCTTCCTTCGGGCGGTATGGCAGTTAGGCACCGAAAGGGTGCTACTGCTGAACGATTTATTTTTTTACCCCTACAGCAACATTACACCCTGCAGCCGAGCTCAGTGGTTATGACGCGAATTTGCTGAGGCCCGTGGTTCGAACCCAACCCCGACATTTCGACTGTTCCTATCTAAGCTTAGGTAACAGGGCAACCTTCATGTCTCCTTTGGGTTGCGTGGCAGCCAGGCAATGAAAGTGTTACAGCTGAACGATTATCATTATTACTTTCGAATTCAAAAGTGATCGCCTCATCATTCCTCCAATAGCAGATCTTCGGTAGTCCAAGGCCACCTCTTCCCCTCTCCTTTGTGAGCAGCCGCACCTCTCCCATAAGAGTTACCTGTGTCGCTCTTTGTAGCTGCTGATAACAACGATCAACTTGGGCTCGGTATACGCAGCATTTTCAAGAAATATGCAGCATCTTTTTCTGGTGCCGAAATAAATAAAAACAATTTCATCTATTTAACTGGACAGGTAATTAGTGCATGCATACATCGGCGTTGACAAGACATACATTGCTTAGTCCTAAGATTGCCCATCCTTGCGGTCCAGTGAAACACCGATCTTCTTCTGGGCGCCATCTCGTGAGATCTGCATCAGCCGAGTCTCCCGTCAACATCAACTTAGTTTGTCGACCTTGTGAATTGTACTGAAAGAAAAAAACCACTTTCACAACACCCAGAAAATTCTCGAAACACTCATTTGTCCATGTCCTAGAATGCCGTAGCGAGCAAATCATAACAATTACCCCAGAACATAATAGGGACGCACAGTGGCCTACGCAAAGCCCCCTAGTTTTTCAGTTGGTATGACGTTATAGGTGTCGAAATATATTTTCTTGAATGAAACTACTCAAGATTGCCGTCGAAGAGTTTTCAGCAACCTTCTCTGTAGCTTCATTCGAAAACGTAGAAATCACCTTCTATTGTATGCTCTGAACAACTAATTCACCATGGATCGGTTTCAGTTGTGAATTACTCCCGCATTCTGTATATGCGCTATGAATATTCTATTGGAAGGCAAGGAGTATGTCTGGACTTGAGCGTCCATAGGAGCCTCAAAATGATCAACACGGATATCATCATTCTTTTTCCAACCGACTCAACAATACTTATTGTCAGGCGGAATCCAGGATTAAAGCCGCTTTACAGTTCGCAGCTAGACGCTGCTACGGCCAAGAAGCTTAAGCCGCACGCGACTGGCCAGAAGATCGGACCGCCTGCTGGTCCAGCATCAAGATGAGCTCTGATTGGCCGAAAGTGTGAACCCGATGGCCAATCATGATTCAGTATCCGTCGAATGCCGGTTGCCGTTGGCGTGTCCAGAGGGCATCGAGATCTCCAGAATGTTGTCGCCTAACACTTTAAATACGGTGCGCTGTTTTTGACCTGGTTTTAAGCGTTGTGCACCTTTGTAGTTCCTTGTCTAAAACGCTACCTTGTGAGGTCCTGACTGATAGCTGAGTTGAGGCGTAACCGTTATCGCGCTTATGAAAGTGCTAGTGGCCATCCGACACCTCTCCACCTTGCCTTTCTTTTTGTTCAAACATGCCACTTTTGGTTTGACCAAGCCCAGGTTCGAATATTTATCGAGTCGTCTATGTATTTTGGTGAGGCGAGCACAGGCAAACGTTGTTCTGGTTCATCAGTCGCCACCACTGCGTGGAAATGGCTGCTCAATAAATATTGATCGAGGTCAACCCAGTCTATCGGCCGCTACAAACAAGAGAATTGCACTCTCAACCACATAGGAAATCAGACAACTTAGCGACAACCAACGAAACAAAGCAGCCAAAGCTAGTTATTCAACCAACCAATCAAGTGCAGCGAAATCAGACCACAACGCAAGAAGGCAACGGTCCACTCACAACGAAGCAACAGGATTGCCGAATTGAATGCGCCCATGAGGTCACACCGCAAACAAGATTCCAAGCTGACCGGCCAAATTACTCGAAAGCCACCACGGGGGCAACCAGTCACTTTAGACTTATTAGGTACTGTTTAAAAACTACATACTTGCAGGTAGAAGAGAGGGAATTTACCCACTCAACTCCGCACTGATGATGTCATCTCGATTGGTGACGAAACGTTTGCAACCCAAGTGCCAAGCTCGGCGAACAGACCAACAACCAAGGTTCAACAGTGTTTATTAGTCTGCAGCTGCCATCCATTGGCTATTTTCGGCGACTGTTGAGAATTCATGACGACTAGCGCGTAGTAACTGCCTTTCTGCCAAGGCTGAAAGATTGTGCCCATCTTGCAAGCATCTTTTGGGGGTTCCCATCTCTCACAACTCATACAGTTTTTTAACCAGACAACGTAGCCCGCTTCCTAAGGGCACCGTCTCTTTCTTTGGGACAGCACTGTATATACGGTAGCGAACCTGGTCAAGTACCATCCGCTATTTCGTTTTTCCTAGTTCCGGCACGTTTAACCGACCGAACCAAGTAAGGAGTCGTGATGTGATCATCATCCTCATTGTCATCTGTATGAACCGCGTACTTGTCGTACTCTGGTTGTAGCTGCCACAGTTTCGTTCGCCGGTGATTTGGGGTGGGGTGGGATAGGTGGCTGTGAATTGGAGGCGGGAGCTGATAAATTGATGCTTAAATACAGGACTGTCAGTGGACTGTCAAGTGGGGGGATTGGGAAGGGAAATATGCATTGAAGGCAATAGCTTGGATGCACGAGCGCCATTGGGGGCGCGACTGGACTGTTTGACAATGTCTCTAACCATTGATGTGGCCCGTCTCGGGGTCCCCATCCAGGAAGACGGCAATGAGTCACGCCAGCCGATGACATCTATAGAGCGCTAGAAAACCGTCCTCGTATAGAACTGCTCACTAGCGACCCGATTTATCAGTCGCCATAAAGCGGTGATCGACACAACAGGAAACTTTGAACGTTCACTAAAGATCTGGCGTGAAGGTGAGGCCAGTCTGCGCCTCATCTTCATCGCGAATCATCAGCAGTGCATAGTTCACGAATCCTCTGGTTTACTCACGCTCGCAACCTCACAGCTAGTGGTTCAACTTTGAAGCGTTTGGCCACGAGAGGCTGATCAACAGTGATTGATAGTCACTTAGACAGCGTCACGTGACCACGTCTTGACACTATCCTTTCCACGTGCGAGCCAAGCACACCGACGATCAGCCGCCAGTCAGGAGACTGCAGGTTCAGATCATCCGGGAGATCCGTAAAATGCGTACCGTTGGTGATTCCAAGTGGGGATGAAACAGGCGCACTGTACTTCTCGATTCCATTGAAAAACCAACTCTCCCTTCAAAAACAGCCTCTTGTCACATCCATCCATCGTGGAATTGCGCGAAACTTTGAGCACCTGGTTTGGGAGTGCGCAGCTCAGAGTTTACAGTTTCACTGTCTACCTTGTCCCCATTTAAGGTCGCCTTCATGGATGAAACTACTCAGAAGGTTGCTGAGAACTCTTCGATAACCTTATGGGTGCTTTCCTTCATAAGGACATTCTACATCAGCTGAAACATGGGGCGGCCTTTTTGCAGCACATTCAGTTGAACAAATTCAGATGAGTCTCGCGTGAAAACCAAATTGGTATGCAAATGAATAGAGTTGCCGTAAATTCGTGTTCGTATTTCGTTTGGGAACACTTTGTTCCGCGATGTATTTATTCACTTCGTTGATAGCCTGCTTCATGTTCGTTCGGTTCGTTTCCTTTTTCCTTGTAGGGCATTCTGAATATGGATACCGGTGTTCATTGTGACCCTAACTTGCTGCCACCACCGAATCACGTGATCGTCAATCACCTGTACGCTTTGTCAATTAAGGTGAGTGTGGGTGTGGGTGTAATGTGCATGAGATGCTTTGTCTGTCAATCAGTCCAATCTGGCGTGTTTCTTTCGATAGCTGGGAGGAAATTAGGACTGCGCAGGCTTAAATTACATTGGACCAGTCGCGTAGTCCATGGCAGTCGTGCATAAAATCGTCCGCCCACTCCCTGAGAAAACTGGGAAAGCTACACGGTACACCGTTGTCTCGTAGGTGTTCTTATCCTCTCGCCAGCTCCCCTATCCGCGTTGAACGAAATTGCAACAACTGATTGCAACCGATGCTTCGCTGCCGTACAACCATGATTTGGCTGAAAGCCTTATTGTGAAGAAAAGAATAAAGGTGCTGGCTTACTACAATCATTCCGAGGTGCCTACACCTCAAGACACTGATTCAGGCAATCTGGATTGAAACTGACAACAAGATCGCCGCTGACATCGCCTAGAAGCCCTATCTTGCAGCGTCTCCAACCAGGCACAGTAAGGATCAAAGGGTCCCCATCCTAGAAGGCGAGTAGCACCGACAGCACCCAAACGCTTCGTGATTTCTTTCATACCCTTCTCCCAGGTCAAGGGTTGGCCACCTCGCTGCTTCCGCCACTCTGAATTGGGCATGGAAAACGGCAAACGATGGTTAGGCATGCGCAACACATGTCCCACCCAACACCAGTGGGAGAGCAAGAGCAGCTTGTTGTCCTGCTTGCTTCAGAGTGCGCACATTGAAGGCGGTCAGATGGACTGGGTGTCATCCCTGACCGACTTAAATTTGTTCAGGGTGGGCTACAACTCCGTCTGTAGTATGTTCAGTCGAAATTTAGACCTTCCGATTGGTCGGAAACTGGCTTGTATACAATGGGAGTCATGCTTAGCCAACCTCCGACAGCGATGGTTGAGTTGGCTGAGCCTTTTGGCCACAAGGTCCTGTATGTAGCAGATTGATCCGCACTAATCAGTGCTGTAGAGCGGCCGTCGGGAGGTTTCAGTGGAAACCGCTAGTGAAGCCGGGACACATGATATCACGACATCTGAAGTTATTTGCATACTTCGTCTTTTTCAGAGACGGCCTCCGATCGATTTCATGAAATGTCCTTTCTAGAGGGGGACAACTTCGCTTTCTGCAGACATTGAGCGCTTCCAAAGCGTAGTCTTTTTCTTGAAATTACAATGCAATACAAAATGAGATTTCTAATGGCACTTAGTATGAACGAAAAGACAAGTCTGGAGATGGATTTGAACGGCTAACCTCCCGTTAACGGGACGGCTGCTCTACCGGATTCCTCTCCGTCCAGCTGATTCGCTATACAGCGGGTTAGTCATTCGGCCCTTCTATTCCTGGTACGTGTGTTTGAACCATCAGACTCTCTCCCGATTTCAAAGAAATACTCAGCTCATTCACATTTGCTCCTTTAGGTTGAAGTTCTCACCTCTGCTCGGGTTGGGTTCTAGTGATTTTCTCCGAAAATTTCCCGTCCTTCCAACACTCATTGCACAATTTCATCGCTTTGAAGCAAACTGTGCTTCATCGAGAGCTTGCATTCTTATTGTTGGGAGCGATCAATATGAACACGTGATGTGTGCAGGGATGACCCCGCAGTCGATTTTGTCGTACCAAAATAGCTGAACTTTCGAAGACACTGACGAAGAAAATTAGTCGAACGTTCTTTCCGTAAAGAGATATGTGACCCGTACGGGAGAAAGACCACCCTTGGCATCTGTCATAACAGAGGCAGTTGCGCCCGGAATCACACAGTGTGTTTCCTCAACCGCGACGAATATCGGTCGGTGCAAACCAAAAGCATGCGGGAACACTGGCTTATGGGAGTGGTCTTGGAAAGGGGTAAATCTTACCTGGGCGCCCTCATTCATGCAAATGTCCTTGAAGTTAGACGTAACGAACTGCTCATAAGGTTGCTGTGAGCCCTTCGACAGCCCATGACCCCACTCTGAATTGGGCATGGAAAACGGCAAACGATGGTTAGGCATGCGCAACACATGTCCCACCCAACACCAGTGGGAGAGCAAGAGCAGCTTGTTGTCCTGCTTGCTTCAGAGTGCGCACATTGAAGGCGGTCAGATGGACTGGGTGTCATCCCTGACCGACTTAAATTTGTTCAGGGTGGGCTACAACTCCGTCTGTAGTATGTTCAGTCGAAATTTAGACCTTCCGATTGGTCGGAAACTGGCTTGTATACAATGGGAGTCATGCTTAGCCAACCTCCGACAGCGATGGTTGAGTTGGCTGAGCCTTTTGGCCACAAGGTCCTGTATGTAGCAGATTGATCCGCACTAATCAGTGCTGTAGAGCGGCCGTCGGGAGGTTTCAGTGGAAACCGCTAGTGAAGCCGGGACACATGATATCACGACATCTGAAGTTATTTGCATACTTCGTCTTTTTCAGAGACGGCCTCCGATCGATTTCATGAAATGTCCTTTCTAGAGGGGGACAACTTCGCTTTCTGCAGACATTGAGCGCTTCCAAAGCGTAGTTTTTTCTTGAAATTACAATGCAATACAAAATGAGATTTCTAATGGCACTTAGTATGAACGAAAAGACAAGTCTGGAGATGGATTTGAACGGCTAACCTCCCGTTAACGGGACGGCTGCTCTACCGGATTCCTCTCCGTCCAGCTGATTCGCTATACAGCGGGTTGGTCATTCGGCCCTTCTATTCCTGGTACGTGTGTTTGAACCATCAGACTCTCTCCCGATTTCAAAGAAATACTCAGCTCATTCACATTTGCTCCTTTAGGTTGAAGTTCTCACCTCTGCTCGGGTTGGGTTCTAGTGATTTTCTCCGAAAATTTCCCGTCCTTCCAACACTCATTGCACAATTTCATCGCTTTGAAGCAAACTGTGCTTCATCGAGAGCTTGCATTCTTATTGTTGGGAGCGATCAATATGAACACGTGATGTGTGCAGGGATGACCCCGCAGTCGATTTTGTCGTACCAAAATAGCTGAACTTTCGAAGACACTGACGAAGAAAATTAGTCGAACGTTCTTTCCGTAAAGAGATATGTGACCCGTACGGGAGAAAGACCACCCTTGGCATCTGTCATAACAGAGGCAGTTGCGCCCGGAATCACACAGTGTGTTTCCTCAACCGCGACGAATATCGGTCGGTGCACACCAAAAGCATGCGGGAACACTGGCTTATGGGAGTGGTCTTGGAAAGGGGTAAATCTTACCTGGGCGCCCTCATTCATGCAAATGTCCTTGAAGTTAGACGTAACGAACTGCTCATAAGGTTGCTGTGAGCCCTTCGACAGCCCATGACCAGCTTCGCCCGTCTTGGGGCTCATCCGGTATGCGCACTCCCCGAGTTTCCTTCAACCTTAGGTTCTACCTGAACTCAAATTGCACGAACGCCTTAAACGAGGGATTCAGCTAGCTTCTAGGTACGTCTCTCTTCGAAACCAAATTGGAATGCAGATGTATGTATCAGTCGAAGTTCTTGAACTTGTATCTCTGCCAACTATGCCACGATTTCTGTCTTCTTTTATTTGCCCTTTCCACAGGATGGCGTCATCGTCCTCAGTGTCATTACCCGATACCGTCAGAAATTCGTATCCACCGTATTCTACAAGCCTATACAAGATTAAGACCCTGGTGACCGCCCCACTAGGGGACGACGTTGTACAGTGGACAATCAACACCCCGAAACCTGTTCAAATGTGCTTCGGTTGGCACCGTTGGCACAATCCACTCCACTTGCCACCCATGTATCATCATCCCCTTCCCACTCCCCTATCCTCTTTATCAGTTGACCGACTATTGTACTGGCATTTCTCCCGCTCTTTCCCGCTTCTCTAGTTGTCACTTCGCTTGTGTGACAGACCCTCGACCCCCGTCAACGGTCACACCCAGTGCGACACTATTTTTCTACGCCTTATCATTCGCAACCCAATTTCAGGTAGTATCATTCTCCCTTCACGTTCTGCTTTGTTTTTGAAAACTCCTCACAGAGCCGATAATGCTGTTGTTTACTAATGGAACCTACTCTATTTTACCCTGTATGCTCTGCCCCTGTTCCCCTTTCTTCACTGAGTTGCGTCTTTAAAAATAGTGACTACGAATGTGATCGAACAACCTTTTGGTTTCGCCTCCCGTTGGCGAAAGCTCCGTACGGTCTAACACTGTTTGGCCACTGAAAGGACGCCATCTGCTGGCGATCCTGCGAAATACTGATGGGCTTATTTCTCGTTAGCGTGTTCACCGAGCTTGGTAGCTGGTCTGCACATGTTTCATTTTCCCAAAAGGAACAAGCAACGTGCTGTCCGATGAGTCTGTCCTTGTCTTTATGTGACACGTGACAGCATCTAATGTCTTCAACGTGATTGGTTGGTTGAGTCTAGTTTCCTCATCGGCCTCTCACTTTTTCGTATCCAATTAGTCTCTTGAATAGCGTCATTCCATCAGGTCCGGTTGTTCGTCTTGATCGATTTACGTTAACTCTCTGGTGCGTCGTGGTACGCAACTCCTCGCATTGATTGGTCATCTCACTTCGTCCACCATCGCACCCCATTATTGGTACGTTGTTGAGAGTCTCCTAGCGTTCTTACTGAGCTTTGCAAAGTTGTTTGGTCTCTCTTTTAATGATGAAGACATGTTTGCAGACCACCTGCCCAGTTCGAGGAACATATCAACAAGAAAGTTGTAGCCGAGTCCACGCTAGCTCTAACCAATGAGATATGCATCTCTCAACGTCCACCTAGTGAACCTCACTAAGGTAATAGGTGCTCGTTCGGCTGAGTTTTCCTGGATCCGACCACACCCTTACTTTTAGCATTCATTAAGATTCCAAGCTTTTGGATGGGTCTTCCGAGAGGATCGACACGTACCCGGGTAAAACCAGTAGCCAGTCGACTTGTACGCACCTAAAATGCATGTCATTTTTTATGGTTGAGTCCGGTCTGGGGAAAGTCACTCCGTGCTTTTTTCTCGGATGGATCGGCTCCACCAGGTGTCTCATAATAGACGCAAAATTTGATTGGGTGAATAAACGTAGCCAATCAGAGGGAGGATGAGAAATCTTTCATTATTAGTAGCCACATAAAGAAGGTTTTATGTGCAAGTGTTGGCATTTTTTTGTCTACGATGGATGTCAGTAGGCGCATTGAAATTTTGAAACTCTATTATTCCCTTGGTGAAAGCGCCACCGCTGCACTTCGTGGTTACAAAACCAAACGTGGTCTCATCAAAGATCCTTTCACCGTGTCGATCATTACACGCTTAATTGCGAAATTTGAGTCCACTGGATCTGTATTGGATTTTCCGGGCAAAGGGGGAAATTCTCTGAGTGATGAAAGAGCGCCCATTGTACAGAATGCCGTCGAGCAACTTCAGTCCCAGAGCACCATGGCATCTTCGTCAATAACTAAGGTGTCTCAGTTGACTGGCATTCCCCGCGCCAGCGTGCATCGTATTATGAGGCGCCACCTTCATCTCTACCCGTATCATTTCACTTTATTACAAAACATCACGGAAGAAGACAAGGAGCAACGTGTCACGTTCGCTAACTGGCTGCTAGACAATGAAGAAATCGTTCCCAACATTTTATGGAGCGATGAAGCAAATTTTTCTGTGGATGGCATAATCAACAAGCACCATTGCGTTATATGGTCCCGTGAAGCTCCTCACGAGTGCCTCACACATAATCTCCATTCCTCTCATCTCTGTGTGTGGATGGGATTCTCCTCAAAGTGTCTCCTGCGTCCCTTTTTCTCTGATGCTACGGTTTCCGGCGACAGTTACCTCCATATGCTGTAGACGCATGTTATACCGCAACTCAAGCAGCACAAGAAGTCATCGACCGTCTTTCAACAAGATGGCGCTCCACCCCACTACTCAGACCAAGTGAGAACTTACCTCCGAGAGCAATTTTCTGATGAGAGAGTCATTGCTCGTGGAGTTCCAAACTTTTGGCCCGCAAAATCACCCGATCTCACACCTCTGGATTGTTGGTTTTGGGGAATGATCAAGGCTCGCGTAAAATAAATAAAATAAATAAATAAAAATAAATAAAATAAACCGAAGAATTTGGTGGAGTTGAGCGCAAGAATTGAAGAGGAGTGTGCACGAGTGACGCTTGAAGAAGTTAAACATGCTGTGTCTCACATCTCATACCGCCTCCAACTTGTTATAGAAGAATGGGGCGGTTTCTTTCAACATCTTTTGTAATGCCAGTTTGTTCACAGTGAACCTCCATAATGCATGTATGTTCACATAAAAAATGATAAACATCACAAACGAGAGATTCAGCTGGGTTCCGGGTGAGTCTCTCGCAAAACCAAATTTGTTTGCAGATGAGTGTATTTCGCTAATTTCGTCCAATTTGGGTTCAAGTAGAACATAAGGTTGACGGAAACTCGGGGACTGCGCCTACCTGATGAGCCCCAAGAAGGGCGAAACCGGTCGTGGGCTGTCGACGAATTTTCAGCAACCTTATGAGTAGTGCATTACGAATATAAAAATGATAAACGTTTAAATTGGTGTTGAAGTTTTAACGTGGGTATCATTTTTTGCGTCTATTATGAGACACCCTGTACATCTTGAAATGGACATATGCTTTGGACTTCCCTTGGACTATCATGAAAGTTGAGCTCCTTTTACCGTTCTCTGTGTATATTCTATCGTTCAAGTTATTGATCCGACATTTGGTAGTAGCCCGTGTTCAGTCGGTTCATCGGTCAGTTCCTTGTGCCAGTTATCTAGAAATCCTGTTGATGACTCATCTGAGACACCCAACCCCCTGAGCAGGTGCTTCCTTGCAACGACGTCCAAGCTGCTACGCTGCGCACCGTCCACTAAGACGGTCACTCCTGACTAAATCTGGATGAATCAAGACTCCCCCACTAGCAAACTCCAAGTCATACTCAACTGGTTAGATGGTGACCAACGCGTTTTTCATTATTCTTGACGTTGGAGTTATTTACACCTTTCCAAAATATTGTATGGTTCTCTCCTTGTGGCGTTTAGTCCAGATGTTCATTGCCTCTGTAGATAGCGACAAACTATTTACAAAAGCGGTCTGGTTTTTAGGTGCCAAAGCTATTGGCAGTCAGACCAGTGAATTAGCATGTTTATTTCGTCTTGGGGTGTGAGAGAATCTGAGGATGTTCTGGTGGGGGCTGCATTTTCCAGAGCGATTCATCCCAGAGGATTTCAGTGCGTCTCCTCTTAAGAAAGTGTCCCACTGAGAAGTGCATGGAGCAGCACACTTACGAGGACAATAATGGGGTAGGCGTGACATGCAATCATTCGCATTCAGTTGACTGAGACCAATGAATAACAATCATTCAGATGTGACACCCTTCCAATGGACAGCTGCCGGGAGCTAATATACTGCCAGGTTGCCCAAGCCTAGAGAGGAGCAGTCGAAAAACCAGGGTTGGCTTCAGACCACGGACCTTCTGGCCAGTAGCTCGGTGCCTAAACCGCCGAGCTATTTCAGGCCCGTCGGTAACGTTGTTCTCAGCAGGGGGTCTTTATGTAACGTCGAGTCTCGGATTACCTTTCAACGTGACTTCGATTCGCCAGCAGTGGCGATTACCCATCCCCAAACATCATGGATGACAGGTCAGGCACCCATCACCCGGCTGACGTCCAGTGCGTTTCGAGCACTCGTGAACACACCAGGTTTCGTTCAGATTCCTGTTTTGTCTGCAGTGGAAGGCGTTTTCCTCCAATGACTCGGTGCTCCACGTTCACTGTTGCTCGAGCGTATGACGTCTACTAAGGAGACATCGTCAGTGGAGCATCGTTGAAAGCCGTGGCTGCAAAGGGAGCCTAACACCAGAGAACCGGGTTCGTCAGATGAGTGGGTGACCTTCAAATGAACTGTATGAGTGGAGTAATGTTCCACAGTTTCACCGTTTCGATGTTCACCGAATAGGTTTCAAGTAGCCGGACTGGTCTGGACTCGCCAAACCAACTGCGGTTTTCGAGCCTTGACTGTGTCCCGCCCGCCTGAATCCTTCAGTAACCTTCGCGAATGGACAGGCACGGCAAAGTTTGTGCTTCATGTATGCAGTAATGTGGCGACTTCATGAAGCAGTGATCGTGGCACTAACTCATTATTCATGTGACTACGTTTATGACTGTTGTATTTTGCTCGTAAAACATCTGATGACGTCATGTTTAAATGAGGCGCTTCTGACCGATTCAGCCAACTGTACTACTTATTTATACGTAAGCATCCCACAGACTTACTTAAGCCGTGCAACATAACCGAAAATGGACTGTTATGCTCATAATGGCTGAGCTATTCGGGGCGAGATGACTCAAGTGGTTAGAGCGCGAATTTACTGACCGGAAGGTCCGTGGTTCGAACCCGACCCGCTCTGCCTCTCGACTTCTCCTGTCTAGGCTTGAGCAACTTGGCAGTAGCCCAGCCCTCGTGCTTCCCTCGGGTGGCATGGCAGCTAGGCACCGAAAGGGTGTTACAGCTGAACGATTCGGGAAATGTGTTTATTAAACAAAAAACAAATCGAACATCACAGCAAGCAAGTGCGACCTCGTGTTGCGGTGAATTTATCCCTCAAAAAGGCAGTGTGCTTTTGAAAGGTCGTACTACACAAGCAGGTGTGGCAAAAAACGCCACACTAAGATTGAAAAACAAACGAAACGAACGTCAGCAGAAAACAGCTCCCCAGTTTTATACTTGAAAAAAACGGCTTCTCCAGGCCCTCACTTCTATCATGCTGTGATTTTCATCTCCGAAGACTCTTGGTTTAAATTTTCGTTCGAAGCTTCTTTGTCACGATACCTCATCGGAGCAAGTGACCTGAGTGAGTCAAGTGTACAATGGATGACGCGACCTGTTGGAGACATCCTGTTGTCTGATCATGCAGTCTGTAGTCCAGGGTGCTCACACTTGACGTCTGTGATAACCAAACGTACGGTATGGTGCGCTAGGGTTCTGTCGCTAGTCTGAACATGTACTGCGTCCCATGCCACGTACAGTTGTCGGCGGCTCTTGGCGTCCTGTTGGCCTTGGGCGCATCAAACCACCTTTTGGACAACTTCTAACGTGTCGCGCATGCAACGACACGTTAACACGGCATACCTACAGTCAGTCTTTGGTCAACATTGGTCCGGAACGCGCTGCGCTTTTTCTGTGTCCTCTTATCCACTCCACAGACATGAAAGTCTGTGTAAAGATGAGTTGACAGCCTTCACTTAACTAGGCTTGATTTTTCTCTTCCAGTAGTAAATCCGCTCGGAAGCAGGTCATTGGTTGAGTCTGAAGGAACGAGTTCTCTTCACGACCTCTACCTCCGCCCTAAGTTGCCATAGGAACGCTAACAAGTGTCACAATAAACACAATCTCAGTTCTCCCCTTCGCTTCTAGGTTCGACCTCGGACCTTCCAAACAAACCAAAAGCTGACATACACCTCGAGTCCAACAAAAAACGCTAGCTAAGAAGTCTAAGTTACCCATTCCACCGGTAACAGTCCACCGGTAATATGGACTTCCAATGCAGTCAATAGGGGAAACTCCATAAAATACGATACATAATCTGAATATGATCTAGTTCCCTTACAAAAGATTGGAGTTTTGTTAAAGCCTGAGAGAACCAAGTGGTTTGCTTCGCTTCACACTCCACACCCAGAAGGAGACATGCAGGTGGTTTATAAGTAGCCAATCAGATTGGAATTTTTCCGAACGCCGAATTGTCAGCAAATGAACAACTCTCATCCGTGCTGGTGGAAGGAGAGTTGTTTATTGGAAAACACCAAATAAACAGGAAAGTAGAACTCTCATGTGCATCTTGTTTCTAAAAACCGAATATCCGTCTTCTTCTTGAACGCGTCCTCTCGAACTTTCCTGGATATTCATTGACTATCACGCAACTGTAAACGAATGTTGCAAAGCAGTTCCGCAAATTCCGTGATAACTCCCACCTTCCATTAGATCAGGGCGGAGTTTCAAGAAAACCACTTACTACTCACATGCCCCATCAGTAGTATCCACCGTTACACTGGAACCAAATCCCCGGTTGGATCAAAGATCGCCGGAAAATGGAAAGCTGTTCAAGCAGCCCAATAAGCAAAAATCAATGCGGGGACCAATAAGTAACTAGTCAGCAAAATTTAACTAACGTAACATGTCATTTTGAAAAGGGACTACGATTCACCCACAGCAACTGATGGTCGAGGCCGTGGAAACTGTCAAACATCCAGGCATGAACAGAATGGAAGGCATGGAGAGACGGATTTCAGATCAGCCAGCTTATCACGTGGCTGTTGTCAGTGAAGAGAATCTACTAAAAAACTGGCTTGGATATGAAGTACGTAACTGAAGGCGATCAAAGACCCACGTAATCTCTCTTCTCCCTTAGAAATCGCAAACGACCTCCAAGAGGATTAACCAAGTGAATTATCCCCATCTCATCAGTTATGAGACTTCGTTACCCACACTCACCAACAAAAACTGTTAGCAGACATCCACTTTGCCAGTCGAAACAGGTGTTGCGAGACTAATTACCCATCTGTCCTAAAACTTAGTGGTTAGAGCGCGAAGTTACTGACCGGAAGGTCCGTGGTTCGAACCCGACCTCTGCCCCTGTCAAGGCTTGGGCAACCTGACAATATTTCGTGCTTCATTCGAGTGGCACGGTAGCTGAGCCCCGAAAGGATGTCAAAGCTGAACAGCAAGCTACTCACTTTTTCTGATGAAATGCTTGTGTCAAAACCGAAAAGGTACCTGGCAATGAAGTCATCTTTCACGAAGCAACCGCGTCCCCCTATCTTCTGAATGCCCATCAGATTTGTTATGAATGAACTTCTAACTTGTTTGTAGATACACTGCCGTCTTCTGCAGGAATGTGGAAAACCCACTGAGGAGTCATATATCACCATTGAACGTGTTGGATGGCCAAACTGTATGTATACGGCCGTGGAACAAACTTGAGTGTGAACATGTTTGGCGAAATACACGCTTTTGCACACCAATTTAGTTTTCACGGGGACCCAACTGGATCTCGGGTTTGTGCTGTTCTTCAGCTGAATGTAATGCACCAGGCTGGCGACGAGTTTCCAACAATCTTATGAGTAGTGTGTTACGTTCATACAGTGAACGTGTTTGCAGCTAACCTGGCGTTTACTCGGAAGTTTACTCGAAGTTGTGTGTCCTCAACCTGCTGACTAGTTGATGCATTCGAGATTAGTGAATGCGAAAAATGTGCTGTCAAACTACTGATAATGCGAATTTCTCCTTTTCGTAGATAAACCAAAGATGAACTTGAAGCAAAAAACGCTCAGCCATACGCGAATAGCCATGGTTAAACAGTACGAAATTCAAGCTCAATCAATGGACTTAGAACACACCTTTAATAGATCTTGGAGCTGTATTCAGTTGTGATTCGTCGCCTACTGGGCCTCCAAATGGCCCAGCAAGTCTGAGCACCTACGAATGCACCCTAAAGCCTAGGCTCCATCAGTAAACATAAACACTGTGCAAGAAAATGACACGGTGGTCCGCGTTTTCATCATAGCTCAACGAATGTTTTTTTGGTAAAAAGGTGACAGATCCCGCCGGAAATCTGGTGCAGGACTTGATGGACTTTTCACAAATCAGGACTTTTGTTTCGAAGGGGCAATATTTCAGTAAACTGGGTAAACAAAAACCTGGGTGATGAGTCTACGGCACTGTTCGATAGTACTGCCTCACCCAATGATTCGTGCAATAAATTTAATTTAATTTAATATGATAAATGAAACTAAATTGATTTGATTTTAACGGGAGACTCGGCTGAATCACTCGTTTATCATGTGAATATACCGCATTAAGACTACTTTCAGTTGGTTTGATGCCTGAGATACGGAACACACTACTCATAAAGCTGCTGGAAACTCTTCGACAGCCGGTTTCGCCCTTCTTAAGGCTCCGGAGGCTGGCGTGGTCTCCGAATGGGCGAAATATACTCAGTTGCAAACTAATCTGGTTTTAATAGGGGACTCGAAGGAAGAAACCAGAAGTGTTCCGTCAAGAGGGTTATGATGATGTTTTTCCGTTTATTTTGTCTCAAGACCCCTATAAATCACCTCCAGGTCACATTTTGACCGATACCTCTCGATTCCTAATTAAGCACGTATAACAGTTCAGTTTTGGAGTCACAGGGGGTTCCCATTTGTTCACCTGAGAGGGCACTTTGCCTGAAACTAGCTTCTTCCTTGTAGGTGCAATATGTGAAAGAAAATTTATGTATCGGATCTTGTGTGGGAGCTTTCAAACTCCAATGATGACACCTCCCCATCGCTGATCCCAGATGACAGCAAATGCAGTCCGAGTTCCCGGCAATTTGCGGCTTTTCTAATCTAACCCTTAGCCATACTGGCAGTGGCATTGCTCTCCGGAAATCTCCGTACCTCTATTTGAAGGGGAAGGCTTCCTAGTAGACGAAATGATAAAATTGTCAACAGCAGACCATCTATAACGCCCACACGAAGGAAGGGTGGGTCAACAAGTTGGTTTAAGTCCCTTACAACGCCACCATCGTGAAGCAGTTCCTCATCCCCACCCGTGTAACATCTTGTGTGGAGTATCCCAGCCTTCGGTAGTGCAAAAGTACAGGCATCTGTGAACCCGGAATCGACTCGATGGCTGTTCTGAAACAACACTAAATAAAAGTGCACTGAAGTGGTTTACGAAATTGTGACTGCAAAACAAAACAACAAGACAGCAACATGAGGTGGTGCAATAGTTCCTCACGTCCATGTTTCACTGTTTTACATCAATTCACCAGAGTTATGTTCTTTCACATTCTGGGTTTGACCCCGAACCAGAAATCACGCGGTTTTATCGACGAAAAGTTGAGTTCTGGTTTTGAAAAACACGGGAAGTTATCTTATCATGCAGTGTTTGTTTCCGACATACTGTGAAGAATCGATAAGTGAATTCTATGCACCTGGGGGTGGTTGTGTTTACGCCAAGCATTCGAGAGGTATGTTGACAATGAGAAAATTGACTTTGGTTAACTCCGAGTCTGCGCATCCGGCTGACACGCCCTTCGTTTTGTCTGTAGTCATAACGACTGAAATTGGTTAAGACATACACTGTGCAAACCAATCCTTGAATGCATGTTTTGTATCATGCCGCTACGTATTATTACTAATGTCATGTCACCATCTGCCAAAAAACAGAATGGCCTTTCAGCCACGTGGATATGCGTGCGTTGTATGGTTGTATGTCTGCACGCTGGTATCAAGTGATCTCTGACCACATAAGCGGAAAAACTGCTGTGACCTTGTTACACCAGACGGCTCGTGATTCAAGGTCACACTGCGTGGTGCACGCAAGGGAGATGCTCACATGTTCCAATTGATTTTAACCTCACTTTTCGAATTCAGATCATCTTATCATGATACCAGATCGATAAGACGCAAAGCAAAATGTGATGGCTGGTATTTCTGAACGTGAATCATCTGATCATTGACCCTCCAAGCGGCAATATGAACTGATCTCACTTGGCCAAATACGAAAGTTCCAGTTGATCACTGGACTGTGAGCAAACAGTAACGTCGGAGACTGCAGCAACCAAACTGGATCATTCAAGCACCATCGATTCAGTTCAATAGTTCAGTTGACCAAGGTATCGGAAATTGATTGTTTTGAGAATCGTGGACCATAATTTTTGTGCTCGACAACGCAAGTGCCTGCATTCAGGCTTGCTTGATAATCTTGAATCTAAAAAAGAAATCGGATGACACGACAAAAAGGGAGAGGACAGCCTTACTCGGAACCATCAATTGAAGCGTAAGGTGGTATGCGAAACCCACAGAAGCTGTCCAGTGAAGCAGCCAAGTGAGATGCTTCCAACCTCCGTGCTAGCTTGTGATCGACTTTTACGTGTATCCACTCGATAGCAAGGCCTATGAGCATTTTTTCGGTGCTCACTTCGCCTAGTTCAACGCAGTTTTATCTCGCCGTTGAGGTGCTGAACACAGCCTTTGTGTGAACCATTGTATGAGAAAATGTCAACGCTTGGTCGCAATTTGATTGGATAGAACGATTTACATCAAGAAAACATTTCCAACCCGCAACTCACCACCAAACAGAGCGACTGGTCAGCAGTGTGATTGGGTCACATCATTAACTCTCTAGTCACGGAATCTACTTCACGTGGTCAAATGTTGGCTGAATAATCAGAAATGCGAAACCGGAGAAAGGTAAACAGAATTTCTACTCACTTCTTGAGGAAGCCATTTAGTTGGCCAAGAAAACGTACAGTCGTATGTGGTTTGGTGTCAACATCAACACATTACGTTTCTGGTTGGTCTGATTATTGACTGGTTCAAACGGTCAAATGATCCACGCAACGCCCATTCTCGGCAATTTCGGATTTTTTGCTGTCGACATTTGCTACTGCTTATAATCTTAGTAGTGTAAAATATTTGGCACTTCAGAACACTTACGCTGCAGCCCACAGCGGATGAATGCCAGTTGAATCTAGGCCAAATGCATGTTACTGAACGGCTTCAGTGTGACTTGTGATACCGGAAAATACTCCTTTCACGCAGTCTCCGTGTTCGGGACAGACAAAGAAAGACGTGGTCCGTGATGAGTGTGCCTTACCGCCTTCAACTTCGGTGTATGAATTCCCCAGAAGTGGAGTAGAGTAAATGGACGTCAATGAACAGTCTGAATTCGTAGACAACTGTAGCTGTCAAAACATCTCTAATCAAATCTGTTCATCCCATTCGAATATGCCATAAAAATCATGAAGCTGCTCAAACCTGGGTCTTCCAATACCTGCTTGGTAAAACTTCCCTTCATAGACAAAGGTGTCGATCAAGCAAAGTTACCTCGACTGCGAGAACAACGATTTTGAGGAATAAACCCTTTTCGTACAATCTCGCCTGTGGCAATAAGCGTTAAACAGAATAAAACGGAATGAAACATAGGACATGGCTAATTGCATCGTCCATATGGAACCAAACTGTAACGTGATCCCTCAATAAATCCAAGATAGACTGAGAGTGATGCTCAGGTCCTTCTGAGCGCACAGCACATGCCTGAATCGATTAACCAATACTGCTTCGAGGAGCTTCAATCTATGTGGGCGACTGCTTCGGGCTATGACTCGGAAAGAGAAGTAAAGTTCAACTTTGTGTCCCGCCTGAATCAGATGCCTGGTAGTCGAGAGCTCGACTTGTAAGTCCTTTCAAGTGTGAAACGTGTGATGTGATCAAACAGCTCTCCTGACCATTTCAATGAACGATAAAGAGGTAAAAACCACAGTATTGAAGAGGTCCGTTCATCTATGGATCCCCTACGCTGGTTGTCTTGCCTTCCTCATCTTAAATGGATCTTAAACTTTGCACTCCATTGAACCCACACTGCAGCACAGCTGGCCGTTAGGACATACACAAGAGCTAGTTTGTCGATGAAACCCTCCTCAGTTTTGTCAACTGATCAATGCATCCACCAATTCACCGGCAGTTTCAAGGATACCTGAGGCTAGAAACGTTTTCAAAAAGGCGCCTGCCTAAACAAATTCGTACTCTATTGGCTGATTCTTATTTAACTTCGAAGGAGTTAAAAATCCAGGAATCCGGCCGAGAAGGATGTTGCGGAAACGCCATCATTTGCGTTGTTTACCGAGCTCACCATGAAGTCTTCATCAGTTGATCTGTCTTTAAGGGGAAAAATGAAAGATTCGCAAATGTGAAAGAACACTATTGTACTCCAACTTGGATAAGAGTCCTTCCATGTAGTAGGTTTGGACTTCCCGATTTATAGCCTGGCTGTCATACTCCGACACAGTTGTACAGACGGGATAAGAAAAGTGGTATTAACGAGGCCAACTGACCAGGCTTGCGAAACGCTTTGGTTTGAGATCGAATGGCCTGGCCGGGATTTGAACCCGGGACCACTCACACCCGAAGCGAGTATCATACCCCTAGACCACCAGGCCTCAAAAGACCTTCGGTTTGAGATCGAAGGGCCTGGCCGGGATTTGAACCCGGGACCACTCACACCCGAAGCGAGTATCATACCCCTAGACCACCAGGCCTCAAAAGACCTTCGGTTTGAGATCGAAGGGCCTGGCCGGGATTTGAACCCGGGACCACTCACACCCGAAGCGAGTATCATACCCCTAGACCACCAGGCCTCAAAAGACCTTCGGTTTGAGATCGAAGGGCCTGGCCGGGATTTGAACCCGGGACCACTCACACCCGAAGCGAGTATCATACCCCTAGACCACCAGGCCTCAAAAGACCTTCGGTTTGAGATCGAAGGGCCTGGCCGGGATTTGAACCCGGGACCACTCACACCCGAAGCGAGTATCATACCCCTAGACCACCAGGCCTCAAAAGACCTTCGGTTTGAGATCGAAGGGCCTGGCCGGGATTTGAACCCGGGACCACTCACACCCGAAGCGAGTATCATACCCCTAGACCACCAGGCCTCAAAAGACCTTCGGTTTGAGATCGAAGGGCCTGGCCGGGATTTGAACCCGGGACCACTCACACCCGAAGCGAGTATCATACCCCCAGACCACCAGGCCTCAAAAGACCTTCGGTTTGAGATCGAAGGGCCTGGCCGGGATTTGAACCCGGGACCACTCACACCCGAAGCGAGTATCATACCCCCAGACCACCAGGCCTCAAAAGACCTTCGGTTTGAGATCGAAGGGCCTGGCCGGGATTTGAACCCGGGACCACTCACACCCGAAGCGAGTATCATACCCCCAGACCACCAGGCCTCAAAAGACCTTCGGTTTGAGATCGAAGGGCCTGGCCGGGATTTGAACCCGGGACCACTCACACCCGAAGCGAGTATCATACCCCTAGACCACCAGGCCTCATCTCCGGCTGCTCATAGAGTTTACATAATGCTGTAATGCAGTACTTGAGTGCGTTGATGAACGGTGAACTCCTTGAACTTTCGAGTAAACCTCCATCCCCGAACGAGATAAAACAAGACATAGTGTGTACTAAGTAATTGAAAGCCATACATACGTGACATTTTCTGTACACTAGCTGACAATTTTAGCGGGTCCTCGTGCCCGCACACACGCGCAACTCCGAATGTTTGTACTGCAATAAATCCACATAGTAAGGTGGATAAAACCGGTTTTTACTTGATTTCGGTAAAGTTCGCTTATAGGTGAGCGATTACTTCATGAACTGATGCACAAAGCCCAACAGTTTCACTGTGATCTGCGTAATGTTGGGTTTTTGTTTTGTGCCTGCTAAAGTGAAAAGGGAAAACGCCTACTGCAGTGTTCCTACCACGGTGCCATGTCCTCGCTTTGGAAACCGGACGCCTTAATTGAAACAGTTTATGATGGGGTCTGGTTGGACCACTCTAAATCTTCACTCGTTTCGACAGCTTGCGCATAGCCACCGATGGTTGATGAGGATCTCTTTGACATATTCTGACAAGGTCCTTGTATTCGGTCCTCAAGCGTAATCGCTTGTGCGCCTAACTAGTCACATCTCGATTTATAACCAAGAGGAAATGGTGCCTTCCAGACCAGACACTATGATAAAAATGTCATCATCATCAGAGACAGCAACATCACCGTTTCACTACCGTCAACCCTAAAGTTCATCTAATTATTTTTAAAGCCTAAGAGTGAAAAGTGTGGGTGAGGGAGGAGACCTAGTACTGGCCAATCGCAAGCAATCTGCGATTTTCTACACCTCAATCAGAGAGTCTGGAAAGAAACTGACAGCACGAATGCCACGATCAGCAGCCATTTATTACAATTTCTCCAGCCAAGTGAGGAAGGTTCACGGAGATCAAATGCCGGAAGGCGTACCGCAGCAAAAACATCCAAACTCTTTGTAGTCTCTTTCACAGCCTTTCGCCAAGTTATGCGTTGTCCACCGCGCAGTTTGCGTCATTCTGAAGACGGTAAGGAGAGGAAGACGGTGTATGGGGCTTATCCGCTGCAGTTGATGGCGCTGGATAGTATCCGCTGTACACTCCCGATTTCACTGGCACATTACTTTTTAGCTGACTTTCATTAAAGAGAGCTTATATCCTAAGTATAGCTGCCACACTGACCCACCATACAAGTGAACATCTTTTGAAAAGCCTTGACTCGGCTTAGCTGATGACTTCGTCATGAATGCGTATATACCAACACTCGTGGGGTCGTTAGAATACCAATCAAAAGCAACGCACGTGAAGGATATCTCCCGAATCCTCAATACTAATCAATATTCTTGCCTTCTTGATAACGTGTCACGTTTGGTGTAGCATGATGAGAAAACCACCCGTTTTTACAACTTAGATAACGGGGACCCACGAATAGTAAACAGGCCGACAGTGTTGCGTTGATATGCGCAAATCACGGGTATGCAACACCCGCTGCATTCACTTCATATAGATTGGAAGAACCTATCCCCCACTATCATAGAAATGAAGTCTTGTTACCACAGATCAGGAAGCATGCAATCCGACTCTTCATGTCCACCCTTTGTCGAAAAAAACTGTCTGGAAGGTGCCTCTCCAGGGAAGGTACTGTGTCAGCAAAAACCTTGGACTGGGTGTCCACAGGCTAACAATAGAACATACGTTCCTCTGACGAACGAAAGTTGACCAGGAGATCTCTGTGATCTAATTGTTAACTATAATCGGTATTCCGGCTTGTGGTTTCCTTTCAATTAGGCACCTTCATGTGGTCAGTGTACCTTCAAAGATCTCGTCACCGAGATCACCGCTGGGTGCTGTGGCGTTTTGTACCTTTATTTTGCTTTCATTATAACACTACGTATTTCATCAATTGCATAATCGTTTTTTTTGTTTGAATACGAAAAACTACAAAAACGCGCACTTGTACAATTTCACGCAATAAAAACGTGGTCACGTGCTTCGACTCTTCTCTTCTGATTTCGCTCGCGCTTGCAGCGGTCATTTGCGAGTCTCATGTGCTAACTCTGGTATCAAAACATTTCAGACCATCTTCGGAATCTATTATACGTGGGAACTGTTCAGAAGAAGACCCCTGGAACACCATAATTGGATCATTGTTTATCCTCTGACCCGGGCCAACGACGAACTATTTTAAAGAGAACAAGTATTAGTGAGTCTGTTCCACCTGACCTCTTTATTATTGTATACCCAACCTAGCGTTATTATTTTTATTTCTTTGCCACACACTCCTGGTGAAGTAACTTATTGGGTACTACACTGGTCATAATTTGTCACAATCCCTGGGCCAATCTAACCACTATTGAAAGGAAGAAGTCCTTCGATGTGGAGTTGTTTATTAGAAAACACTAAATGAACGATTATAGATTATTGGGCAGGAAAGCAAAACTCTAATATGCCCCTGGCTTTTAAAAACTAAATACCCATCTTCTTTTTGAACACGTCTTCTTGAACTTTTCTGATATTCTTTGACTGTTAAGCAAATGTAAACCAATGTTACAAAGCAATTCCATGGATTCCGCAATAAATCCAACCTTCCGTTAGATCGAGGCGGAGTTGCGAGAAACCAGATACTGCTCGCATGCCTCATCAGTAGTATCCACTGTTACACAACTCCCCGCTTTAAACATCGCTCACATGCCGCCGGTTTTCATCTATCTTTGTTAGATCGGCTCCTTCAGCTGGTCTGTTCGGCCGCTCTTCGTGTGTATCATGCCACTTCCGAAGCTGAGTCCCATACACGCTTTTCGATACCCGACCGTCTTGAGTTGTATACGCAT
The DNA here is from genome assembly GCA_003604175.2 of Clonorchis sinensis. Classification (NCBI taxonomy): domain Eukaryota; kingdom Metazoa; phylum Platyhelminthes; class Trematoda; order Opisthorchiida; family Opisthorchiidae; genus Clonorchis; species Clonorchis sinensis. The sequence continues at coordinate 27,409,496 of CM030374.1, forward strand.
TCCCCAAGCTGTCGGTAACGACGAACGGGCCATCCAATCGACTGCCCAGCTTCCGCGACCCCGGTCCGCTCCCAGCATTCCGGTGATCGTTCCATTTGACCTTCGCGTCTATGAGGGATGGTGGCGTCTTTCTATCCGCCGTTTTCTCTCTAGCCCTTTCCTGAGCGGCGGTCAAGTTCTCTCGAGCTTACTCCTTTTCCTCTCCTAGCTCCTTCGGAAACAAGCATGTTGCCGGCCACAACCCAATTTCCTGATCAACCGAAAGGCGCAGATGTCGAGC
>CM030374.1:27410562-27467213 GCA_003604175.2 Clonorchis sinensis
ATTATTGTTTATCCTCTGACCTGGGCCAACGACGAACTATTTTAAAGAGAACAATTATTAGTGAGTCTGTTCCATCTGACCTCTTTATTATTGTATACCCAACCTAGCGTTATTATTTTTATTTCTTTGCCACACACTCCTGGTGAAGTAACTTATTGGATAGCCAGACCACTACAGTGCGCGTAGAGAGCATCATCTTCGCAACTACCTTTATGGTAGGTCAAAGATGGTGTTAAAATGAAAAAATTTTATTTGTCCTAAAATTTTTTTAACATCATTTAATTCCAAAGCAGTCTACCCTACTTATTTGCGACCGGTAATGGTTATTCCTACTCACTTGTCATGAAGACAGAATCTATTCTGAGGACTGGGTCCTTCAACAGTATTTCGGTTGTCAAAAAATAACATCAACCAAAAGCTCCTCACAGCACGAGCCGAGGGCTAAACGTCCTGAGTTTAGGACCTAAACGGACAAGGCCGGTCGGGATAAGCTAATCGATAAATCGATAAGCCGTCGACCGGTCATGTACGGCATTGGACTTGCCCAATCACCGTTCGAATTGCCAGGGGGTAGGAAGATAAGACAAGGCATCAGCTGACGTAGACCAGGCGATAAGGCTGTGTCATCCACACCCACCTCGATTCTTTCCATTGTCTGCCTTCAGGCCAAGCACACACACGCACAACGCGCAGCCCGCATTCAAGCGACCTGGTGGTTTGTTTTGCAGCGAGATGTCGCACAGCACTGTTGATGCACGCCACACCAAACGGGCAACCACTAACTTCATCCCATGGATTGAGACCAAAACGACCTTATGAGTAATGCACCGTCCAGAAGACTAAAACCTTTGTTAAATGAACCAGTTGTGTGTAAGTTAAGTCTGGGGTGAGTAGAACAGCAGCTCAAGTTGATGGTACACATGCACCGCGCAATTTCATTTTAATGGACCGGTAACCCAATCAACAAGCATTTTTCAGTGTTCGATTCAATGCACTGAAACCCGAATGTTAACTAAACTATACCCCTCATTGAGAACCGTTCTCCTCTGTCTTCGTCTTGTCTTTCTGATGAGCTGCGAGCTTCCACCTCCCTCTGGCTCTTCTAACCTAGATCGATACGTTCAGTTTTATAGACCACAGGTCTTCGTACAGCTTGTCGTGGTGTGATGTTCCAAACACCTTAAAATAACCGTGCAGCTTGTCGTGGTGAGTGATGTTCCAAACACCTTAAAATAACCGTGTCTTTGACGGCACAGTATCACCCAAGCATACTGGCTAAAATCTAACCTGACAGCAGGCTGTTCCTCTGATGTCAGCCGACTTGTCAACGAGTTCGTCAAGAAGGATTATGTCATGGACTAACTCTCGAGAGAAGCACAAGTTTCATCTGGCCACCTAGCTAGTTGAAATGGGGTGAGTAAAGGCAGTTAGGGTAGGTCAACCAAGATATAGCCTGGTTACAAAAGTTTGCAGATGATGAGCCCTACATAGCACTAACGAAGTTATCAATGCAAAAACGATTTTGCTTTTCACGAAGCAATGGAAAAAGAAGGGAAACAGACAAACGCCGCTGCGTGAACTTTTGGAATTTCGGCTTATAAAAGTAAACTGATCAATATAATTGATAGTTCATTAAAAAGCACTTCAAAATCAGGAGACTGACGCCAAGAAGCGAGTGAACTGGTAGTATTTTGTCCATGTGGGCAGACAGTTAATGTCTAGCTGTTTTTCTGCCAAATGTTTAGTTTTACCTTTATTTTTTTCGCCCTTGATTCCAATTTAGATGCGCACAAGCTCAAATAGGAACTTTCAGCCGAACTGCCATTTGGTTTAAGGACTGAATGTCTCAAATTCAGGAGACGACGTCAACGTGTTTAGCCCGAGACAGCTCAGTTCAGCTCAGCTTACTGACCACAAGGACCGTAGTTCCAACCCGCCCCCGTCATCTCGACTGCTCCTGCCTGGGATCAGGTAACCTGACGGCATTGTGCTTCTCTCAGGTGGGATGGCAGCTAGACAGCGAAAGCGTGTCACAACCCGTTTGGCCCTAAACAGGACGAAATCCTCAGTGAGCTGGCAACAAATGTTGAGCAACTTCCCCATACTACTTATAACGGACACACGAAACTTTATTGAAAACCGGCGCAACGTAGTCTTGAGATAGATTGTACGTTGCGTCACCATCATCATTGTTATCATTGACAGCAACAACCATGTCAATTTACTTCAAGAGAGTCTTAAAATGTGTAGACCGAGAGGGGGCTGGTCGACCACAGACATCTCAGGTGTCTACCCCTCCAATCTGGATAGAAGCTGACAGCATGAACACCACTGACACCGGTTAGCCACCATTCCGTTCAGTGTCTCTACCCAAGTACAGTTAGGGTCAGATGAACGCCTTCCTGGAAGGCGAACAGCACCAGCGCTTCGTATCATTCCTTTATGCCACGTCAAACTCTGTCCACCTCTAGGTTTCCGCCACTCCAAATTAGGCGCGGAAAACATTGTTCATCTCGGCATGAGCATTACATGGCCTCGCCATCTTGGTTTGCGGTGTGGGTTGGATTCTTCCAGTGAGGTACCGTACGCTTCAGTTTCCTGATCAACTCATTCTGAAATCGTTGGCTCGAGCCAATTCCAGCTATAGTTCTTAGACGTCGGTGGTCAAAGACCTGAAGACGTCTCGGATCCTCCGTTCGAATCGTCCAGGCCTCGTAGCAGTACAACAATACAGACCGCACTTAGTCTGATTCACGCGTACTTTGAGACCCAGTGGGATGTCTTTTTGACTCCACGAGCTGTGCAAATAATCACACGCAATCCTTACCTTCGAGATTCGTGCGTTCACTTTGTCTGTCACACTACCGTCAGAGCTAATGCAATTTCCAAGATACTTATTGTACTCTAAAGCCTCCAGTGTCACTCCTTGAATTCTCAGAGGCATTTTCGATGACTGTACGTCCTGAAACATGACTTTGTACCTTGTGGGCGCCAAGCGCACACCGAAGGTCTGGTCGGCTTTTCTAGTAACGCTTGCACTTCCTGTTATTTTTCATAACTGGGAGCAGTGTCGTCCGCGTATTCCAGGTGGACGATGTTCTCGCTCGGACACAGATGAACATCGGAGCTTTCGAGAAATTCCATTGTTCTCCTTAGTATCTCACCAAAATCGAAATTAAACAAAAACGGAGAGTGAACATCCTTGCCGGACACCACCGCTTGTATGAGAACCTTTGGAGAGCTCCACATACACTCTCACGTGCTCACAAGTACGTTAGCACAAACAGCACGTGATATTCATGAACGTTGCACAATATGAGGAATAAAATCGATACAGTGTGGAGCGGGAAAGACGGGTTGGAAGTTGAAGATCTTCCTGAAGGTAACCTAACTTGTAAAACATTTATCAAAGGAAAATAAAACAAGATAAATCATCTATATACGGGAGATTTAGCTGGGTTCCAGGTGAGTCTCTCGCAAAAATCAAATTGATTTGCAAATGAGTGTATTTATCGAAGATAAATCATCAATTTATTTGATGAGATGGACTCACCTGCAAGGAACATGAAGACAAAAAACTTGAAACCAAACTTAATGCGGTCATCGGGTAGTGAAACTAACGGCGAACTGATAAGTAACGCAGGTGTATCGTAGCCTCACTGCGATGAACCAACCGGGTTCCGCTACAGGGTAAACAAAAGTCAAGTCGAGCTGTAAACTCTCAGCTGAGTTCGGGTCGAGCCCTATCAACTGCTAGTTCATCAGATCCCTCTGTCCTGTCACGTGACTGTTCGTTGCAGATACACTGGTCTCGTTCCAGGTAGGCTGGGGATACAACGATCAACGAGATTTCGTGGAACGTTTTCTATGCCCGCCTTAGGTCTCACGCAAATCTGCGTGCACCCATGGAGCGAGTCTAGTCAGAGCGCACACAGGGTGCAAACGGTTAGTTCTACAAAACACGCTTCTACGCACGTAAAAATCCATCGGTACGGTCGAAACAGGGTGAAGCACATCACAAAATGCCGTTATTGAGTGACGAGACTACGCGGACCGATGAGTAGGTTGCTAGAAATTTAAGGATCTCACTAAAATCGGAAGCAAGATTGAGCATTTCAGTAGTAGAAATCTCCAAATACGGGGTTTTCATTTTCCCCACTATTCTCCCGGCAGATCAATGAAATGAAACGAATATGTTTGTGTCCTTCAACTGAATGTGCTGCACTAGACCGCTTCATGTTTCACTTGGTACAATGTTCGGGATAATCCCATACTTTGTACAGACGTAAAATACTACTCATAAGGTTGCTGAAAGCTCTTCGACAGCCCACCATCGGTTTCGCTCGGACTCACCAGGTAGGCGCACTCTCTGGGTTTCCGTCAACCTTACGTTCTACTTGAATCCAAACCAGAGAATCAGCTAGGTTCCAGGTGAGCCTCCCGTCAAAACCAAATTGAATTTGCAGAGGAATGTACAAGATGAATTTCGTTTAATTTGGGTTCAAGTAGAACATAAGGTCGACACAAATTTGAGGATTGCGTCTACCTGACGAGTCAGAATTAGAAGGGCCAAACCGGTCGTTGCTGTCGAAGAGTTTTCAGCAACCCCAATAACGATTTGGTGCTTCAGGCGTGAAACGCTGAAAAAATTTTCCATCAGTATTCTAAGGTTTGAATGAGCGTCATCTCTTCCGAAAAATACTCATTCATGTTATGCACTGACGTTGCATACTGCATACTACTTAAAAGCCTACTAACTGTGTGCAGTGGAACCCGACGAAACTCCTGGCCCCAACTAAAAGCCATCATGCGCTCACTTTCTAGACTGATAAAGCGTCAAACTGGCACACCTTCCGACAGTGTGTGCTAGCCCGCATTCGGAAGTAAACCCAGGCCCTAGAGACCAAACTGCATGAGTGCGAGGTCAGCGCCCTCTCAGTCTGAATCACATAATCGTTTCACACAACACGATTATCGCCGCGGTTGTTTGGACCTTCACCGGCGGCGGTAAGTCCGCTTTAGGTACGCCCCATCATTATCTTGCTGGCTGTCAATCAAAAAGTCCCGTACTGAGTCATCATCTGTGACCAGAATTTAGAACAAGGGCGAGGAGGGATGTCGCAGCAGAACATTAAAAAAAAGAACATAACTACGGGCAGACTGATAAACATCACACTCATGCCAGACCCGACTAGGGTCATGCATAGTTTGGAGGCTTGAGATCGTTTCCTGTCTCGATTTGGCATGTTTTGCGTGGGTTCAGGACAGAACGTTGACTAGAAAGCGAGGAGTTTTTTGGGCGTGTTGTGCGTGTGTGTATCGATCGACACGAGTTTCAGTAGTTGCCTTTTGTTCGGGTTTTCTCCACAAATCGAAAGTTGTTTCTGGGATTGAAAAAAAAGCTCACGGACCTCTGTTTTCATATTGACAAACGACTGTGATACACTTTCCCCTGAAATCAAAGAGAGAGAGAGAGAAAGTATTAACCCCCATCCAAAAGAAAGGGGTAGTGATAATGATCAGACCGCCTAAGCTGGCAGTCACCTTCTATGCACATGTTCACTTCCGTCCCCTTACGGCTTACCTGGCTGCGACCTCCCTTCGTAGACATTCTTAACCAGTGGGGTTGTCCAGTCTTCTTCACTAAGTGTCGCCGCCTGCATGAGCGGACCATCAAAACCCAGTCTGATGACAGTTTCTTGACTATTCTCCATGATCTCCAACTATGTGGCTACTCGTTCCAGCTCTTTATCCACTGATTTACTCCACGGTCATGCAGTTATAGGTTTTTTTCTGTGATCATCCCGAATCCGGTTTGTCCGCCCCCTTCATCCCAAGGTCGTTAAACGTCAAGTTCATTCAAACTCCATCCCTTCATTCTGACTATGTTCGAGCATTTCACTTCCAATCCTCCACGAAACGTCATAGACTGCATTCTGGCGCTAACTCAAGTTTCATTTGGTGGGGTACTTGAGATATCAACTGATGGAAAAAGAGATCGGGCGAAAAATTTACTCTCCATCTTCACGTGAATTTGGTTCGACCCAACTTTACAATCATCCCCCAGACCCATTGGAGCTAAAACGCCACGCCTATGGGAAGCACCCGAAATCTACAACATGGGGTTCCTCTGACAGCAGTTCTGCCTATGCATGACTCCGCCTTCCACAAGTCAGCCAGATGGTTGGCTCAGTAGTTAGAGCGCAAATTTACTGACCGGAAGGTCCATGGTTCGAATCCGACCTCTGCATCTCGATTTCTCCTGTCTAGGCTTGGGCAACTTGGCAGTATCCCAGCTCTCATGCTTCCTTTGGGAGGCAAGGTAGGTAGGCACCGAAAGGATGTTACAGCTGAACGACTTTTCAATCGATATTTTAAATCCTATCCGTGAGGCTCTCGCACACCACTGTGTAAAGGACTGCTTTGACCTCGCGCAAATTCTGGACCAATTGTCAATAAGCTCATAAATGCCAAGCCTTTATTGACGAGTGCTCCTTAGCACCAGACTGTAAAGCGATTGCGCGATTTTACTCCCGTCCACATGCGTCCCACTACAATATTTTAAAGAGCTGACCCTTCTATACACGGAAAACATCCGCTTTGGATTTGACCGTCAAGCGTAGAAACTAATCAATGGCATGGTAATGGATAGCCCCCATCGACCTTCATTAGAGGAGGTTTTTTGCGTATGACTGAAAGACAGCTTTTCGACTGTAACCACTTTGAGAACTTGCAAGATTGCATTAGCAGGTTACCCCCAAAGCTCTGAGGCGGAAACTGGGAGCAGCCATGCTTTTTTTATAATCAGACGTTCGGATGGCGGCACTTTCAAGTACTCAGTTTACCGCAAACCCACATCGACTGGTCAGCATTTAAAAATTTAGCTTATCAACCACGCCAGACGTATTTGTACTCCTGACCGTCTTGAGGAAGAAGCGTTCTTGAAAAGAGGGCTGATTTCTATGAGGTATCCATCGGAATTTATCAACGTCCACGGCATGCCACGCCATAAGCAGGAGCCTGACTACTCAGTAAAAAAGAAGGGGTTTTCAAGCAGACTGCAGTTCAAGGGAGATCACCTAAGCACAGCCATCAATGGGACAAGTCAGTCTCCGAAGCGTAACGCTTGTGCCTAATTTCTCTGTCTCATACGACGTGTATCAAAACACGTGCAGTCGCAGTAAAATTTACATTGCCGGAACGGATGAGCGAGTCTCTCGCTATCTGAATCAAGTAACTAGTCGATCGACCGATGGCCTGCAAGTTGAGAGCCGAAAACCTCCCTCATCGATCACCAAACACATCCTATCCGCTGGACACAGTTTGATCTCAGCGCAACTTTCAGGGTTCTACTCCGCAGTATCAACTCGAAGTCGTTAGCTTCAGTGAGGCTATGCTGATCGATCAATACCGACCCGGTTTTTGTGCACAAAAGGACCCGACGGAGGCCATCAGTTTGTCCCGGACTTGAAAATCAGACTTAAAGGGCCCACCATACGGTTGGCTCAGTTCCATTATTTTATCGCTATGATGTAAAATTCATGTTTTTCAGTACTTCGACAAAAGAGATGTAGACTAACAGTCGCCTTACTGTATTATTCAAATGGATAAAATGAATCGATTTTTTAAAAATATCGCTGTATATTTTTTTGATGGAACGTGCTATCCATAATGTTGTAAATGGGTGTATTTCACAGTTTTGTTATTCAAGCAGAACATACGGTTGGCGGTCTGTGCCTACCTGAAGAGCTCCAAGAAGGATGGAACCGGTCAACGGGCTTTCAGCAACCTTATGAGTAGTATGCGACCACACAGTGAAAAATGAATCGGCGTTTGTGCATCACATTCAAGTGAAGAATAGGACAAACGCAAGATTCGGATGTGGTTTTTTGAGTCTCCCGTCAAAACCAACTTAATTCGCCAATCTCTTCAGGTTTTTTTACCGACACCTCAGCACAACGCACCGATATAGCTATTTGGACCCTAGGAAGGTATCTTAATCGGTTCTCTGATAAGCATAGACTTACCTTAGTAGATAGGTTGGCCAGTCAACACTGGAGAGCATTGTACAGCCGTGTCCTGTTCCGTTTGCATACATACCCGATGGCTTTTCATTTCCGACCACAACGTTTCCAGTTTACGTGATCCTAACCAATCAGATTCCTTACAGAGAGTCCCCCCACGAATCACAGCTGTTTGCTTGCGCTCGGTGAGCAGTGACCGAGTGCTATTACTGCTGTTCTACGGACTTCTTCACTTAGATGTTTCCAGTCACATACAAACTTGTTGTCAATAAACTTATGATGCCAATTTCGTATTTTCTGTGCGTTCTTGTCTGTCTGCGGACTTCTTACCTCGACTGCACCAAATACCTGTAGTGTGATCGCAGTGGGCTGCAGTCCTGATAGGTATACGTCATCATGAAGAGCATGACATCCGTGTTCACTAGTGATGCTTCGCTGCCGTACAACCATGATTTACTTGAAAGCTTTATTGTGAAGTAAAGAAGAGACTTAGTGCTAGCTTACTACAGTCATTTCGAGGTGCCTCCGACACCTCCAGACACTCATTCAGGCAATCTGGATAGAAACTGACAACAAGAACGTAACTGACATTGAGTAGCGTCCATATCTCGCAGTGTATTCAACCAGGCGTAGTGGGGATCACGCAGTCCCCATCCAGGAAATTGAGTCACACCGACAGCACCCAGACTTTTCGCAAACTCTTTCATACCCTTCTGCCAGGTCAAGGGTTGGCCACCTCTCTGCTTCCGCCATTCTGAATTGGGCACGGAAAACGGCACTCTCTTCGGCAAACGATGGTTTGGCATACGCAACACGTGTCCCAACCAAGGCAACTTCTGGTGCTGGACACATTCTTCAATGGAAGTACCCCTTGCACAGCCGAAAACTCGCTTTCTAATTGCCTCGTTACGGATTCACCGACATCAACCTACACGAGGTATGGTTCTGGGACAACGGTTGTCAAAGACTTGGAGACGTCTCAGTTCCGCTGCTCGAACAGGCCAAGTCTCACAGCCATACAACAAAACAGCCCGCGCTGTAGCCTGATACACACGTCCCTTGGAATTCAGGGATGTACCGGTTTGACGTCATAGGCGCCTCAAATTAGGAAACGTGACCACAGCCTCAGAGAATCGTGAATTGGCTTCCTCTGTCACAGTACAATCGGAGATAATACAACGTCCAAGATACGTAAAACGCTGCACAACATCGACTGCCCCTTCCTTGATTGTAAGTGACGTGTTCAATGACTGTATGCACAGGATTTGCGGGTGCAAAGTGCATACCAAAAGATGAGATGACTTTGGTCAGCTCATATAAAAAAACACCTGCACCGTCTTCTCATCTTCAAAGACGAGAGTTATTGTTGAGATTCCCGATACGGAACTTTGAATGACTCATAGGTCCGACAATTCCGAATAGCAAAAAAGAAGAACTGGGTTCGAAATTCTACGGTACTATTTACACAAACGTAAGCAAATGTAAACCTCAAATGTTCACGTTCGTAGCCTTAACAAGTGCACATGTCTGTCACTGACCGGCACACTGCACTGCCGCACACCAAACCACGGTGAGCGGAATGTTGCCTCAGTAGTGTGAGTTGCGGGCGCCTTCCGAAGACAGTTTCGTGATTCTCATTGGCGATGCGATCATATGGAACTCCTGAGAAAACAAGTTAAGGCAGGCTCAGCGAACGGGTAAGTAGGTCACCTGCGCACGGACGCATGCCAATAGACAAGTGTCATACGGGACGGCCTTTGCGACATGGGGAGTGGCGGGTGGAGATAAGCAAAACAAGTGCAACTCAAAAGTACTTGGGCGGAGTAAGCAAGTGAATGGGGGGATTATCATGAGGTCAAGTTAGATTCAATACGTATGGTATTACCAGTAATACAAGAAAGCTCCACAGTAGTATCACACTCGCTTCCTTAGATTGGGAGATGATTCGTCCGAGAACTTCATTCTTGGTGATCTGGTGGAGAGGGTTTTGTAATCCGCAACTCTTGAGCCAGTCTGGGGTCTACCTTCTGTTTTCGCAATCTTAACGACTCCAAGAGCCGTAGTGGATGGGCGATTTTGCTAGATTTATCCTACCACATGATTTTGGACAAAGGAGGGAATATGCAAAAACAAACTAATGATTGAAGGTGACTAGGGTACCACCCATGCACTTTCCTTAATTGCATGAGAGTTGTGCTAATTCGAACCAGATTCCGTACGAGTGGACACTAATTCAAACTACTGTGGTGAAAGGAAGAAGGCTTTCGCTGCGGATTATTTGTCAGAAAGTGCCAAATGAACAGTTACAGACTATTGAACAGGAAAGCAAGACTCTCATATGCATCCTATTTATACAAACTGAATATTCGTCTTCTTCTTGAACGCGTCTTCCTGAACTTTCCCGGAGATTCATTGACTATCACCCGAATGTAAACGAATGCTTTAAAGCAATTCCACAGATTCCCTAAAAAATCCCACTTTCCAATGGACGCAAAGCGGAGTTACGAGAAAACATATTACTCGCATGCCTCATCAGTAGTATCCACCGTCACAGTGGTAGCTTTTCCAAAAGACATTTCACGAATAATAGAGAGACGAAATTGCTCTACATTTCTGGTTCGACTTTCCCAGAAGACTTTTCTTTAATGGCTGATTCGTAGTATCAAACGTTAAATTTTTCCCTCCCTAGAGAAACCTAGTGAATGCCGGGTGAAAAAAAACTGTGAGAAAAAACCTTTCTCCCTAGAATCGAAATTCGATACTATTTTGTGAGGTACATCTCTCGTTTCGAGCGCCTTAAATCTCTACTTTACTTGGAATACAAGATGGACAAGGGCAGACACGTGCAGAGGTTCACAGGTCACCCATCCATTGGGTCCATTTGGGAAAACCTATTAATTAGGTAAACCTTGACAACCGACTAGGAAATATTTCAGGAGACAGGGGTCGGTGGTCGTTTCAGAAGAGTTTGGTGAACATTCGGTTGTTTTTTTCAAATGGACAGTGTTTCGCCTTTGACACAAATGCTTCATCAGGCCAAGTGAACAGGTCACCAAGTTGGCCAGGTTTTAAGACAGACCGAGAACCAATCAGTAAGTCGTCTTCAAATTATCACACTAGATCAGTTTTGAGTGTCAATTAACGGCTCTTGTCGGTTGGTGTGGTTGCCAAAATCTTGCGTTGATGGTTTGGGGGGAATTCCAAATTAGTTCGGATCGGGTTTGGCTCCTTAATCTTCCACTTCAAGGTGCTTCAATTGATAGTTCACCCCGGCTGCCACTGGTAGATTTCGTTGGTCTTCGTGGGCTTGCGAGTGTTACGAGGTCGGTGATGTTGCAGAATACAGGTAACTCGGGTGAGCTCCTTCGTTGTTGGTCAGTTTGCCGAGCCTGGCAGTTGGATCGTAGACGTTTCACCACCTCGATCGGTGGTGACATCCACACAGCGGGGTTGAGTGTGTGAATGAATGACCCACTCAACTCCGCACTGACAATGTCACCTCGATTGGTGAACAGACCAACAACCAAGTTAAAGGTTAGCGACAGCAGTTTCCTCTTCGAAATGATGACTTCTTAGCGAGTTCCAACTGTGATTTCCAAATGTTATCGACGAATGAAAATAAATTGGGACTAGTATAGTTGGATTCAGCACACCAAACTTGGTCAGAATCGCGTTTTCCTCTGTCTAAGTCACCGGTGATGGCAAGACCGACCGTCACTGTTTTAATTCTAGGGGTCCCATGTAAGTTCTTCGCGCTGTTTTTTTGTTTTCCGAAGTCATCAATTCCTCCCTGAGATGAGATATTGATCTGTTCGATCACCCAGTCTCAAACAGTACCGGATTCAGCCCAGCGATTTTGTTGCTATGGTGGTATCGAGTCATGTCACGTGATCACAGCTTGTGACGCTAAATGAACATGACAACTGCACAACCTGGTGCACACATGTACGCTTGCTTCCGATTTGTTAATCCCTTGTCTACATGAGCTATGATTTCAGAGCAGGTCAAAAAAGCATAAAGCGTAAGTGATATTATGACTGCTCTGGCCAATTCACCAGGTTGAAACAACTAAACCAGAGTTGTGTCTTCACAAATGCAGGTGGGCGGCGCTCCGAATAAGTCGTCAAAAGCGGAGCGGGGGGTGGACCATTTACAAATCACATGCCTAATATTTCGTAACCATGGCTAAGATGCTGTGAGAGATGGTGGTGTGAACATGGTGTTCCGCACCCGGTCGGCCGATTGCGACCGGATGAGCTTACTACGCATACAGTCTCCACTCGGTGTGCGCTGGCAGCTCCACCCCCCAGTTGGCTGGCCAAGTAAACGTCTGGCTATCGCGTTTGGTTTGGTTTCAGGTCACATGCTGTGCAGCATAGCAGATGGGCGGCCAGATGATGAGGGGTTAGGTAGCACCCAGGTTAACACCCTATCTTTGTTCTTTGACTGCTTAGATTAGCTTGCGACTGTGGCATCCAAGCTTCCAAATGATCCCGGAGACGTCACCAGATGAGTGAGTGCTGTTCATCATGCACAGTCTGTGAACTCAGTAACTAAGGCAAATTTGCCGGTAAGCTGCTTCATGCTTACCGTGCAGAGGTCAGTGTCAGGCGGCACACCATCGTCGTACTCATCAGCTGTAAAAACCGCGCACTCTCCCTACAGTGGTTCTAGCTTCGAACGTCGATGCGAACGTCGTCGATGATTCTGGGAAGTGGGCCAGGTAGCTTGGCGTTGGAGACGGCAGCTGAGAGAACTGACGCGTAGATACAGGCTTGTCAGTAGACTTTTCATTGGGAGATTGGAAGAGGAGCTATGCACTGAAGGTAACAGCTTGGATGCACCAGCGCCATTGAGGACGTCATCTGACAGCGTCTAACCCCTGATGTGTCCCGTCTCAGTTTCCTCAGTCAGGAACCAGCGCAGCTGAGTTTTCTGGTGACACGTAGTCGGGGGACTTTTCTGGTTTGTTATGGTTACCGGCTGACCGAGTTTTAATGTCCTTGCGAGTTTTTGTGCAGCCGAATTGACAAGATCTCGACAGCGGTGAACACCCGAGTTCGTGTAACTTTCCGATGATTCGCCTAGACTAGGTACATCACAAGGACGGTTTCAATAGCGCATTTTTTTTTCAAAATACACTGTTGTCAATACGGCGACCGATAGCTGATGATGATGATGATGATGATGCTGATGATGATGATGATGATGATGATGATGACCGTTCTCAATGCAGATCTCTTCCGGTCTTACTACGCTATCTGAGAAAATTCCTCTCGCCCTAGCCACCGAATATCTTGTGATCCTGGTGAACTACACTCATTTGCAAATTAAGTTGATGCTAACAGGTGACCCGAATGAACTCCGACTCAATCTCTGTTTTACGCTATTATTCACCTGAATGCACTGCACAAAGGCCACCTCATGTTTCAGTTGGTATACTATTCGAGATATCGCAGTATCTTTTCTTGACGGAACGTACTACTTATATACCTACTGCAATATCTCAAAAATAGTCTGAACGGAAACACGTGATGGCTTTGTGCAACACACCCAGTTAAATAAAACCATCATAAAAAAGAGCTTTAGTTGAGTCTCCCGCTAAAATTCTACGATATTCCTTTTTTCAGGTGAAACAACAAGCGGGAGGCGTTTATTTGATTGGCCAATTGGTATATACCTTTCTTGTCATCCTATTGGCCTGCAGTGGTCGATAGACTGGGTCGATTACAATGTGTTTGTTGATGGCTTGCTCTGCTTGGTAAAGGTTTTGGTACCACAGAAGCATATAGTCTGTGTTGGGAGTTGGAGCTTGGTTCCTAAAACTATACAGGACCCTAGTTACCTCGTCTTAGCTAAGGGAATGCTTATTTGATGGGGGGAGAAACCGACGAACTCCAAATTCGGAGCTCTCTGGTGTCTCAGAAAAACCCACTGATCCCGTAATGTTATAAGGCTAAGATCCGCTGAAAACCAGCCAGCTGAATGACTCGATCGGAAACACAGTACTGTTGCATCGTCCACGACATACAAAGCCCGTAAAAGGACGTTTCTGTAAGCTTCGATTTCGCATCACATACACGGGATTCGCAGTTTTGCCACCGCCGGGAACCGAACTCCTAAAGAATGCCATTTAAATGACTAACATTCTAGTTGTTCTCAACTTGAAGATGAATATTCCCAGTGAAAGGCGTTAGTCTGCCGGGGCCTCTTGTGATTCCGTATGAATAATCCAGGGATAATTGATATCATATACAGCCGATCGGATGCTGAGTTGGAATACGGAGCAATCGATTTCTGGTTTATAGCGCAGCTGGCCCCTCAGCCCACTATGCACCAGGGGTTACAGAAATGACGTATACGATTCCTCTCATAAGGACCAGTGAATTTAAGAACACAGCAGTGTATCACTATGAAGACCGGGTCCTACGGAGACAAAGACAGACAGGACCTAAAGATGTCTGGAGTACAAAGTACTGGCTCATGTGTAACAACTGTCGAGGTGAACAATGGTGATGTTTCTGGACTTTTCCGGGGGAATGATCCCTCCGTAAGAGGACCAATCGAAGGAGAAAATGCTTCTCAAATACTGAATCCTATTAGTGCACACGTTATGATAGCTATAATATTATTCAGAAGATATACTATGGTTGACAGCAGTTTACAGTGGCGAGTTGCACCAAGTACGAAATAACTGCAATACGAAAGGTGGACTAAGTCAAAAGGGGAACTTGTCGTTTGTGAGACTACCCGGGTGAAAGTCCGGACGGAGAACGTGTTTCCTCCGCCGCAGTTTGGCTGCTACACGTGTTCCGTAATTGTCCATGGACTTGTCGAGTTTGGTTGACCCCCTGCCCCCCCCCGCGCGAGTATGTGTGTGATGACTGTGTCGTGTCTTCCGGTATATAGGAAGGTTTGACGTGTGTATAATACCTAGAATCGTTCCGACGTGTACGAGACGAGAACTGACTTGCTGTCGTCCTAGGTTCCAAGCGGGACAGGGTTTTGTCATGTGAGTTGAGTGATCACGGTACAAAGGAGTCATGTGATATACTGAGCACGGATGTACTAGACAAATTAAGCGAAATTCGTTGAAGGAACAAGGAAGGGAGTGCTACAATCCCTAGTTCCAGTGAGACCACGCTTATCCGACTGGAGCAACTACTGAGTGGGTCTCATTCTCCCTATTGTTGAGGAGTGACAGATATAACCTGGATACACTGTAGCACGTGTTGCTGATCCGGTCACATAGGTAAGACCGTAATTCCAGGGCCACATCTACTGACCTAGTTTTATCGGGTTGTTTCCGCTCATAATCAATAGATGGCGCGGTGTATTCACTAATCAATTGCACTCAGAACCAAGTTACAGCTTTGAGCACAACCACTGTGCTGTCGTGGATGGCTGGGGCGGGGAACTCGACAGGATTCTGACCCGGATTCCAGTATGAATTGGAACAAAAGCTGTTTCGAAGCTGTTGTTGATGTGCTCTAGTTGCTCAAGGATGCTGCAATGATCAACTAGCCAACGCTAACAGGGGGTGAGGAGTCAGACGTCAGTCGCCTTGTGGTCGTTTGTGGTATTCATTGGTGTGTTTTAGGGCGATAGTGAGGAACTTGTTGAAAAGCCTGAAGGGGCAACAGGCGAAGTTGTGACTCAGCAGTTTTTAAACAACAAGCATCGCTACTCAGTTTTTGCAATTGTTCATACACACTTCAATTTACAAACTCAGGTTGGAGCGTGAGCAATTTCCACTTAGGTGGTTTGAGTTCATGGACAGAGCGCTTCGTGGTCACACGTGGTAAAGAAAACCTAACTCTAGATGTAACACACTACTCATAAGGTTGCTGAAAACCCTCGTATTAAAACCTAATTCGTGTACAATCAAGAGTATTGGCTTAGAACCGAATTCCAAGTGGATTCTGCGTACGAGTACACCAATTTGACCGGAAGTCGCATCGAAATCCAAAAACGCCCAAAACAGTGCTCAGGAAGTCTTTGATTTGAAAAGGGAGAAAACAGAGTTTTTACTGTGCGTTGGATCGTACCCTTGATCGACAGTGAAGCAGCCGAAATACTACAGGTCTTTACCCGTGCCATAGACACTCATCTGGCCGCCTCCGAAGCATACATCACGCAGTCGATCCAATGCGGCTGATGCTGCCGTAAACGTTGCAACGATGTCTTCATCAACTGGAGGAGTCCCACTGCTTAGCTGTCTTTTTTCACTGGTGTTGCTACTGAATGGCTGCTCGAGCTCTTCCGCAAATGTGGCATAAGCTAAACCACAGGTTGTGCAAATGGTGTGGCTGCGCACATGCCATCCACGTGTTAAGCGCAGTCGACACGTCATTAGCTCGTGTTCTCATCGGTCAGCAGCCATGGTCTAGGTCAACACTTCGCGTTAGCATCGTGTTAACACGGTGACACAGACGCGATTAGTCATTCAATCACTGTACGGTACAGTCTGGTAGCGGAACTTCGCCGCTGACGACAGAGAACCGCTAACCATCGCTGAAACAAGTGAAAAACACAGCGGTCGAGTTCAGAATCATCAGAGTGCAAGTGGTCCAGCGCGCTGAAAATATGCGACAAAAACACAGTTGTCGCTGTACACCTGTAGTACAACTGGTAGATGACTTCCTGAAATGTTTCAAGCTATTTACATACAGGTTCGCTAAATCTTTATATACTACTGAATAAGGGACTTTAGTAGAATGGCAGTATTGCAACAGGCCGTCTCATGTGCAGTATTCAAGCTATCGCAATACCTTGTTGTCTAGAATTAACATACTACTCATAAGGTTGCTGAAAGCTCTGACAGCCTATTAACGGCTTCGCTCTTTTTCGGGTTCATCAGCTAGGAGCAGTCTCTGAGTTTCCGTCAACCGGTCTTGGGCTATTTAAGAGTTTTCAGCAATCTTATGAGTGAGGTGTTACCTGCAGACAACAACGTATTGCGGTATCTTTAATACAGTATCAACTGAAACATGAGGCGACCTGGTGCAGCACATTCACTTGAGTCGAACCATCATGAGCGAGATATTCAGCTGAAAGTATTTGAGTCTCCCATCATAAGCAATTTCTTCCGCAAATGAGAAAAGTTGTCCAAATCGGTGTCTAATTTCGTCTCGTTTTGTATAGCTTCTTGGCGGGCCTCTTCACATAAGGTTGAGGAAAACCTTTCGACAGCCCACGATTGGTTTCATCTTTATGAATAATGGTACGCCGAAAAGACCATCATTATCATCATCATCATCATCATCATCATCATCATCATCATCATCAACATCATCATCATCATCTCATCATCGTCATCATCATCATCATCATCATCATCATCATCATCATCATCATCATCATCATCAGTCATCATCATCATCATCACTATTATTATTATTATTATTATTATTATTATTATTAGCAGCAGCAGTACTTGTCGTACAGTGGTTGTAGCTGCCACAGTTTCGTTCGCCGATGATTTGGGGAGGTGAGGTAGGTAGCTGCGCATTGGAGATGAGAGCTGATAAATTGGTGTGTAAATACACCACTGTCAGCAGACTGTTAGGTGGTGGAACTGGGGAGGGAGCTATGCGTTGAAGGCAATAGCTTGGATGCATGAGCGCCATTGAGAGCGCGACTGGAACGTGTCTGGCAGTGTCTCCAACCTTTGATGTGGCCCGTCTCGGGGTCCCCATCCAGGAAGATGGCAGTGACCAGCGCAGCTGAGTTTGCTGGTAATGGCTTTTATACTTCGCTGTCAAGTCATTGTTTGACCGCCTCTGGCTCGTTTCCACCCTTCACGTGGTTGTGCGAAAAGAACCCTTCGAGGAAGTCGGTCGACTGGTATGCGCGGCATGTGGCCAAGTCAGCGCAACCTATGCAATGTGATCAGTTCATCTATCGAGGGTGAGTTATTTCTCCCGAATACCATTCGACGTACTTCAACGTTGCTGATCCGGTGTTCCCACCAGATTTGAACAATGTTCCGAAGATATCGATGGTCAAACACTGAAAGCCTTTTGACGGCGTCGGTGCGCAGCGGCTGGGTTTGGGATCCATATATTAATGTGGAGCGCGATATCACGAATATCGTACTGATTGAAACATGGGGCTGTGTTTGTGCAGCACACTCGACTGGAGAATACCGTAAACAAGAGATTCGGCTGGAATTCATTTGAGACCAAATTAGTTTGTAGCTGAGTGTATTTCACAGTTTGCTTGTTTACATTTTGGGTTCAGGTAGTACAAAGGCTGGCGGTAGTTCGCGCACTTCGCCTACCTGATGAGCCAGAAGAAGGGCGAAACCGGTGGTGGGTTGTCAAAGCATTTTCAGTAACCTTATGAGTAGTATTCCATCAAGGATGTATAAAATGTTCAATCTCCATCCTCAATTCTTGTAGCCACCGTCCGTGTTTTATTCCGAATCAATTCAAGGTTGCTGGAGGAGACTTTTGTAATTCATGATGCTTGCTGACTGATTCAGCCAGCTGTAACCCTTCGTTGTCGTTGGCTTCAATTTAACACAGCTCAGTTTTGGTGCAGATACGCTCCCACAAACCACAGCATACCTGAAAAATATGTAAAAATGCTGAAGGATTATCAGGATAGAAATTCAAGAAGTGCATTCTCCTGAGTCATATGGTCTTGACTAGTGGCTATCAACCAAAAGGAGAGTCCCTCAAAGGAAGAAACTGATGATACATGGAAGGAGGAGACCTTAAATGTTGGAGACACCAGTGGCTTGGAATACTGATTGTTAGTCTGATTCGTCCGATGTTTGAATTCGTTAACGATAGCCCTTGGTAAATTTTGTTTAACTTTCGTTGCCCACTAATTACATAGTCTCATATATTACTGATTGCATGTGTGCTCAGAACGTGTACGCTACGAATCGAATTTCACCCTCGCTGGGCTAAGCAGTAAAATCTACGCAGATAGAAGAGGACTGCGAAAATAACCGGTTGCACTTGCAACCGGATGTCGAAAGTCCCGCACAGTTTCCCTCCTTTTTTCCCACTTTCGGCCTCTTCGTACCGCGACCCTTTTCTCTTTCTACTGTGCAAACTGTTTTATGACTCTGTAGACACGTGATCTCGTCCATGCACACACTGGCCTATGCGAATACGCTCACATACGCATACACACACACACACACGCACATGTAGGCACGCGCGCACACAAACACAGCACGCTCACACTGACAGCTCATTCGGTTCAATCGTCGCTCACTTTTGAACTTTGTGGTAATCGATCGCAGTCTAGTAAGACTTGAACTGGTGTCGGATACACTGTCGTGTGAATTGAGCGGAATGAACAGTGTGGTACAGTCTTGGTAATTTGGGAAGTCGGATTGTGGGGATCAACTTGTCTGAACCAGATATATGGGCCAATTACTTTGTTTTATGTAGTGACATAGATTTCGATCACCAACTACCAGCGCGTTCGTTAGCATTCTTTGATATATATATATAGAAGTAGGAAAAAACTAACTACTCGCCCAACTGCGAATGACGACAAAACGTCTGCAAACTAGGCGAACAAACCAACAACCAACGGTTATACAAGCAAGTAACCTCAGCTTTTCATTTTGGTCCACGATTTGTCAGACCGGGTGATTCCATAGCCTGCCTTGCTGCATCTGTGATCTCTGTAAAGGAAAGTTAACTCTCAGGAGTTCTTAGCTAAGTTCGGCTAGAATCTTATCAAACAAACTGAGCGCCATATGGTGTATAATATGGAAATTTTTAGATCAAAACACCTCATATTCGACTTTAAACTTTCCACATAAAAGTAAACTCCCATTCAACCCTTGAATCCAGACACTCACTCACTGAACTGGAGGATGATAGCAGGTTGCAGGTGAGGTTTTCTTATTGGTGCTTATATCGACCTGGAATTGCGGAAAGTGACGGCACACGCATACCCGCAAGCAACATCCCATGAATTCATAAGCTGGTTTGAAAATCATCATCAACGTCAGCTGTAAACGGACGATGTGGTGGTGGGCGGGTTGGGCGAGAAACTATGTTCAGCCGCCTTAGCCATTCCGGGGGGAACCAAACTCACATTTACAGAGGAAGGAAACCAATCGTTTAGATAGGGGAATTCAGTGTTGAATGTTTGCTCCAATAACCAACCAGCTTGTAGATGAGCTACCGAACCAGATTGTGAGGTTACTGATAACTTGTGAGTAGTGAGCATCGCTTGAAAACACAACCACGACAGACGATCAGTGTTAAAAGTGCTCTACTGGGTCTGGTGTCATTATCCTCTTCCCGGCCGTCTCGAAGGAATCACCAGTGGCTGAAACTTGGAGGCGACAGTACGAGAACGGATTCGCAGTAAAACAGTGGAAGGTGCCGAGCAGTGCACTACACCAGTCACAGGTGGAAATTGCCGAAAAGCTTGGGGAAAAGATTCTACGAGATTTATCTTCATCGTATGAAAAAAGAACTGGTGAAGAGCCTGAAGAACTTCTATGCGGACACGGGAAAGCAGGACTTTTCAGCTGATGTACAAAAAAACCGAAGGCCATTTGAGGTTTTCATCAGTCGCGAAGCAGATGTACAGCATCGGTCAGAAAAAAACGACTTTGGTTTACAGGGGTGGGGGTGCAAGGCCAAACTCTCCAACGGGACTGTTAAGGTCTCAGTGCGTTGTAGGACCAAAAGGAGCGTTAAAAATCGTTGTTTGGACAGATTCATACTCCTTGTGACAACAAAAGGCATTCGGTACTAACCCTAGCCCACAGAGTTCTAAACAATCTTACCACAAGCTAGCCAATGGAGGGAATTTCGCAACAGGGTCCTCGCAACAGATGTTTGCCCTGAGAAGGTCATCGTCCTACAGAGTAATGTGAAATCACGGGACGAATTGAACTATACCGCACTCAGAAAGAACGTGTTTATGTACTTGCCATCCAAAGGTGACCAGAAAACAACGAACATCTGTCAGGAGTCAACAGTGAGTCATGCTTATTCGGTGGCTCGGTTGGGACCCGGGAATCGTAGTGGAAATTAGTTCCCCGAGTTCGCAAAACCGATCTGTCCCATACACTATGTCTCATTCAATTGCAGTTGGGGTGACACTAGTGTGATCTCTTAAAAACAGTAGCAGAGCATCTTCCTAAAAGTTTGTTACGAGCCAACCAGGTACACTTGCCGACGCTACATTCGATCACACGGACTTTGGGTTCATCTGTTGCTCGAGATCTCGTTGGAACAGGTAATTTTTGTGGTCCATACAACTAATTAACCGTCTTATTGCTCCATTCGAGGTCAGGATTGGCCGTCGTCGGTGAAAGCACTTTGGTCGGCACTGTGTGCTCCGAAAGCAGTGATCGGAAAATTTCTGTCCGACGTCAACCCCTCCCCGTAAAACACTGGTTAATCTGTCAGACACCCGCCAAAACCACTGTCGATTTTGCGTCCACGAGTAATGGAACTGATGGGCTGATTACCTTTAACGATTTGTAACAAAATGTCCTTCAATCCTGGCCGTTCCAGTGCATATTTGGTAGTCCCTCTCAGAGATATACCCCCAAAGAAATATCATTGCACACAAGGATGTACAGCAGCGTACTCCGTTAGTCAAGCTGTAAGATTTGGTTCTCCTGATAGACCAAACCCCCAGGAGAAAAGCTTACCCGAGCCAGGCCTTGTTGTGGTCCACCAGGTAGTTTTGAAAAGGCCAATCACGTGACCCTATCTGGTCGGAGGTCGTACGCTTTTGTACATATGTACTGATTGACACATTCAAACGATAAGGATTTGTCATACCGCTGACAAATCTCCTATCAATGGTTAGCTACGCACTTGCTAAACTCTAAGTGAAAAATACCACGCTATTTTCAGTGGTCACGTCCTCTATCGACCGAGCTGAATATCTGTATATGGCTTAAACGGCAGAACTTTATGGCAGCTTTCACAGATTGCTCTTTTTATTGGTGGAGTGAATAGCTATGCAGCAGAGGTCATTATGACAAGTAATTACGCCCTAAGTCACACTAAATCATCCAGTCAGGTGCAACCTGTTTCAATCTGCGGACACCTTTCAACGACCTTCCAGTGCCATTTTCAAGAGAGTTACTTTACCGCGGAACTGGATTTGTGGGTCAGGACTGGATGTTCCCATGAGCTCGTAGAACCGTTTGCTTTTCGAAACCTGTTCTCCATCCTAGCCAGTCTGGATGGGGAATTCTCTTCGGAAAATCATGACAGAATGTGTCAGATGTGGTTTAAGTCGAGCTGATGTGGATAACGTTTGGACCGCGGGGTACAGTACTTCGAACAGCTGTCTTTGATGATGATGATGATGATGATGATGATGATGATGATGATGATGATGATGATGATAACAGTTAGCTTCCAAACCATGAATCGTTGGCATAGTCACGGTCGTGTTGCAGTACAAATGCTGTATTATGGTCGCGGCATCTTTCACAATAACTAGTTTGTACGATCCTGAGCTAAAGCCGTGATCTCAAAGCAGTGAATTGGTTACTTAGCCTAAATGCACGATCTGGGTGTCCTATCCGACGGATAACGTGTAGTCTAATTCAATGACGGACGGCCGAAACCGAATTCTACGAACTTCACCTGCGTTTGTTCAGTAGTCGCAACTGGGAAGCAACACAATATATTGAATTAGACGTGGGCAGACAGTATAGATAGGTAGGCTGTGGTTCTATAAGAAATTAACAGTAAATAATGAGCAGAATTAAAGGGAAGCTTACGGCTAGATTGGACCTTGGGCAGTTAGCAACACAGGATGGCACAGAAAGGGCAGTGTGCTATCGAACAGATTAGGCGGGAAAAGTGTTGTGCAGTTCAAATTGGGACAATACGTTAAAAAAACCCAGAAATGAATGTGAATAAATCGAGTCATGAAAACAGTTAATATAGAATCAAGTTTTTATAAAATAGAATAGTTCAGTCTTGAAACTTGAGCAGTCACCGGAAAGGTAACAAATTAGTCTGAGGAATAGGGAAACGTAAATAATTACGTCCCGTAATTAACATAGGCTATGTATATACGTAATGCACTACTCATAAGGATTCAGCTGGGTTCCAGGTAAGTCTCTCGCAAAACCAAATTGATTTGCAAATTAGTGTATTTCTCGAAAAATAGACCATGTATCTTTATTTCAACGGCCTCCCCTACAAAGGATTGTTAATGCAACTCATTGGTCAACACAGCTGCCAGTGGCTTGGACGCCGACGATTAGGATTTGTCGACCTTGTTAAGAGATCAGCCACTTTTAGCCTCCGAGGTCAACTGTGGGGTCAACGCAAGCTGACCTCATTCATGGAAATCAATCAAGGCCCTCAAATAGGTGTGTTGGTCGCAGTATCACTGAGCTGAACAAGACATATTTGTGCCATGGTTGTAACTAGTGCCTGGACTGTGGCAGAGCGATTCAGCAAAACTGATTGGTTTCAAAGAAGTTTTCTCGTTTTCTGAAGTTTCAGTGCGGGCAACAAAACGCAAACTTACGTCAGACAGACGTTCATCCAAAAGCTGCAAAGCTAGCTACAGATGGGCTCCGATTGTTCCGATTTTTATCACATCACGAAATCACTACGGTTTAGTGACAAAAATGCAGACAGGAAATCATCTAGTCAATATTTACAGGGTTACCCCCGGGTTCTTCTGATTGAGGGAAGTTGAAAAAATTAAAGAGAACCGCTTTGTTTTCACAGGAGACCGAACTGAAACTCTTGTTTGTGATATTCTTCAACTGAATTTGCTGCACAGAGGTTGTTGAAAACTAGCGAAATACACTCATTTGCAACACAAATTTGGTTTTTGCGGGCGACTCACCTGGAACCCAGCTGAATCTCTAGTTTGTGCATTACGAATATACATATATCGCGATGTCTCGAATATCGTAGCAGCTGGAACATGAGGCGGCCTGGTGCAGCACATTCAGTTGCCTGGAAATATCACAAACGAGAGATTCAGCTGGGTTCCAGGTGAGTCTCTCGCAAAAACCAAATTTGTTTGCAAATGAGTGTATTTCGCTAATTTCGTGCAATTTGGTTTCAAGTAGAACATAAGGTTGACGGAAACTCGGGGACTGCGCCTACCTGATTAGCCCCAAGAAGGGTGAAACCGGTCGTGGGCTGTTGACAAATTTTCAGCAACCTCATGAGTAGTGCATTAAGAATATTGTTGGAAACTTTTCGACAACCCACGAATATCGTCCCGACTGAGACATGAGGCAACCCGGTGTAACACATTCAGTTGAAAAAGATCATAAACGAGTCACCCGTGAAAACCAAATCAATATGCAAATGAGTCTGTTGGTCGATATCTTTCCAATTTGCTTTCAATTAGAACTTAATGTTGAAGGAATTTCGAGGACTGCGCCAATAAGAGTGAGACCGGTGGTGGCCTGACAAAAAGTTTTCAGCAACCTTGTGAATAGTGAACCACGTTTTCAGGTTTGTGTCCACCTTGCCTCAGATGAATTTGATCGCGATAGGGAAGTGTGGCATTTCTGAAATACGAGTGACATGAATATTCATACAGTTGTATTACAGAGGGAATCAGTGACCCCCTGATTAGTGGACAGGGCTGTTTAGATACATGCAAGTGATCCGAATACAGTCTGGGTTTGAAACACGGACGTGAGAGAGAGAGAGAGAGAGAGAGAGAGAGAGATAGTAAGACCAAACACATGCGATACAGCCGCAGTTAGATACGCCAATCACATCAGGCGTAATACTACTGAGCTTTGCAAAGAAATTGCTGATAGAATTCAGAAATTGTCTGCGTTCCATCCCAACCCACTGAAGAGACGTGATAAGCCAAGTAGAAGACCAAGGTGCTGTTCATTGAACGTCTGTCGTTGAGTAAACCCTACAACATCTGATCTTCTCTGATGGTAGCGACTCGACGGTGCAGGAGACGAGAATGATTCAAATTGGACACTTTTCATTTGAACAGAGTAAGAGAATGTCCTTCCGAATTACAAATATCTCTTAATGGGAACCCAAACACGTGCAGTATCCAGTGGGATACTTCGCTTCGGTGTCCCAACCGCATACGGTCATTCGCCACAGATATTGAAGTGCCTTCTCTCCACGACGCATTTACTAGTTCAACTCGACTGTACAGCTCAGTGAAAAAAGCAACGATGACCGAACAAAATCATGACCAACTAGATTACATCAGTTTGGTACAATGGAAAATGACCGCCAAGAAGTCCGGACATATGAAGTCCATCGCGATTCGTTGAAGGCTGTTTACCAGGTTGCAATGAATCAACTGTAAACTTTATGCGTCTTAGGTTGACACAGAGCAAGTGTCCTAGGCAGCTCAGTCCGTAGAACACGCACCCGGCAAACAGGAGGTCAGTGGTTCACTTCTGTCCCGTTTCCAATGTGCCTTGTCGTTCATGCTACGTGCACTGGGTTTCTCAATTCATCCTCTATCAGCTCACTCATGATTGTTCGGATACAACAATCCTTCGGTGCCTAGTTGCCATATTACGCGAAAGAGGCTCGAAGGCTGGATACTGTCCAAGCCTAGACAGGAGTAGTCGAGATGCCAAGGTCGGGTTCGAACCACGGACCTTCCGGTCAGTAAGTTCTCTCCCCAACCACTCAGCTGTCACTCCTACTTTCTGAAAACTTACCAATCCACTGAATAACACAGAAAGAACATTTGAGAAGGTTAAGTCCAATAAAAAACTTGTTAGCACTTCAGTGAGAGAGGGAACTCATATCAGTTGCACATGGCTTTGAGTGTATAGTCTTGCCATTGAATCTCACACCAGACCCGGTGTGCCGGACACCTTGTGCCTGATGTACGAGTCTTGACTGTGCTAGCTAGCCTTGAAGAGCACTTAGCATTGTTTGTCCTTTCCTCGGTTGTTGGACTTTACACGTGTGGTTCCATGCCGAACATTCTCACATACGTTGGGATTCATCCTGCCTGATTGGAACTGTTGGTGGCGTGACTTCGAATGAGACGCTTCTCTAATATTCTCCTGTAACCCTTCCACATTCATCGCTTGTATTTACCTCTTATGTCTGTGACCATGCTCTTCAAAAATGAACGATAGGAAACTTCACAAACGAGAGATTCGGCTGGGTTCCAGGTGAGTCTCTCGCAAAACCAAATTTGTTTGGAAATGAGTGCATTTCGCTAAACGATGGGTTTGTTGGTTGTCAACCTCTTGAATTGTGGTCAATCTTAGTCGACGTTTTAATTTTTCGTAACAAATCTCTCGGATTATCACATTTTTGTGCTCCTACAGAAACTGAATTATGTTAGCTTTCTCAAAATGCAGCTCAAACCATAAAGCGGAGTACACTCTACAGAACTCAGAAATCGCCAATAAACATACACAAATAACGGCAAGCCCTCAGGTAACTGTGACTGCGTCGACATTTCCATCGGTCACCTGCCTAGATCACACGCATACATAATTTCTTGAACCTTCAGTTCATGCGTGCTGCTCGCGCAGTCACGTGCTGCTTGTCCCGTGCGGGTGGGACTGTGCTGACTGCAGCATGTTAAGGTCACGGAAGAGAACAAAGGAGAGAAAGCCTGGGTTGGAGGATAGCGTGATTAATCATCAGACCGAACCGGTTGAATGCAAGGTCACTGTCGGCTAAAACCCAGTGAAAACATCTCACAAGTGGCCGCCTGCTAAAATCAGTCAGATAGAGATAGCTAGTTCGATCATCGATTAGAATGTGAATGCGTTCTAAGGTCACGCGTTCAGGCTCATCTCTTGCCGTTTGTTTTTATGACCAGCCAACAAACATCGTTTCGGTGGATCAACGGCAAAAATGCCGGCGTATGAGGTCAAAGACGGCGCGTTTATATTGTCTACCACATGGCAGCATTTTTGACCCTACAAAGTTACCCAGTTTGGGCCACATCTGTTGAGAATTTCGCGGGATTAGAACGTTCCTCCAGACAAACTAATAAACAGCTGTGATACAATACACAAAGGGTCGTTCCACTCATACTTTTTTCCTAACCAGACGCGGTTATTCAGATTAGTTTAACCCAAGAAGGGAAGCTCTGAACTTGGATTCCGCTCTTTTTAGACCTTATCTGCAGTGCCTGCCCTTGATTGGATTGCTATTTGATTTCCAAATACCTGGCATGCAAAGCGACCGTCGTCCTGTCGTGAGCCCGCACTGGACGCACATAAGCCATGACAAGTGAACCCTATTCTCATTCCACCGACATTTTGATGGAATTTTATCGGAAAGAATGACATCTGACGGGCTCGTTGGGGAGCGCACCCTTCACCAGTATCTCATAATGCAAAGGGATTAGGCCCATTCTGAACCTAGCCAGCCGACTGAACTTTTGGCTTCTAACATCCAAGGAATTAGGAGCATGCAGTACCATTTCGAACGCTGATAACTGTCTTACGCTGATCAAGATTGTGTCCAATCACAGTATGTTTCTCAACTCAAACCTGGTTAGACCACGTGTATTATTCGTAAAAAAATGCACATTGGCCACTCACTAATCATGCATACGAAGGGTGGGTTGCATAACCCCATATTTGGTTGTTTAGCTTGCGTGACAAGTTCACGGTAGTCCTTCTGCGACCAAATCGCACCGGACAACCTACACGTTTAAATTGTCTCGTCCTTCGGCAAAACAGGTCGTTCTTGTCCAGTTTGTTTTGAACTCTATTGTCAGTCCTTTTATTTGTTTCAACATTTAAGGTCATATCTCACCTGGACGTCGACTGGATTGGATGAAGACCACTTTGACATTATTAAGCCTAAAATTCGTACAGCGCACTCCCTGGTGCGGTTGTTAGAACTGTTGCCGTCGTACCGGCGGCTACACACTTCCAAGCCAGTGTTCGCGGAAGCCAATGGCGGACAATAGGGCCTTAGAAAGGTAACCAACATTCGATAGAATCGGTCGGTGACATTTTCTGGTAATCTAGAAATCTAAGCTGAGCCAATATCATACCTTGGAGGAGCAGTCGACGTGGTATTCAGGTTTGAAAAAGTAGATGGATAAATTTTGAGTTACTTAGTGTTTGTTAGATGCTTTGCCACGATATGGCCTTGAGTGGTAGCGCCCAGCCGGACAGAATGGCGTGGAATCATACTACAGTCTTAGCTGTAGCGATTGACTGAAACAAGCGACAAATGCTTTCCGGGGGCCCATGATTGGAAAGACCGAAATGTCTCGCGCGGCAGGATCGCAGCAGGCTTTCTTTGGGCTAATCAAATGTAATTGACCAGCAATACTACTCAAAAGATTGCTGAAAACAATTCGCTCCAAGAAAGGTGAAACCGGTCGTGGTCTGTCGAAGTTTTCAGCAACCTTATGATTGGTGTGTTACGTCTATGAAATGCATTGTTATATCATATCGTACCGACTGAAACATGAAGCAAATTCAGTTGAAGTGGACAATCATGAACGAGTGATTCAGTTGAGTCTCCTGTGAAGACCAAATTGGTACGTAAATGAGAGTATTTCGATCAGCAACGTGTTCCGGTCTCCGTTGGAACGTGCATGGACTTGTTCGTGTATACCACTCATGGACGGCCTAAATGCAGCCTTTGAAGAAAAGTGTGTTCCCTAACAGTTAACGTTAGAACTCCCGGAGAAAGTACACCTCCACTCCTCCCAGTCCCGTGTATTAAAAATGGGTTTAATCGTAAACGCAAAACGGAGCAAAAAGCGGGAAAACAATCTGGTGTCGTATGGCGACGATCCCAGGAAGGAATACGCAGGAATTTACGGGTTCATACTTACGTCTTCGCATTTGTGTAAATCGGGCTGCTTCAGTAAAAACGTTTGAGACATATTGCTATAGCGGTAGTACGGCGAATTTACAATCAATTTTGATTCGGTGTACAACAACCTTAAAATTTACTTAGCGTGTTTAGAGAGTGCGAAACACCAATAAGGCGGACCGACCGTCAAAGGACCGCAAGCTGAACTCGGCATGTGGGTGCTATTGATGACGGTTAGCACTCATCAACAAGCGGTGGTCTCTGAAGACGCAAACTAGCAGTTCCTTAAAGTCAAATGAAGGAGAGCACGTGAATTTTTGTTGTTGGTGCTGGACAGAAGGGACGCAAAGACATCGGAATAAGCAGTTTACGAGTTACAACGAAGCTTGCCCAACGGACACTGTTGGTGAACAATTTTTCGGCTAAGTTAACTTGGAAGTAAACAAGAACATCTGTCAGGTGACGCGGAAGTTGCTGAGAGCACCGCACATAACCAGACGACTGAAATCTCAGACGAGAATATATCCCTTCATTTGGATTTGACCGCGAGGCACGCACAACAAGTAATCTGAGGTTGTCAATGCTTGAGATACGCGACTGACAACAGAATTATCATTTAAGGTAAGGGTACAGGTGAGCAAAATGACATTTTTTCCCGATAAGAGAGAGTGTGAGTCGGGCGATCAAAAACGTTCGCTTTGCTGTCAGAGCGACATGAAAGGACGAGAAAAGGAGATTTTTGGCAGACCAAATCACTATAGAGGACTGATAATGGCCTGAGGTGTCTTTCTTGTAAGAGGTAAACATAAGTAGGACGATCACGGGCCGACACTGAAGAGCTCGGGATAGCTTAGTGATCACGGAGTGAACTTACCGACTAGAAGATCCGCAGTTCGAACCCAACCTCCGCATCTCAGCAGCTTCTGTCAAGGCAACGCCAGTCTGACGGTATCTCAACCCTCGTGCTTCACTCGTGCACCGAAAGGTTGTTATTATACAACAAATACTGTTAATATTACGTCGGAAAGCCTGTTTTAATTTTTTTATGAAGGACCGATATGGGGATTGGTATTGAAAATAGCGATCACGTGATCTGTTTTTTCATCGCCATGCACACAGGTGCACAAATAATGACAAGGTTATTTATTATACAGCGGAAACAGTCTGTTTAATAGTGTGGGGGCGAGATGGCCCAAGTGGTTAGAGCGCGAGTGTACTGACCGGAAGGTCCGTGGTTCGAACCCGACTTCTGCCTCTCGACTTCCCCTGTCTAGGCTTGGGCAACCTGGCAGTATCCCAGCCCTCATGCTTCCTTCGGGTGGCATGGCAGTTAGGCACCGAAAGGGTGCTACAGCTGAACAATTTTATTTTTACTAGTTTGACTGGGTTGAAGAGCACAATCTGGAGAGTACGAAAGAACTTGCTAGTGAAAATACTGCAGAACAAGATGTGATCAGATATGTCACACATCCGGAAACATGCTCGTTTGCGCATCGAGTTTGGAAGGCAGGTAGGTAGGTGACGAAACTTAGTTGCGAGTGGAGAAAATCAGGAAGAGTGGATGGTCGTAAGAACGTTTTGTACAATATACAAGCAAAATCAGTAACTGGAGAGTTAAATCAATAATTGGTTGCAATGTGACCTCACAGTTACGGTGAATGTACACAACATTGTACGGAACGCAACATCGGGCAGTTTTTGTGCAGGCAGCACATTCAGTTTATTGAATCTAACTAGGCGGCATGATAACTCGCTCACCCATGCATTTACCTAACGCACCTGTGTGATTATTGAGCTCCACCTGTTATTCTCCGTTGCGGCCTCCGCACCTGCCATTCACCTTGTCAAAAAGGTCACCCTCTCTGACACAGGTGCGCTGGCACCCACCTTTGCCCACCCGCGTTTGTGCTCCTGGCTGGGCCTGCTCTGACTTGTTCACCCGCGTGGTCGCACCGCCAGTCAGAATCACGAGACTGGTCCCGAAAACGGAGACCAAAAGGCTAAATTTAGGAACTCATTGAAGTGTGTCTGTCTCAGAGTCATGACTTTTGCACGTGGTGTTTTGGGATTGAAAGTGACCGGCCAGGGGTCAGATGACAGCTGCCTCAGCACACACTCAAACTCTAAATTTTCTCAATCTTTCCAGCGCTTCTACCTTCGGTAGTTCGCCAATGCGCCCATTTTTTTAATAGGGATTCAACAAACTTGAATGAGATGCAAGGTTTCTGAGAAGCCAGAATGTTGTATAAACCTGAAACTATCCAGCACGTATGCAGTAGAACTGACTGTGTTTTCTGGGAAGAAAAGATGGGGCCCGGAGTAATAGGTGACTTCAGGAACTGAGGTCAGGTGACCGGATAGGGATGAAAACTGGCCAGCCTGGAATTCCCAAGCAAAACCTAAGTTTCAGCGAAATCATAAACTCATAGAAAACCACCTCCCATTGCACAAAAAAGTAAAATCACAGAGAGACAACGATTGCAACAACGGGTCACGCTCTCAATGGTTCGCATGCATCCAACCTGTTGCCTTCAACGCACAGCTCCCGTCCTGATTTCCTCAGTGAAAAGCCCGCTAACATCCCCTCTAGTTACACATCAATCAAATCAGCTACCGCCTCCATTGCGTAGCTATCCACCCCCCTCCCCAGATCATCGAAGAACGAAACCATAATCACTGCACAGCAAGTAAGCGGTTTCTACAGCAGATGATGACAACGGGTCAGACAGTGCTCCAACTGGACGGCCTACTTCTCTGATTATCGAGGATATAACGTCGTATTAGAGAAACTTCTGTAGTAATTATTTAGGACCTCCGAACAACGACCCATGACTGAGTTGTTTAGACAGGGAATTAACACCTAAACTGTCAGAGATCAGAGTTCAAGTCTGGCACATAAAACTGAATGGCCTGTTGGATATCTGGCTAGGTGAAAAACGCTGTAGTATTCGGCTGTTTACCACGAAGCTCAACCACATTGTTTAACCCATGGGTCGGGCAAGGAAGATACTTCTACTCAAAGAAACAGTTTGGGTTCCACATCCAACCTCAGCGGAGGAGAAAGACCAAAACGCACCGCAGTCTACTGACTAGTATGGCGAATCCAACAGGGGAAAACAAACAGAGGAGTTTCCATTAACCTTATGAGTGGTGCCACGTCAAGAAAACAGAAACAGACAATTCAGGGTGCGAACTAAGTGTGAACGGTCAGACGTCCTTGAAAGCTGACGCAGACGAAGACCCCGGAACTCACTTTACCTACGGATGGACATTCTGATTTGTACACACGGCTGTTTCACTCTTCACCGACTGAGATTGTCAAACAAGCAATTCTTTAGAAAGCACACTTCATCCCCAAAGGGAACAAGTCAGTTCGGTTAAACATCGGCATTTCGCACTGGGGACGAGATGGCCCAAGTGGTTAGAGCGCGAGTTTACTGACCGGAAGGTCCGTGGTTCGGACCCGACTTCTGCCTCTCGACTTCCCCTGTCTAGGCTTGGGTAACCTGGCATCATCTCAGCCCTCGTGCTTCCTTCGGGTAGCATGGCAGCTAGACACGGAAAGGGTGATACAGCTGAACGATTATTATTATTAGTTCGCACTGGTGAGGGCGACGATGCTGATACTGAATCTTGAACGTCACACATTTTCCTCGTCTTAAACTTCGCGACGTCGAAATATGATTAAATTCACTTCTTTCCGACACGCTTAGTCCGATTATTCGCATCTATATGTAGCTGGACACAAGACCCCAACAGGGATACTCTTGCGAAGGTCACTCCAATGAGGAGTACGCAGGAGCGTCCCCTTGCGGGCACAGTACGGTAAGGGACCTCTCCGAAGAGTATTCACTCACCCCTTTTCGTCCTAGGTTTTATTGTACGCGACCAATAGTCGGTAGACCGATAGAAGTTCACTAAGTGTCTAGCCGTCTGGCTAGAAACTGACGTACCAACGGGTCTTGTAGAACAAGCCAATTCGATAATGTAGGCATAGCGGACCAGGCGTTTTGAACGTGCCATAAACTGTTCGTTATTTTTTTGTTTGAATGGAACAATTTGTTGTCACAAAGGGCTTACCGAGGTCCACCCGGGTGGAAGGTCTACTGGACACCAAGAATGTTGGACATTGCTACACACAGTAAAGCTGTCAAAATGCGCACTAAACGGACTGGGGTCTTTTCGGTTTGTCTACACGCATTCAAGCACTGCAAAACAGACGATCCACAGCAATAATCGGGGACGCAAGCGAGCAGTGACTAGCATGGCAAACCAACTGTGCACTCGTCCTGAGTGGGAAGACTCCAACTGGTTTTGAAAGGCCGAAAAGGTATGCCAGCCGATGGGAAATATTTACAACAGAAACCACATGGCCATCGCACCTGACTATCCTGCTTCCGTTTAGGTATGCTTCCTTACACCTATCGATAAACGTACACGAGAAGACAGGCTAATTGGCGACCTGGACTGACTGACTGATGCATTCATTAGTTTGTGCTCCACAGTACATGTCGAGAATTTATAGGTGGGCCCGGGAACGCATTTACCAGATCATAGCCAAGTTCGAGGCTTTAGGGGGGAGAAAGAAATCGCGTATCAGGGAGAACCGTCGGAGACTGTCCGGGGAACTAGAAAATCCCATAGAAGCCAGTGTGAAATGCCTGCTGTGACTCCATTTGATGGAGACCTTCGGAACATGACTGATCGATTTTTCAGACTGCAAAGTTACAGTGGCCGACCGAAAGACAGGCTTTGCGTAACCTAGGTATCTGTTGCAGGAAAATTGTAAAGTATGCTGTCCCATTCAGTAAAAACAACACGTCGGTTGGGTTCGAGCAAGCGAGAATCCAAGCATTCATTCTGTCTCACATTTGTGAGACTTCTGTTGCCGAACTGATCAAACAATACGGTCCTAAAAACCAATGGTTTTCTTGTGTTCCCAAGTAGAGGTGCTCGAAAAATCCTCGTTCTATCTTACAAACGTACTGAAAAATCGGTTGACCGCATAATCATTTCGTATGAAGCGCGGTAGGTGAACTGTGTTGATCTGGAAAATTTTTATTTTCGATGTCCTTTGACGTGGATCCTGGTCCCCAATCAACCAACGAAATTGCGAAGAACTGCGCTCCAATCCACCGATAACGACAGAGAAATCAGACGGCACAAAACTGAAAACTGGTTAGAGAGCAAGTGACCACTGAAAATTGGCCCCTGTATGTTTTCAAGACAGTTCCTAAGCCAGACGGATGGAATGAATGTAAAAAAAACCAAGGCGCTACAGATGGACCCAGAATAAATCCGGCGTTTAGATCAACCACCAACCATAATTATTCGTGAGAATCGATGGAGAGTCCGGTCACCATCGTCCACACCACCGTGAATCTCGGTATGAATAAGGACGTTGAATCTTTTATACAAAATATAATAAAATTGAAGGGTGGGGACATAAATATGCACGTTAGACATAAAAATAACGGTATCTTAAAAAATCCCTGGGTTTGCTTGTTGGAAAATGACTAGCAATAGATGGAGACAGTTATGGGAGGATTTGAAAGATATCGGGGTAATTGGTGTTTATGTACGTACAGCAAGGAGAAAAGGACAATCAGAGTGGGTGGGGGATAAAAAATCGACACTGAGCATTATTCGTATTAGTATTATTATTAATATCAATAGATTCTTGGGATGAGTTTGTTGGGAACCAGTTTGGTGTAGACTGTCCAGCTGGATCCGTACTTTTCTGCGTTCAGGTATTCCGTACGCCCGACACGATGAAGCAGGGCGGCCGTCAGGAGTAGTGGGTAGGTCCACGGTATCGGGGAGGCAAAACCTGTTATGAGAACAACAATAACAACAAACAAACAAACGTTTTGGTTGGAAAGCAATTGATTGTTGATTAGCATCAGTGGTATATGTATGCCGGTCCGCCGGAGGGTCGAACCTGCGTGCGCTGCGAATGAGTAGGTCAAGGTAAAAACACAAATGACTTGAACACGCAAGAAAGGTATCTCACCTGAGAGCATTGCAGCTGCGTATACCATTAAAAGAGTGCCGAGATAGTTCGGATGCCTCACGAAGCCCCACCAGCCACCTGCGAGAAGACGTTGTGCATGTGGACCAGAAATTTTCGGAGTATCTGTGTACAGAAGAAACGGAGGAACATTGTTACTTCAAGAGTTAAAAGAATTATCAATAGGGTAGCTACTGAGCTCAACAGGCACCTCCCAGTAGAATTGTTCCCCTGTTGCCAGTGGTCCTTTCGAAGAGGGGCGACAGAAAATCTTGAACTAACCATATTCTTGACAGGAACGCATGTCAAGAATTTCCAAAAAAGTCAACAGTGAACACTAAACAAATAGGAGACCGTTTTTAGCCAATAGTCACAGGTGATAGACAGATTTGGAACCGAGTTGTTTTGTGACTGCAGCAAGTTACCATGGCGGCGAGTACACAGAGAGGTACTCTTCTCAAGCATGAACATCGTTTAGGCTCCGGAAGAAACTCGATCAGTCATGGGGATATTCATTGAAAAGGACATGTCAAAAGTACTCGACCATAAGAGGAAAGAATAACATGCAGTCCGGAGAGAATAAATGCATCATTCCCCAATTAGTCTGAACAAAAGTTCGCAAAAGTGTCTCTTCTGAGTGTTAAGCGAGGTACTTCTGTGAGTGTGCCAGTCTGGACGGGGCACGGTGGGAAGGTTCAACAAACTCCGCGGAACTACCCAGCGTCAACCATACCGTGCCTTATCGTCAAGGTTGGCATAAGATACGACGGGAGGACAAGCGTAACACGTCATCTTGAATGAAGAAATCGGTTGTTGACCTTGGACAAGGAATTTAGACGAAAATGGCTTCCTGGATGGGATCCGAAACATTCTGATCGTCTCTAGTTAGAAATGCTGAAGAGCTGCCCTCAGAACAATTAGTATTCAGCTGTAGCACCCTTTCAGTGCCACGCCACCCGAAGGACGCACGAGGACTGGGATACTGCCAAGTTGTCCAAGCCTACAGAGAAGGGAAGACGCAGAGATCGGGTTCGAACCACGGACCTTCTGGTCGGTAAATTCACGCTCTAACCACTGAGCCATCTCGGGGAGGTAAGGTAGATAGCTGCGCATTGGAGGCGGTAGTTGATATAATTGATGAGTCAATACAGTGGACTTTTAATTGAGGGGATCTGGAGGGGAGCTATGCATTGAAGGCGATAATTTGGATGCACACGCGCCATTGAGGGCGCGACTGGGCCATGTCTGACAGTGTCTCTAACGATTGATGTGACCCGTCTCGGGCCCCCCATCCAGGAAGACGGTAAAGACCAGCGCAGCTGAGTTTGCTGGTAATGTTTTTTACGCTTCGCTGCCTAGTCAGTATTTGACCGCCCCTGGCTCGTTTCTACCCTCCACGTGGTTGTGCGAAAAGAACCCTTCGAGGGAGTCGGTCGACTGGCATACACAGCACGTGGCCAAGCCAGCGCAGCCTATGCAGTGTGATCAGTTCATCTATCGAGGGTGAGTTATCTAACCCGAAACACATCTGACGTACTTCAGCACTGTTGGTCCGGTGTTCCCATCAGACTCAGGCAATGCTCCGAAGACATCGATGGTCAAACACTGAAAGTCTTTTGACGTCCTCGGTGCGCAGCGGCCAGGTATAGTAATATGGAGCGCACCGCGGCACTGTAAACTCGACCCTTGACGGACAAGCTGATGTCACGTTTACGCCACAGGTTTATAAAAGCTGTTCTGGCTTTCCCGATCCGGGTGGAAATATCATCTTTCCCAAGACCACAGGGACTGATACAGCTGCCCAGGTAATAAAAAATTTGTCTACTACATGCATCGGCTCATCCGCAAGCATGAGGCTAGGGTTCGGGCCCATCCAGTCTTGCAGTAGCACTTTACACTTTTTAGGTGTGAAGCGCATGCCGAACCGTCAGGCGGAATTATTTAGATTGCTTAATATTGTTTGCATTACCACGGCATCAGATCCAACAAGGGTTACGTCGTCTGCATACTCGATATCTGTGAGCGGACGCCCCGGGAGCACTTCGACCCCACAGGCAGTAGAGGCTGGTAGTGAGTCTTCCATGATCGTATCAATGACGAAATTGAAGAGGAAAGGTGAAAGAGGACAGCCCTGTCTGACACCACTTGATGTGGTGAACTCAGAAGAGAGCTTCCCGTAGACCTTCACACGGCCGCGGGATTTGGTGTACAGCACCTTAAGGAGGATCAAGAATTTATGAGGGACACGTGTGCTCCACAGACACTGCCATAGTGCCTGACGGTCCACAGAGTCAAAAGCAGCTTCCAGATCAACAAACAAACACTGTTGGTTGCTGGAAGCAGTATCCCTGTCAGAATCTGTCGGAGAGTGAAAATGTGATCGATACATCTTCTTGCAGGACGGAACCCAGCTTTGTTTTCACTGATCTGCCTCTCTCTGTGTTCAGTCGACCTTCGAAGGATAAGACCAGAGAGCACCTTCGATGTCACAGCTAACAGGCTGACGCCATGGTGGTTTTCACACAGCGTCCGCGCACCTTTCTTGAAGATAGGAATAACCCCATTCTGCAGACACTTTCTCTTCACTCCAAATTGCACCAATGAGCGTTGTTGGATAGGTCACCAGGGTGTCTCCGCCTTCTTTGAAGAGGGCCGGATACACACCGTCCGGCCCTGCTACCTTCTCAAGTTTCAGTACCGATACTTTGTACGATTAAG
Organism: Clonorchis sinensis; assembly: GCA_003604175.2. Lineage (NCBI taxonomy): Eukaryota > Metazoa > Platyhelminthes > Trematoda > Opisthorchiida > Opisthorchiidae > Clonorchis > Clonorchis sinensis. Next base: position 27,448,053 of record CM030374.1, read on the forward strand.
GCTTGAACTTCATTCGCCCGTATGCACTATCTCCAGAGGCTGTGTGGCAGGAGGCCAAACAAAGTGTTCGATCCAGCTTTCCAGTCGACGTTTTTGCGGGTGAATTAATGAGCCGCGTTTTTCACTGATCATTTTACTGGCCGTTGCTTACCCAGGGCCAGTCGATCGTATCAAATGATACAAGGCATGGCTGTTTCCGGTAGCGAAAAGCTTCTCCATCTTCCGAGCTTTCGGTCTCCCTTTAAGCTCTTCACTGTTTGGCGTTTGAGGGATCTGCGTGCGCCGTCGTACTCGTTGCTTGCCGGTATGGATGTCCTGGTACCAATCAGGGCTAGCGAGCTCAACGATATCCAGTGGTCATTTGATTGTATGGGAAGTCAGACAGACAGCACTGAATGCCGTTAGCACAGCTCGTTTCACATTTTCCATGCTTCATCCAGGTGCTCACAAGTACAGTATTGGTTTCCCATAGGGGATTGTTGGGATAGCTCAGATCGATAATGCCGAGCTATGGTGGTTCTCCAAAGATGGTGGATAGGTATGCTTCTTGCTAACCTGCAGGGGCCTGAAGGAAACGAACTGTCAGGCGTGCACGTACTATGGCGTGATCGGAATCAAGCTGTGAGCCCCGGAGGGAACGGCAGTCTTGAACTGTAGCTCTCCACCGGCGGCTGATGGCCACGTGATCCAATTGGGTTCACGGTTGATTTGCAGTTGGTGGCCGCCAGGTTACGCGATGCGAACATGCTGAAGGTTCGTGCTGGCCAGAAACAATTCATGATCAGCACACAATTGGAGTTGACCTCCGTTGTCTGTGCGACGAGCATCCACTTCGAACCGACTACCCAAACGTGATTCCAAGGGGCTCGGACGAACGACTTGGACATTCATATCACCCGCAAGGCCTATAATCTCAGCATCAGAACTGCAGTCTGTTGGGGCATAAGCTGACACTACAAACAGGCAACGCTTTTTATGCCGAGTGGAGTTGAGCTTGACTGAGATAGATAACCGGACGGTGCAAAGACGACTGTACACTGGGATCCAATCCAGCACAGCGCGTTCAGCTCTGGGGGTGAATGCAACTCCCATGCTATATATTCCACAAGTCATCGCTTCTGGTACCCCAGACACACGGAGGGAGTAATGCGAAAGAACTGAGTTTGTCCTGAGATGAATAACCATGGTTGGGTCTTACATGTGTGTTTCGGAGACACAGGATACATCAATTTTAAAGGAGTATAGGGTTTCAGGGAGCATTGCTTGTTTGCCAATTTGACAAGGATTTATAAGGGTGTTATTTTGTTTACTACTGATAGGCCGCAGCCATAAGGTCCATCGATTAGATAACTGACAGTCAAATGACCCAGCAACGTTAGCTTGTGTGGTGGGAAGGGGTTGGGGACGGACATCGGTGGACACTGTGCGAGAAAATGATACTTCCCGGTTTTCGAGGCCGACGAAAGTGATGTGACTGAGGTACCCCAACTTGGAACCTTGACTCAAAAATCTGACCCAAAAGGCAGTCGGAGAATGTAGGCTTTTGTACGGGGACCCTGGCCCTAGCCTCCGACTCAAAAGTCTAACCCGCGTGGCAGCAGGCCCCGTCCGGACCCGATGACTCAATTGTTTGACGTGCTCGGCTGCAGACGGTTGGCTTAACCCAAGGGCGCAGGGAGTAAGGCGTTACTGTCTCACTCCCGAGGCGGCTGCACGCAGCAGGTGCCTCTTGAGCGCCACTGGACTCTGGTTTTAAAACTATATCGACCATACTGAATAATGCGCTGGCGGTCACTGTCAACCGTTGGGCGATCACAGTGTGAGATTTTCAGGGCTAACCTTTTCTAACCCGTCCTTTCTTGAAGAAAATCGGCATCGTCGCTTCCATGAATATGAACGCGCTGGTCGCCTGAGGGAAACGTCTTACTGCCTTCAGGCTCCTAACGCAGAGGACAGTACGACTTCACCCCCAGGCCGCCTCGTATCACAATTACTAGTGGTACGAGGTCTCGCTGCTCTTGGTATGACTTCTCGCCTTTGGCCTTTTTCGGGATGGTTGAACCTTATGGAACGAAGTTCCAACCACTGTAGCCCACGGGATCATTACAGCACTCAAGCCCGACCACCATGCCAAAGTGGCAGCTTTAGGTCGGGATCGCTCGGTGTCATCAGCCGCGTCGCCGTACTGCTACCTACAGCAGGGCGGGTTAGCGAAAACAGACTAGTACTGAAGCCTTCCTTCTCTTTCACACACCTTTCCTTCCTCTCCCCCACTCCATTATTAACTTAGTCCTTGTAAGCCCACCCGTTAGGGCTGACAAACCAGTTCGTCTTGCATCAGTTTTGGCCACAAAATCTGGGCGTCACCCTAAGCTGACAACCTCAGACATCTCGAAACCCATTTTCAAGCCTCAACGCCCAGCCTATCTGGCTGCTTTTAATGTTCACACTCTGAAGCAAGTAGGACAACGCACTGTTCTTGCTTGAGACGGGCAGATGACGAAGTCAGATGAATTTATCATAACCATCTTCCGCCAGATGTGAATTCGTGGTGGAACGAGATTGCTGAGAGTTTTGCCTATGGCATGGCGCTACCAGGCCCACTCAAGCACTGGATATCAGACAGAACATTGGCACTGCTTGAATTTGGGAGAAACTTTTCAATATTCTACCGCACTTTCCTTGCAAAATACCGTACAATCCTATCGACCGGGGACTGCCAATGACGAGCCAAGACAAATCAATGAAATGGAACTAACTCGCCGTAATTTGGGAGGTGCATGATACTGAGAAAACATGACTCACTGATACGAAAGGCGTAAAAGATGAAAGTAATTCCCGAACATTCGATATTGAAAACGTACCGGCAAATGAAGGATGATTTGGTTGGCGACGGAAAAGGTCCTTTTGATTGTCGGAAAATCGACAAATCCAGTAGCCCACCAGAAACAGAAGCACGGCGAGAATGTTCAAAGCCCAGTGCTGGTAGATCGGTACACCAGTAGGTGTGAACAGGTTCCCAAGGTCTGGTTTCGGCAACATGTATGCCGCACCCAAGATATACACGAAAGGGATCATCAGCGCCCCCAAAATCGTGTAGTATCCGAATCCTTCGTGACGAACCTCGAAGGATGTTGTGAATGTATGCTATCGAAAAAAATGGGTGGAAATAATGAAAATGACGTAACTGGGGGATAAAGAGATTAGAGCTGCATAAGGCAGTCGTTCACACCCTTCCGGTGCTAACTGCCATGCCACCCGAAGGAAGCACGAGGACTGGGATACTGCCAGGTTGCCCAAGCCTAGACAGGCGAAATCGAGAGGTAGAGGTCGGGTTCGAATCACGGACCTTTCGGTCAGTAAAATGGCGCTCTAACCACTGAGCTATCTCGCATAAGTCAGTTCAAGCTGGGATACGGCCAAGTCTGATAGGCGCAATCCCAGACAGTGCAGTGTGCGAAATTTGCCGATTCACCACTCCATTTTCTTTGACGGGATTGTTCCTTCTAACGTAAATGCTCACCACCTGGATCAACCTGACAGCAGCTGATCCAGTATTGCAGGGGCTAAATTTACATCCAGGGGCGTAGGAAGCAACGCGGTGTGCTATGACGAAGTCTCAGTAATCAAGCCATTAGGAACCAACTAACCGATCCAATTGCTAGTGAAACGGACGAGATGGCTCAGTAGCTAGAGCGCGAATTTACTGACCGGAAGATGCGTGGTTCGAACCCGACCTCTGCCTCTCAACTTCCCCTGTCTAGGCTTGGGCAACCTGGCAGTATCCCAGCCCTCGTGCTTCTTTCTGGTAGCATGGCAGTTGGGCACCGAATGGGTGCTACAGCTGAACGAAACGGACCACCGAAGTACGGCACAGTTAAGGGTATTAGCAAAACATCTCGGCTAAATACGGCCATTTCGCAATGAATCTCCAAGGAGTCCAAAAACCCTCTCAACGACAGTTTAAAAAAATCAGATTGAAGGCCTAGACTAGCATCCTCCTAACCCCAAAAACTTCTCACTATCAATGCTTTGTGGCCACTAGGTGACGGACCAACACTAATAATATGGACAGTGTCGGCAAAATGAATATTAAGGCCAAGTACTCAGTCCGTACGGATAGCTGCGAACAAATACATACGCCAGTAAGGCGACGAGAATCAGGCTGTTACTGTTTGAACTGCTATTAATGAATATTGCGAAGAGGCAACGATGAACAGAATGCTCACCTCGAAGGCCATAAAGTCGGCAACCCAGATGAGATGTAGGGCGACTAGAAGAACCAATGCCAGGCTCACACGTCCGTACTGCTCCCATTGCACGCATAGACAAGTGGCTTCCGCAAGCAGCAAGCCAATTATTCCGGGTCGATAGATGATTATCTTCCAGTCCAATCCGAACCAACGGGGACGTAAAGGACGTCCAATCCAGAAATCAACCAGGAATTTACCTAATAGAATGAAGTGTGTAAAGCAGGACAGTATAAGAACGTCTCAGTTGTTTTACATAAAAATAAAGTCGAGTATCCGAGGTTGCTTGAGGCACAACTGCCAAGAAAACCGTAGAGGGCAAAAGGAACTGAACGCTGGTAAGTGGGGAGCCGCTCACCTCGCAAAGCGCCCCTCACCTAGTCTTGTGTTGGACGAAGACGATCCAGGAACAGTCAGTCCATGAGTTGATAACAAACTATGAAAATCCTTAACAGTCAACATAGCTGCGCTGGTACCTGTCGTCGACACGGATGGGAACCCGAGATGAGACAAACTAATGGCTATTGGCCCTACAGATAGGGCTGCCACGCACTCAATGACGGTTCTGCACCAAAACTATCGTCTTCACTGCGTAGCTCCCAGTCCCTATCATACAAGTCAATCAGAACCGTCGGGCGTCAACGAATTGATTGGGCCCTTAGCCCTTCATCCTCGGTGAACGAAGCTGTAGCGACCAGAAACACTGCCATTCGGTACAAGCGTTTTAGCTGAAAAACTGAAGCGAGCTCTCCAAAGGGGACAGGAGGACAGTCGCCCGCTCAAATCAACAGGCTTATCGAACAACAAAGATAAGCTATTCCGAATGAAAAGCAGCAATGTTTCAATGTCCTGGAGCAAACGGCTCAAGTTCGGAAAGCTCATGATGAGACGAACTGAAGTAAGTAGTGAGGGAAGCGACTTATTGGGAACCAATACAATGAATTGCCCATGAAGGATTCGTGTGACAATGACATCAAAACTTACATTTTTCTCCTTTCCATGGCCGAGTAGACCATTTCTAAGAGAGACCCGAAAGCAGACTGCTCGATAACTCTCGTTTTATATTGTATCAAGTTCTTTGGGTTGGCCTGGATATACAACACTTACTTCTTGGTCTAAGTCGGAAAGATTTGTGAAGATTACTATGACGGAATCCAACAGCCGACCTGAAAGCGCCCATCTGCAGTCTGAACCCTAGTCGTCGAAATGGTAATCTGGGATCTAATCCAGGGCCAACCGCTGGACGATACGCGATTAGTTTGTAGGGGTATATTTACCCGTTTGTTCCAACTGGCTACTGCTCACAACTCCGTGAAATGGAAGCCCAAGGAAAGGGTCCGCTAAAACTTTAGACACACAATCGCACATCTCACGGGACCTCTTTTCAAATGGTCACAGCGGGGACTTCAACCGGAGCGTATCGCTAGCATTAGGTGCTGTGGCGATCCACTATGCACATCGAATTACTGTCTGTCGAAAACAGCGATACTTTTCGCACCCAGTTTCGAGTGGCCCAGATAGAGAGATGGCCAATGGTTGACTTGATAGGAGGTTACGAAGGCGATCGCAAATGTCTGGGTGCTATCGGTTCAACGCGTCCTCTAGGATGAGGTTGGCGTGGCGCTTTCTGTATACCTGGCTATAGACGATGCAATATATAGCAGCTAACCTAGGTCAACCGCGTTCTTGTCAATTCCCATCCGGTTTGTCAGAATGAGTGTCTGGAGGTGCATTCACACCGAAATGCTTGCAGTCGACCAGTACTTCTCCCTCTTTTGTTTCACAGAAAAGCCATGGTTGTATAGCAGTGAAACATCAGTGTTCAAGACGGATATTGTGCTGTCTCAATTGATTATAAAAACCTGAAATTTTACAACAAATATTATGACTGCATCCTGGTGAAGCCACCAGAATTGAAACTGTTCCAAATCCCAATGAGAAATGGGACAGGATTATGAAAGAGCCAGAGCTCAACTCGCCAACTAGGGACCACACGAATCAGTTGAACGTGAGAATTCACGAAGAAATCGGTCATCATTTGAAGCGAAATTCGAAATTGCGCACACATTCAGTGCTGCGAGAATAAAAACGTGATACTCGCTGTCACCAAACGAATGATACGTGAGTTACAGAAATCAATCGCGAAGTATCTATCAGAACTGGTCGAAAGAGAGATAGTCATTCGGTTGCTTGCAGCCTCCTTTGCATGCGAGACCGGAGCTGCGCTTTTGCTGAAGTTCATCAGTTTGAAAATTCGAAGAAACTTGCCAGACGGTGATTTTGCCTGAAATATAATAGCCGTGTCAGCCAAGAATCCGCTTGATTTTTTCGGATATCTCGCTGCGTTTTGCAGTTGTACTCAAACCAGATGGAATTCGATGGTACGCTTTCCCCTTGGACCTTCACTGCTGGGCGACGTTTCCCACTGACACATCATGCAACATTCATTGAGGTCTTTTGTTTGGCATCAATCAATCTGTTCAGCTGTAACACCCTTTCGGTGCCCAGCTGCCATGCCACCCAAGGGAAGCACGGATACTAGGATTCTGCCAGGTTGCCCAAGCCTAGACAGGGGAAGTCGAGAGGCAGAGCGGGTCGGGTTCGAACCACGGACCTTTCGGTCAGTAGATTCGCTCTCTAACCACTTGAGCCATCTCGCCCATCTTGGCAACATGAAAGCTACTCACCTGTATTCCCTTCCGGCGCACACTGAGAGCGCGGTAGTCGGCGTGAAGTAAAGTAGGTGGCGACTGCAGCAACCGTGGCGATTTGTCCCGTAGCAGCCAACAAACCTAACCAATGCTTGGGAAACATCACGCTGGGTCTCAATGCGTCTAGTTGAGTAAATCGACCGAACTGAGCCACCGCGTAGATTGCGACGAACAGAAGGAGAGCGAACAGACCTGAACATGTAGCAGAAATGGAAAGTGTGTATAAACATATGAGACACATTGTATATATACAAGTACCTTTTCGTGTTAAAATTTCCACATTTTGAAAAAAATGCTGCTGTACGGTTCATACAGCTTCATGGAAAGGAACCACCGTCGACATGTACTGTATACGCGAAAAATCTGCAGCTGGCCGCCGGTGTCTGGTGGGAATATGGGGTCGGCAATACTGAGGTATCTCGGATGGTTCTTCGGTAAAGCTACTCACCCACGGCACATTAGTCACACTCCATAGGTTAGGCTGTGTAGTCTGCACGTTAAAGGACCATCTACCTCGCAGAACTCCTTTCGCCCAGTCATGTGGACGGTGGGAATGACCCTAAGCTAGTCAGTCTACGACTTGGCGACCTTGATAAGTAGACTCAGTAGCCAGTGGGGTGCATACACTGAAGCCCCTTCTATAAATACGTAGTTAGCCGGATTTCTCCTCTGTGAGCAAGGCGCGGCATCACTAAACTTGTTGGACCGTTGATGCAAGTGCATGGGTGTCCTTCCACCCTTCACTTAAACTACTGTTCAGCTGTAATACACCCTTTCGGTGCCTAGCTGCCATGCCACCCGAAGGAAGCACGAGGGCTAGGATACTGCCAGGTTGCCCAAGCCTAGACAGGGGAAGCCGAGAGGCAGAACGGGTCGGGTTCGAACCATGGACCTTCCGGTCAGTAGATTCACGCTCTAACCACTTGAGCTATCTCGCCCCTTCACTTAACCTCTAGTGGAATAGACCAACGTGTGTGGTCTGATTCCCGACCTGAAGTGAAATGAGCTAGCAAACTGTTAGCTTACAGGCCGGAGCGAAAATCAAGTTACCGAAATTTACGATTGGGAAGTAAAGTTATTAGGGCTAATCACAGCGAACGGTCATCGTCAACACCATCACACAACTCACCATTTGCTCTATAACCCGACCGACGTGGTTCAGTGTTACCGTTCGATCGATAGCCAAAAGGAATGAGGCGAGCCGCCAAGAAGTGTAGAAACAAATAGGACAGTACAAAACCGTAACAGCGGTAGTCAAAATAGACGTGCCAACCGGTTGGCCAGAGTACACCCGCGAAAGGATATGCTGGACCCCAGAGGGCATTGACATTCATGGTGGATCCTTGTGAAGAAGCCGGTGTGAACACCCACAGGTTGAGCCACAAGACAAATGGCAAGAAGGAAACCGAAAGTAGGGCAGCCAGAAGCGGTGAAGGGCATATTGTCTCACGAAACAATGTGCCGCAGAATTCGGCACAACGACTGGGTAGTTTTCTTGCCGAACTGAAAATTTAAGCGGGCGGGGAAGCCTTCCATTATGTAAGTGAAAGTACACCGGATATCGTGATATAACGAGCAAAATATCTACGGACGTAAGTAACATTGGCGAGTATCGAGGAAATGTAACGTACAACCAGGAGCTTCAGAGGCATGGGGTAAATTGCGGCCACTGTTCTAAAATTTCGGACGCAAGGATAACGAACAGTTTGCAGCAGACCTTTTGGATCAAACCGAGAAAACCTGTCTTACCGTGTAAATTTGGCGAAGGAGCGGCTAATTATGACCAGGAGGCCTCTCCGATGGCATATGCTTCCGAATTCACCGGTGGAAAGAAAGGATGTGAGTAGTCTCAAGCAAAGGATAGACAATATCAAACGTGGTTTCCGATGAGCGACCTGTGGAGCCACTTTAACTCCATTCGATCAAGGCAGAGGGCGAACAGACGGCGACAGTACTAATGTCGTCATCATTGACAAAAACACGTGTGGGAACACCTAAGAATGCAAATAAACAATCGTTTGGCTGTTGCATGCTTCCGGTGCCTAGCGGCCATCCATCCTGGAGGCTTGATGGCTGCGATACTGCCAGGCTGCCCAAGCCCAGACAGGAGCAGTCGAAATGCTGAGGTCGGGTTCGAATCACAGACGTCCCGGTCAGAGACTTCGCGCGTTGATCACTGAGCAATCTCGACCTGCACTTTAACCACGACATCACGCGCTCAGTTAAACACGATCACGTGTGCTTCGTCATATTTTGACCACTTTGTGTGGACCTGGTATGAAGTTTTTCGGGAAGCGCATTGTTGTCTACCTACTGTATTAGTACAAGAAATCGTTCGTTCAGCTGTAGCACACTTGCGGTGCCTAACTGCCATGCCACCCGAAGGAAGCACGAGGGCTAGGATACTGCCAGGTTGCCCAAACCTAGACAGGGGAAGTTGAGAGGCAGAGCGGGTCGGGTTCGAACCATGGACCTTCCGGCCAGTAAATTCGCGCTCTAACCACTTGGACCATCCCGACCCAGATCCAAGATCCCATTTGAAATCAACGTTAATTGACCAGGGTGTATAGAAGCCAACATAATCCCATGATTTAAGGTTTGTACCACTTTGTCATTTTGTCATCGTATTCATAGTACCACATTTATTGATAAACTTCTACTTGAACGACTCGACTTTCGGGAGTTTTGCGTGTAATCCCAGGTGACTCAGCTGATTGCTAGACAAGACAACCAAGACTCGGCACGTCGTGAAGTTCAGTCCTATCAGATGGGTGAATTCCGGATCGTAGTAGGAACAGCTACGGAGTTGAACCTGATGGTACCTATGCTCGATAGATCGGCCGCCTAAATTACTAATAAGCCAAATCCGGTTTGATTTGTTTTGGCCACTTTGAGGTACCGTCGCTGGAACCGGAGTTCAAAGTACTGGCGTGTTGTTAGTCGCAGATCTCTATGTAGACAAAAAAACTCGGATATACTGAGTGAGCTGCTGGCAAATAAAAATATACCATTAAACCGGTACAACAAACAAGTGCATCAGTGACTGCAATTCAAAGATCCCGTAGTTTTAGCAAAATTAAGACAGTGGACTTGAGAACACAGTAGATACAAAGCAACATACCACGGAGGAACTGACACATTCTGGCGACCGGTACGACTACTTGGGGTAATCGCTGGAAAACCTTCAGTGTGATTCAGCTGGCGGACGGATGAGGGTCGACCGCGTTTGGGCCCAGAGACATCCGAAACACGTTTTCGAGTGGCGGCTTGGCGGGAAGATCCTCTGGATGAAGAGCTCGATGAGCTTGATGACAGGCGACGCCCAACTTTTGAATCTGAGGCAGGGGCTCGAGTGCCTTTTAAGCGCGTTCCCACGCTCGATCGAGACCGTGATGGTGTTCGGCCACGAGGCTTGGGAGTGGCCCGTCCAACGGACTTGCTTCTTTTGCGTTCAGCCACCTTCAAATTTGGAAAATGAAATGAAGGTGAGTAATTCACCTAAGATTTCTACGTGGAAAACTCCAATACGGCGTGTTATCTGGTTTCGATCATGACAGTAAAGACAACAATGAAAAACTCGATCTCTCTCAGACATTTTGAGTTTTTGAATCTTTAAGACTACATGAGTACGAGCTAAGGCACTCAGCTCCCCAGAATAGCTGCCAATCAGGCTCCTATCGTTGAGTTAATACCAAAAAAACAGTGAAAAGTCCAACCTATTCACAGACAGCAACATTAAGGACTTTCGAAGTATGAAGCCGAACCACTGCGGAAGATAGTGTGCGCGTGAGAGACAGCAGACTTCGAGAGCCACTTGGAATTATGGGTGTAGCTGACGCAGAATCGTTTACGGGGCTAAAAGCTGATGTTCATGGGCCCTGGGAGAGGCATCAAAATATACACATGGCTACATAATGCCTTAATAACCTGCTACGTAGGATGATGGATTCCGGTTATTTGAGGCAGACGACTCGTTAGGCTACATGATCACTGTCGGATCAGAAAAATGCGAGCCTGGCCGGATTTTCACCTGAGAAACAATGTATAAGAGGTGTCTGTAGATGGCACTTTTGGTCGAATCTGCATGCACAGCTCCAGCTCACAACTGAAAAGAGGAACGCCAGTAGATAATATACAACGGCACAAACAGACCCCAAAAAAGCAGTCTACAGGTGTTCCGTAGTGGACTCAACTATCATTTGCATATCTGGGGCGCCAGTATGATACTCACGAAATATTTCAGTTCGGTTCTGTAAAGGTTTTGCGAGTTAGAGGATGGAACACGTGCAGCAGCTTCGTATAAAACGAAACGCCACGGGCAGTACCCAAGATCAACCTGGCAGAAAACTTTCGTGCCACGTGACGCCAGCAGGTGAGCCCCCCCCCACAATCATAGTGCGCATATCCGGAACAACACACTAACCAGTGTTTATCTTTGATTCCTCACCTGCTTCATCTCCCACAACAATCCCCATCATTAGTACTCTATCAAAGGGTTCATCCTGTAGGGCTGATACCTTTTCCATGTTGTTCACCGCGCGTCAGTCAGCATCAGCAGTCTCGGACATTTAAAAGCAGCCACACGGACCGTGTCAGCAAACCCGTAACAGGACAATTAGAAAGCGAGTTTTCGGTTGTGGAACGGGGACTTCTATTGAAGAATGTGTCCAGCACCAGGAGCGGCTTTGGTTAGGCCATGTATTGTGTATGTCGAACCATTGTTTGAAAAAGAGATCGCTGTTTTCTGTGCCCTATTCGGAATGACGGAAGCAGAGAGGTGGCCAATCCTTGACCTGGCAGAGGGGTATGAAGAGTAAAAAAGTCTGAGCCCAGTCAGTGCGACTCGCTTTCCACGATGGGGATTGCGTGATCCCTACTGCGTCTGAGTAGAGACGCTGCAACATATGGCTTCTAACCGATGTAAATGGTGTTCTTGTTGTCAGTTTCTATCCAGATTACTTGAATGAACGTCTGGAGGCTCGGGCAACTCGAAACGATCGTGGTAGGCTAGCTCTAAGTAGATTCCCAATCAACTAATTTTCTTTTCGAAATAAGGCTTCCAAATCAATCATGGTTGTACGGCAGGGGAGCATCGGTGTTGAACACTGATGTTGCGCTGTCGATGATGTCGAAACCAGCGATGCTCAGCCTTGCAGACCAAATGCCCCATTGCTCGGTTCGATAGCGATACCTCCGCGATTGCTTGTGCTGGACTGGTCCGGTGGATGTACTCGTGGTTAACTCGGAAATATTAAGTTCCACACAACGAATCGAGCTCGAACCTACAAAACAATCACCGTGGTCCCGGCAATATCATATAGTCTGTAGGAACCTGTAAGTGCACTGTCCGGGCGAGCTAAAGGCCTGGATACGGTCGTAGTTACGATGGTTGTGCATGTGCGACGGCCAGATTACGTACTGGGCTCAGTAGGCATGGATGATGGTGAGCGTCTGTTGCAGTTATTCTCTAACAGAAGTGCATTAATCCATCGCCAACCTCGGACCTGACCTCAACCAACGCTGAAGACAGCATATGTGCATTCGTTTATTGCTATTTTCCGAGTGTCCTTCGGCAATGTGAATAGCTCACAGATCTTGCCCAGTCAGTCCACCTTCACGTGAAGCCCTGCTAGAAAACAGTTTGTGCAACCATGCAGGATCCTTGATACTTAGCTTTTGGTACGGTAAAGCCACCTACATTGAAGCACTGGATCCCGCACAAGAACTTCGTTCTATCCGAATCCCGGAGACCTATTACAGTTTGCCGATGGAATGATGCGATTCAAGTGGCTATTTGGGGACAATTTAGAATGAGTATCGGTGTTGACTGAAAACAGCGATGGATCGAAAAGGCTGTTGAAGCTCAGCGAGTAAAAAATCCTGGGGACGTCCGGAGGAAGTTGCTGTTGTCCGTGGAACAGCAACGATTATATCAAACTAAAAAAACCCAGGCCTTTCACATTTCTGACAAACCGGCCAACCACTGGTTTCTCACGCAGCCCGTCCCAACCTAAAGCTGCCATCTTTTTGTGGTAGTCAGGCTTTGGTCCTCCAGTGATCCCGCGCTATACTGAAAGGAACCCAGTTCTTGAGGTTCAACCATTCCAGGAAGGCCGACGCAGAGCAGCCTGATGAAGAACAGTAACTGGCCGCATTGCGACAAGGAGTAATGCGAGGCGGTCTTGGGGGTAGGGTCGTACTGCCCTCTGCGATGTGAGTGTGAAGGCAGTAAGGCGTCCGGAATATCCATATTTATGGAAGCAGCGATGCCGCCTTCCCTTGAGGAAGGATAGATTGGAAAATGTCAACCTGAAAAACCGCACAATCCCATGGCCCAACGACTGGCCATGACCGCCGAGGAAGCACTTAATAAGGCCAGAATACTTTGAAAACCAGAGTCTAGGGCTGCCCAAAAAACACCTAATCGTTCAGCTGTAACACCCTTTCGGTGCCTAGCTGCCATGCCACCCGAGGGAAGCACGAGGGCTGGGATACTGCCAGGTTGCCCAAGCCTAGACAGAGGAAGTCGAGAGGCAGAGGTCGGGTTCGAACCACGGACCTTCCGGTCAGTAAATTCGCGCTCTAATCACTTGCGCCATCTCGCCTGCATCATTATCAGCTGCAAGAATCGAGTACTTGTCGTACGGTGGTTATACCTGCTAGGTAGCTGCATATTAGAGGTGGTATCTCATATAAGTGACACGCAAATAGTGAACTTTAAAGTGGGTAGATTGGAAAGGGAGCTAGGATTGAAGGCAATAGCTTGGATGCAAGATCGTCAGTGAGGGCGCAGCTGGGCCATGTCTGTCAATGCCTTTATGATATGTCCCATGTCGGGGTCCGTATCCAGGACGATGGCAATGGCTAACGCAAGTGGGTTCGCTGGTAATGGCTTTTATATGTCGCTGCCAAGTCACTGACACCCCCTGTCTCGTTTCCACCCTTCGCGTGGATGCGCGGAAAAGACTCTTCGAGGAAGTCAATCGACTGGCATAAAAAACCGTTCAGCTGTAGCACCCTTTCGGTGCCTAACTGTCATGTCACCAGGAAGCACGAGGGTTAGGGTACTGCCAGGTTACCCAAGCCTAGACAGGGGAAGTCGGGACGCAGAGACCCGGTTCGAACGACGGACCTTACAGTCAGTAACCACAGCCATCTCGGTTGAAGACTGGAAGAGCAGTGTGGTCAGTTCATCTATCTAACCAGAAACACATCTGACGCACTTCAGCACTGTTGATCCGGTGTTCCCATCAGACTCAGGCAATGCTTCCGAAGACGTCGACGGTCAAACACTGAGTCTTTTGACGTCCTCAGTGCGCAGCAGCCAAGTCACTGACCCTCGTAGTGATAAGGAGCTCACCGCGGCATTGTAAACTCGATCAATGACGGATAAGCTGATGTCACACCTACGCCACAGGTGAAGCAGGTTCACTGGCCTTTCCCAACCGGGTGGAAATAACATATTTCGAGAGACCACCAGAACTGATACGGCTGCCCAGTTGTCTACTACCTCAATCGGCTCGCCCGAAAGCGCGAGGTTGGGCTTCCCCGTTTTGCGATAGCACTTTATACCTTTCACGTGTAAAGCACATATCAAACCATGATCAAGAATTAGTTGGACTATTTAATGTTGTCTGCATTACATTGGCGGCAGACTCAAGAGGAGCTACGCCGTCTGCGTACTCAATCGTTCAGCTGTAACACCCTCCCGGTGCCTAGCTGCCATGCCGACCGAAGGAAGCACGAGGGCTGAGATACTGCCAGGTTGCCCAAGCCTAGACAGGGGAAGTTGAGAGGCGGAGGTGGGGTTCGAACCACGGACCTTCCGGTCAGTAAATTCGCCCTCTAACCACTTGAGCCATCTCGCCCCCGCACTCAATATCTGAGAGCGGATGCCCCGACAGCACTTCGGCCCCACAGGCATCATAGGCTGATAGTGAATCTTCCAGAATCGTATCACTGACGAAGTTGAAGAGGAAAGGTGAAAGATGACAGCCTTGCCTGACACCACTTGGTGTGGTGAACTCAGGCGAGAGCTTCCAGTAGACCGTCACGCATTAGCGGGAGTTGGCTTACAGCGCCTCATGGAGGGTAAAAAAAATTTGCTCCACAGACTGCCATAGTTCCCGACAGTGCACAGACAAAGGCAGCTTTGAGTTCAAGGAAAACCACCATTGTTGGTTGCTGAAGACAATGTCGCTGTTCTCGAATCCGTCGGAGGGTGATAATGCAATTGATGCGTCCTCTTGCAGGTTCTCATGGATCTCTCTCCCTGTGTTCAGGCAGATTTCAAAGAGCAACACCAGAGACCATCTAATAAACGATAATATTCGTTCAGCTGTAACACTCTTTCGGCGCCTAGTTGCCATGCCACCCGAAGGAACCACGAGGGCTGGGGTACTCTCAGGTTGCCTAGACGGGAAGTCGAGATGCGAAATTCGGGTTCGAACGACGGGCCCTCTGGTCGGTACATCCGCGCTCCAACTACCGGGCTATCTCGCAGCTTTGATGCCACAGCTACCAGGCTGATGCCAGGGTGGTTTAAACACAACGTCCAGGTATCTTTGAAGAGGATAGGAATAACTGTCCACACGCCTCATTCAGCAGACACTTTATCTTCATTTAATATCTCACAAACAATCATTTTTAGATGGATCACCATGGATTTTCCGCCTTCTTTGAAGAGGGCTGGATACAAACCGTTTGGTCCTGGTGCCTTCTCACGTTTTAGTAAAGAATTTCGTATGTCACTTCTAACGGGCGATTCAGGTTTATATTACATTTGCCCGTATGGATTATCTCCAGGGCCTGTTGCAGGAAACCAGTTAAACTGTTCCTCGAAGTTTTCAGTCCATCTTCTCAGTCGATGTTTTTGAGAGTGAATCATTGAGTAGCCTTTTTCACTGATCACTGCTTTCCTAGGGTGAGTCGATCGATCGAGTTGATACACAGCACGGCTGCTTCCGTTAGCAAAGCTTTCTCTCCTGAACTTTCGATGTCCACCGGAGCCCTCGTTCTTATCTTGGGCTCTTCCCTGTTTGTCGTTCCAGAGATTTGCGTGTGCCGACGTGCTCGCCTGCTGGTATGGATTTCTTGGCATTAATCGTGCATGGCGACCGCGACGACATCCAGTGGACGAATCGGGGAAGTCGAGCAGACAGCCCTGAGCGTCGCTAGCATGGCACCTTTCACATTTTGCCATGCTTCATGCATGTGCTCACTACCAGTACAGTATTGGCTTACTGTGGAGAGCTTTTATACTGGCTCACATCGACATTGTTGAGCTATGGTAGTTCTTCGAAGATGGTGGGTTGGCATGTTTCCTGCTGGCTTGCGAGGGCCTCAGGCGTGCTCGCACCATGTGCCCCGGAAGGAACGGCAGTCCTGAACCGTAGCTCTCTACCGATGGCTGATGACCAAGCGATCAAACCTGGTCCACGGTTGATTTGCAGTTGGTGGCCGCCAGGTTACGCGATACGCACGTTTATGCTGAAAGTTCGTACTGGCCAGAAACAGTTCGTGATCAGCACACAGCTGGACGAGTCGATCCCCGTTGTCTGTGCAACGAGCATCCACTCCGAATCGACTATCCAAATGTGATTCCAGGGAGCTCAGACGATCGACTTGGGCATTCATATCGCCCCCGAGGCCCATAATCTCTGCTTGGCGAAAAAGCCTGGACAACTCGATAGAAAATATCCTTCTCGGCGTCAGGACTACAGTCCAACACTACAAACAGGCAACGCTTTTTATGCCGAGGGGAGTTGACCCTGATTAAGCGGACGCAAAGACGACTGTCCATTGGGAGCAAATCCAGCAAAGCGCGTTCAGCTGTGGGGGTGAATGCAACTCCCATGCCATATATTCCACGAGTCATCGCTTCTGGATCACTGGACACACGGAGGGAGGAATGCGAAAGAACTGAGTTTGTCCTTGGCGTTCTGAGATGCAGAAACACGTTCGAGTCTTGGAGGCTGTTTCGGAGACACAGCATAAATAAATTTTAAGGGAGTACAAGAATTTAGCGAGCATTGCCTGTTTGCCAAATTGACAAAATACAGACGTTAAAAGCTTTCATATAGAAAGGATCCCGTGGATTTAGCAAGGTGTTATTTTGTTGTTAATGGGCAGCGAGAAGCATAAGGCCTTTCGGTCAGATAACTGACGGTCAAATGATTTAGTGACGTTTGGGTGTGGTGGGAAAGACTCAGAAGTCCGAACCACGAAGCAGTGGACAGTAGAGTATTCTTTGGGGACCCTGCCAGGGGTCGATGACACAACAGTCTGACCTGTTCGGTTGTAGGGTTTGACCTAACCCGAGGGTGCAGAGAGTAAGACATTACTGTCTCACCTCTGAAGCGGCTGCACGCAGCAGGTGCCTTTTGAGGATTCTTTGACTCTGAAAGTACTCAGAGTGTATTGAGTAATGCGCCGTCGCGCACGTTATCCGTTGGGCCATCAAAGCTTGGGGGTTTTAGGGCCGACCTTCCTAACCCGTCCTTCCTCGGGGGAGGCAGCATCGCTGCTTCCATGAATATGGACATGCTGGTCGCGTGGGGGAAACACCTTCGTGCCTCCACGCTCCCATCGCAGAGGTCAGTACGTCTTTACCCCTTGATCATCTCGGAGCACGGTTACTAGTAGCACGAGGTGTCGCTGCTCACGTGGTTCAGTCAAGGCCGGTGGGGTGAGATGGCTCAAGTGGTTAGAGCGCGAATTTACTGACCGAAAGGTCTGTGGTTCGAACCCGGCCGCTGCCTCTCGACTTCCCCTGTCTAGGCTTGGGCAACCTGGCAGTATCCCAGCCCTCGTGCTTCCCTCGGGTGGCATGGCAGCTAGGCACCGAAAGGGTGTTACAGCTGAACAGACCGATGGCCATCATCTGCTGAGGTGCTGCTTAGGAGGACGTATAGAATCTAGTCGTCTGAAAACCCACCTGGATGCTGGTTAATGACCAGTTATGAATGGTCAGCTTGTGAATTCGTCGCCTAATAAACAATACACTTAGTCAAGCATGATGGTGGAATAGCTTAGCTTTTAATGCTCTTGAACGAGAAAACGGAACCGCTGGACGTCAACCAGAAATTAAAGAACCCTCTGGAACTGTTGGAATAGTTAATAAGGGAACTGGAGTGTCGCCTGTTGAAGTACGAGCGAGGAGCCTGGGCGCAGCGTGCTCCCAATACGGACCATCGATCTATCATCGTCAGCATGATAGTTAATGAATCGTTTGAATGTCTCCGTGGTATAATCCGTACCGAGTACCTCTTGGCCATACACAGGAGTACACATCGGGCCTTTTGATTGCGAGTTCACGTTTTTCAAACTGACGAGCTCGATGTTAGCTGTTAGATTGGACGGTGACTCCCATAAATTATGTATCGAGAGGACGATAGATTCAAATGAAATCCGGTTAATGAAGGACACGGAATACAGACAGCGAAAAGACATAAGTGACGATGGTTTCAGTAGCCCATTGACACCGAATTGCGTAATTCCACGAGCTTTACTGCGCGACATACGCACCATACGATAAAGAGAGCAAGCAACATCAGTATCAGTGCCAACAACAGCCCGCTCTCTTTATAGGAAACACCAGCTAAGAGCACTCCGGCTTGTGTGGAGTTTCGAGGTGACGAAGAGTAACCAATATAGTAATACAGTTGTCACCCTTGGGTGCACAGTTACCGTGTAACGCGGGGGTGGAAAGAGCGAGGTAATGTCACGTTGCCCAAACGTAGGCAGTGGCAACCAGAAAGCTAGTTGGCTCGAACCACAGACCCTCGGGTCAGCAGTCTCAAACTTTGGACTGTTTTTTCAATCCACCGTACCATCCGTGAAGAAATAGTGGCGAGTTGAAAGCGCGTATCACGAAGCATGCTTAGCAGCCAACGAAACGAGCTTAATTGTCCATCCTATGACGCGCAATCTTAGATGTACTCCACTGAGTTCCGGATAACAAGATTCGGCTGACCAACATACCCCGAATCCTCTATCACTACTTAGACAGCCTGTGGGCTCTCATCTAGCACTCAATTCTTCTTTGAAATACATTCAGACACATTGTTAGAGCGTCAACGGGGGAATATTTATTTTCTTCATATTCACACCACTCTCGTTTGAACGGTCGTCCTCCTGTCCTGGCGTAATTATTCCGGTGAGTCCACACCAAAGGGAAGCACTGGACTCGAGTTTCGCTC
>CM030374.1:27471273-27576273 GCA_003604175.2 Clonorchis sinensis
CACACTTGAGCGATGTGATTGGTGTGCCCGACCCATCGAACGACGACCCAGTAACTGTCCTGGTTGTGACGATCGATTGACCCGCCAGTCAGGACTTCCCAGTCAGGTAGTCTGACACACGCTTGAAACCCAATGGGCGATATTTTGGTTGCATTTGGGGTTTTGCGGAGTGTGAACACGTTCGCTTGTTCAGACGTAAAAATTCAGCTATCCCGCAAAAACCCAAATATTTATTTCCATTTTTATTGTTTTCCATCGGGGACAGACAATGGAAGTTGCCACAGCCAACTATGAAACATGACATTATAGTCCTTTGAAACTTCCGCAGACTAACATGGTTTGGCCAATGATATTTAAAAAGAGAATTACGGGAGATAATAGGGTGACTTTTTATTTCTCTTAGCGTCACACTTGTCCATAAGCCCAGGAAATTGTAGCTCAGAAGACTATCGGAGGTTGCGGTCGCAGGGGTAGGATTATTCCGCCAAACTTCACAGCCGAGCTATATTTGGGCAATATTACTACTACTAATAATAATAGTAACAGGTCCCCAAGTAGGGGTACCTCCTTGAGTTGGTCAACTTTCCTTGGACAGATTGAACTTCATCAGCATCATCATCGTCAGCTGTACGAACCGCGTACTTGTCGTACAGTGGTTGTAGCTGCCACAGTTTCGTTCACCGATGATTTGGGGAGGTGAAGTAGGTAGCTGCGCATTGGAGGCGCGAGCTGATAAATTGGTGCGTAAATACACCACTGTCAATGGACTGTTAATTGGGGGATTGGGAAGGGAGCTATGCATTGAAGGTGATAACTTGGATGCACGCGCACCATTAAGGGCACGACTGGGCCATGTCTGACAATGTCTCTAACCATTGATGTGGTTTGACGTCCTCGGCGCGCAGCGGCCAGGTAACCTGAAGCGTCTCCAACCCAACACAGGGCACACGCGAACCCCATCATGGAAGGCGTATTGAGTCGACAGTACCCAGGCGTTCCGCAATTCCTTTCCCTCTGACAGGTCAACGACTAAGGAGTCATCCATCAATTCCGCTTTCGTTCCACTACAAACGAGATTGCAACACAGATGAAAGTGTCAGCTTCTACACGAGTATTACCAAGTTGAACAAGCATCCGCAACCGAGTAATGTTTGTGGTGGTGCAAAAGCGGCTTCATGTACGGCGTTTCATAGATGTAGTCCTCTTATGGAGGGTGCCCTGGAAGACAACGGTTCCAACCACTCAACGTCAACATTCAAGGACTGTGCCGAGAGTATCTCCCTCCCGAACGAAACAGATTACCAGATCCACCCTTCAACCAAACACAAATGGGTAACAACAACCGAAGAGTACTTTGAAATTAGTAACTAGTCATGACCCACATGGGATCAGTGGAATTGGACTCAGGAAAGAACGAAGACACTGGTCATTGCAAAACTTCGCATGCAATGAACTCACAAAATGACCACAACCTGTGAACGACGTTTGCTTCTGGGAGGTTGCCTGCCAAAAAGCAGGCTGGCTCAGTGGTCAGAGCGCGAATTTACTGACAGGAAGGTCCGTGGTAACGAAGCCGACCTCTACATCTCTCCAGGCTTGGGCAACCTGGCAGTATCCCAGCCCTCGTGCTTCCCTCGGGTGGCATGGCAGCTAGGCACCGAAAGGGGGTTACAGCTGAACGATTTTTTTAGTGT
Organism: Clonorchis sinensis; assembly: GCA_003604175.2. Classification (NCBI taxonomy): domain Eukaryota; kingdom Metazoa; phylum Platyhelminthes; class Trematoda; order Opisthorchiida; family Opisthorchiidae; genus Clonorchis; species Clonorchis sinensis. The sequence continues at coordinate 27,472,968 of CM030374.1, forward strand.
TAGTACACCTATAAGCAGAATCCTTTTAAGATACCGTATGAACTATACAGGCGAGACTACGAAGTATAACCGAACGTGAAGCGAAAATGCCTTGTATGTGACCAGAATTCCGCCAAACCCTATGCTTTTGTGCAGATCTCCGTGTCACCCAGAGCTACAGACCATTACTGGATACTCCAGTCAAATAAGTCCGTAATGAACTTGTCTATTCATCCGCACCTGTCCACAATACAGCACCCGATGACACAAAACGAAACACCAACCCGTCCGATAAAACTCAAACAATCCACGGAAGCAAAGGATGGTGTACATTTTACACTGTATGTATTGGCTGCCAATTGTGGACAGAAAGGTTTATACACATACTAAAGAGTTACAAATGACATGGACAAAGTCGAATATCCATTAGGATGGATTCAATCGATCAAGGTTTGGAGGGAACTGTACAACGGAGTCATCGAGGACCGAGAACGATAGTGATGTTGAGCAGCAAGAGAGTAGACATTGAGAAAAGGGGTGAGTGACGGCAAGAAAACAGGTATCATACACAACGCTTCAATGTTCGCAAGTGGTACCTACAAAAAACCCTGACAGTATTCGAATATGACTAATATTAAATGCGGATAGAAAAATACGGGTAGTAAAAAGTCTCAGGAGATTGTATACACACACAAGCACAGGTAAGGAGGATTCAAAAGGGGTATGGACATTAAGGGAGGATTGTGGAGGAAACATTTATGATTGTTAAAATATTCTAGGAACGAGTTTGTAGGGGACTAGCTTCTTGTACATGGTCCAGCTGATTCCGTGCTTGTCCTCATTGAATCGCTCCGTTTGATGTATGCGGGACAACAGAAAAATCGTCAGAATAAGTGGATAGATCCACGGTATTGCCGACGAGAAACCTTTGGTTAGAAATAAAAAAGAAATCAGAAATCAATTGTCACAACAGGAAAACTGTGGGAGGGAATACAAGTTTACAACAATGTTTATCTGAAATGAACGAAAAAAAGTTCACTCGACCCGTAGTTGATGGGGCGAGAGAGCTCAGCGTTTAGAGCACGAATTTACAGACCAGAAGGTCCGTGGTTCGAACCCGACCTCTGCATCTCGACTTCCCCTGTCTAGGCTTTGGAAACTTGACAGTATCCCAGCCGTCGTGCTTCCTTCGGGTGGTATGCCAGCTAGGCACCAAAAGGGTGTTACAGCTGAACGATTATCGTAGTTGATGGGACTGCATTCGCACCCGCCGAACTTCTTGGGACGGGATTCACGGCGTGAGAAGCCCAGTAACCACTGACTTGTCGATGTTGATCTTTGTAAACATAACAGTCTAATGAAAAAAGCCTGTTCGAATTTCTGACAAACTAACGGAGCGACAGGATGAAAACCTAGAGGGACTGTTGAAAGCCCAAGAAGCGGAATGCATCACAGTTGAAATATTGCGAAATTACTGTACAGTGCTCAAAAGACAATCCACAACGAGAGCTCTTATCAACAAATGTGAATGACTATTGGAAACCCTGTGCTCCAATATCATTCACTATTATTTTCCGAACAATTCTCACTTGAAATAGCACAAGTGGTGAGTTGCAGATATCCTCAATAGGGTGGTGATTCCTCTTTAGAGGGAACACCTGCTAGTAAAATCGGAGCCATTTATCCGTGAGAAGTCGCTCTTACTAGGATAAGGTTTTCTTTACCAGAAGGAAAGCTGAAAAGTTCTCATTAATGTATCCATAGTTGTTAACTCGTGTGTCTAATCAATTCTTGACTATATCAATCTTGCCTGAATTGTTGGACACTTCCGGCCGACTTGCAAAGAAAAACGGAGTCGAAACTTTCGAGAAATACTCATTTGCAAATCAATTTGGTTTTTGCGAGAGACTCACCTGGAACCCAGCTGAATCCCCCGTTTGTGATGTTTTCAGGGGAAACCGGTCGTGGGCTGTCGAAGAATTTTCAGCGACCTTATGAGTAGTGCATTACGTATATACATGAGCTGAAACTTGTTCAGTGACACTGATTGCCACCTCGTTGTGATTTCGGTCGGGCCATCTTCACCATCAACATACACAAGAATTTCAACGTTGATAGTGAGGATTCACTGCCGTACTAACAGTTTATCATAAATGAGATTTAGCTGAGATTCAGTCGGTTACCCTTTAAAAAAATACGAGTTGGTATGCAAGTGAGTGTATTTCGCGAATTTCGTGTAATTTGGGGTTCAAGTGGAATATAGGGTTGACGGAAACTGCACCTCCTGCTGAAACCAGTCGCGGGGTGTCGAAGAGTCTTCGGTACCCTTAGGACCTGTGTTTAATCAAATCATTCCCCTCGAAGCCTGAAGGACCATCTGTACAAATCTAAGCGTTCTGATAGCTTGGAAAGAAACACATCCGTTAACCGCCGCATACTCGGCACCTCCAGCCAATGGCAGACAGGGACAGCCACTCCCTGAGAGTCAAGCTAACGGACTCGTACTGGCTTACCTTTGGTAGCGAACGCCCTTCCATAAATTCTTAGGTTGAAATTATCATAGCACTAGGCGACTCAGTGTCAACCGCATGACCCCATTTGGCAAGATACATTAAAACCGGTCAACAAGTCATACCACTCGTGATGGGAAGAAAAATTCTGTAGACATTTTTCACTCTAAAGGTACAAGATTCATGCTAAAACAATGAGCCGTTTGTAGAATTTTGCGGAACGGCAACCAAATATCAAGTGCACAGGCTAGATGTCCCGTTTTATCTTTGATACAAAGATCCACGATTGCTTGTGACAAAATTAACAAAACTGGAACGAAAAAGGTTGTGCGATATGCTGACATTTGACAGAAAACGCAAATAAAACAATCTGCACTCACCAGAAGGAAGCGAGGCCGCATATGCCATCAAAAGGTCCCCGAGATAATTGGGATGCCTTGAAACGCCCCACCAGCCACCAGCAAGAAGACGTTGTGTATGCGGACCAGAGATTTTGCTCAAATCTGCGGGCAAAGCCGGAAAGACAATCACAAAAGTGCAAGTAAAAAAGGAACAGCAGAATAAGGAACAAGAACTGTGACGAGGTTACACTTTGGAACACTCGTAGACAAAAAGGTCCTCATCACCTAGACTAAACACACCACTGGGAATCTGGGATACGAGCAAGAGCCGCAAGGGTGCGAACATTGAAGGCAGACAAGTGGACCGGATTTCGGGGTTTCGAAACCGAATTCGAAGGGTTTAGGGTTGTCAGTGAAGTCAGACGGACAAGATGCATGGCGAACAAAGCGGTCAGTTTTTGTGTTAGGATCTGCAGAGAGAGTACTGAGATTGAGATGCCGTAGGGTAAGAGAATATGTGAACGTGTAAGAGGGAGACGTCAGCAGTAGCATGTTTCCGATTACCCGTCCTGTTGTATGCGGCAATTAGTTAGGGCAATCCGACTGATGACACCAAGCGATGGTCGATGTGGCACCGTGGGGGAGTTGGTTTTTTAAGGGTACTGCCAAGTTGCCCAAACGTAGACAGGAGAAATCGAGATGCAGAGGCTGGAATCGAACTGCGGACCTCCCGGTCAGTAAATTCACACTCTAACCACTGAGTCAACCGAGTCAGCTGGCCGAAATTTAAACTATGGTAACGGGTGAGCCTTTTAGTGTATTCTGAGTAGTCGCGCCAGAAAAGGATATCCATCGACAACTCAGAACATCCACAATCCAATCGTGGGACTTCCGATACCGTTTCTTCAAAAGAGTGGAATCCTATAGGGGCTGGTTTGGTATTAGCATCAAGAACCCTGGTGAGAACGTAGCTTGCGTGAAACCACAGGGAAAATAGGTGAGAAATCAAGGACGGGCAACAGAACATACCAGCAAAAGATGGGTGATTAGGTTGGTTGCGGAAGAGATTCTTCTGGCTGTTGGATGATCGATAGATCCAATAACCCACGAAGAAAATAACGACGGCACATGCAGCTACTATCCAATGATAATAGACCGGATCACCGGTAGGTGTAAAAAAGCGCCCAACATCGGGTTTCGTTGACAGGTAGGCTGCAGGTAAGGCGTAGAGGAAAGGAAACAGCAGTGCCCCCCCAAGCGAGCGATATCCTAAGCCAAGATGAAGAACCTCGAAAGAGGTGGCGAATGTGTGCTGTTGAGTAGAAAAAAAAACAGAACCATTTCACTGGGAAAATGGATCAAGAAGTGGAAAATGTATGACATAAACGACTAAACACAAAAAACCCAAATGTATAGAAACGATGTTCACCAAAAATTGCATAAGCACTGCAGAGTACAAGCGCATCTGACATCCTCAATACACTGCTGACAGTTCGAATGGTGATGAAGCGTTTGTCTCCTAGTTGCTGGGCTCAGTGAGCAGGTCAACAGCTCAAACGTAGAGACCTTTTAGAAATCGGTACACCGCAAACACACTCAGTGTATATAAGCCTGGAGAAGACAGGCGAATGGTTCGTAATATCCGGCTTTTACTTGCCAGTTGACTACAATCCGCAGGGAGTACACGTCAGGTACGCCGGTGTCGATTTTGTGGGTGTACTTATTACAGACTTTAGCTTCTCACAGCGAACATACGCTAACGAATCAGCGTCCATTGTGATGGTTCTAATGACCAGAAACAGCCGGCAAAACATATCACTGACGACACTCTGACCAAAGGCAGCTACGCCAACACTGCAATGGACTGGTTGACTGCGCTACAACCAAAACGCAAAAAGTAAAGACCAACACGAACATCACGGGGTGCACACAAATCCATTCAGTTCGGACAGAAACTGGCGGTAAAAAGGCTATTGCTACATAAGGAGAGTCATGAGGACGCTTTCTTCGGGTGGCACGGTCACCAGACATGGAGAAAGTATTGTTATTTATTTAGAATTACGAGCGTGCAACTTTAGGTGCGCTATAGCGAAAGTACAACCCTTTTGTCTCCATCAGGTCGTTCTGGGAAATCGCACGTGGTTGCATATTGGTCTGCACAGTTCGAGGGTGCCAAGAGCAACACCACCGGGAGATAACGAATCTACCTACGTAGCAAATGCTTAATCCAGCACGGTTGATGGTTCTGGGTGTTCTTTGTACCAAAAAGGACGTTCACAAGTTGCCTGGCACCAGTCAAAAAAAGCTACGATCGGAGGACACTGAAAACAAAAGCGGATCGTGCAACTGCAGGGATTATGACACTGTAGGCTGATACAAATGATCCTTTCACTACGGCGTTTGATGTCTGATGAGATTGATTGATAACTTCGGGGTCTCAATAGGTCGGTGGAGAGCTAAGGGGACTTTCCAGGTTCAGAAGAACCTTCAGAGTCTCTATGATGTGCAAAACATGTGCTGAGACTGTTAGGCGGAATTCTACGTCAAAGCACCTTAACACTGACAATTAGGTACTGCAATGACCAATAAGTCCAATTTGCAAGTGGTCGGTCGGGAGATCGTCTAGTCTAGTATTAGGGCGGGTTCTGACGGGACGAAAGTGTGGATTCAAGAGCCAAGCACGCTCCAGTATCCACCCAATGCTGGCTACCAATAACGCGTCCAGAAGGCGCCCGAATTTTCAGTATTATCGTTACACAATTTAGCTACGACGTACTTCACATGGGCTTTTAACCTGTTTTGGCTCGTGTGCACCCTTGGTGTTCCTGCTGGAGCACAAGCTTGAGAGGATCAGGCCGAGATTAGGTAAGAAATTATGGACAGACATAATGGCTTGTTGACCATTAGAGTGTTATGGTAGATTGACCTACCAATCCCAATAACAAGGATGCCCGCATAGGCCAGACCAGCACTGTCAGATAACACTCCATGCTATAGGAGTATGTTATACTCAAGTTTAAGGTATGATCCGCGAACAAGCATGGCTGGATGATGATTTAAGATAGTATTATAATCGTTCAGCTGTAGCACCCTTTCGGTGCCTAGCTGCCATGCAACCCGAAGAAAGCACGAGGGCTTGGATATTGCCAGGTTGCCCAAGCTTAGACAGGGAAAGTCGAGATGCAGAGGTCGGGTTTGAACCACGAACATAGCATTATGAAGTTCTATTAGTCCATTTGTAGATACGTGTGGTTGGACATGTGAGCGGAGCATGCTTCAGACCGCTAGCAGATATAGCACAGGACGCCTCAGTACAGGTATATAAAACGGTCAGATTTGCTGTGTGAAATCGAAGTAGAAGGGGAAATCTAACATTGAGGGCCTACCTCAACAGCAACGGCATCGACCAGCCAGATGAAATGCAAAACAACCAGGACGGCCAGAGCCGGACTGATACGTCCGTATCGTTCCCATTGTGCACACAGATAGGTGGCTTCCGCGAGTAATAAGCCGATGATTGCCGGGCGCTGAACAACCATTTTCCAATCCAGACCGAACCAACGTGGTCGCAGTGGACGACCAAACCAAAAGTCAACCACGAGATTACCTGATGAAAATAAGTGAATAAAGGATTAAAGGCATCGTTATTCCATTTAGGTGGTTTGAAATGCTATAGGTGAGGAGAATTTATGCGGTAAAACAGATGACCGTGCGATTGACCAATTAACTGCGATGGATTCGGCATACTTGTCAACAAGTTAATCATTTAGAATAAGTGGCAAGTAAGTAACCCCGTATTCAACAAAAAGTAATTACCGGACCTAAGAATGCCCCAACAAATTACCGCGAATATGTGAATATGCCCAGCAGATCGTAAGTTGGCTATGTTGCGGAATATGGGTAGGTCGGATGCGCACCTTGGTTATTCATCCGTTCGCCGGGGTTGGTAGTTGCACTGCAAACATTTCATCACCAATCGAGGTGACTTTAAAATTATTGAATACAGTTTAGAAACTATATATACAAGCAGAAGAGGAGGGAATTCATCCACTCAACACCGCATTGACAACGTCACCGCGATTGTCGATGAATTGTTTGCAATCCAATTGCTAAGCTCGGCGAACGGACCAACAGATCATGAGCTACTGGTAACGGCAAAACGAAGACCGCACCCGAAGCATATACAAGAAGTAACTCACCTGTATTACCTTCCGACGAACACTGAGAACGCGGCAAACGGCGTGATGCAGCAAGGACCACACATGCAGCGACGGTGGCAATGTTGCCCATGGCAGCCAATAAACCCAACCAGTACTTTGGAATCATCATACTAGGTTTCACGCTGCTCAGTCGCGGCAATTGTAGGAATTGTGCCACAGCATAGATTGCGCCAAACAACACGAGAGCGACCAAACCTGCGGGAAATGTGAAACAATGATCAGGAAGATGGGTATGAAAGAGATTACGGGCGTTTGGGTGCTGTCAGCGCTACTCGCGTCCCAAGGTGGGGACCGGGTAATCTCCATTGCACCTGGTTGCTTATCGATGTCAATGGCGTTCTTGTTGTCAGTTTCTATCCAGATTGCCCGAATGAGTGTCTGGAGGTGTAGTCAGCTCGGCTTATCTAAGTCCCTTCCTTATCCACCTTTATTCTTTTCATCGCAGTAAGGATTTCAAATGAATCATGGGTGTACGGCAACGAAGCACCAGTGTTGAACAACACTGATGTTATGCTGTCGATGATGATGATGCAGGGAGAACAACCGACAATACCGGAAACTACCCATAAGTTTGCTGAAAACTCTTCGACAATCCACGACCGGTATCACACTTCTGCTACCGTCTCATCAGGTAAGCGCAGTCCTCGAGTTTCCGTCAACTTTATGTTCCGCTTGAACCCAAATTGAGAAATACTCTTATTGCATATCAATCTGGTTTTCACGGGAAACTTCAGTTGAATCTCTCGTTCAGTTGAGCCTCTCGTGAAAACCAGATTTATATGCAAATGAATGTATTTGTTGTAAACTCAACATACCCTGCAGAAAGACAAAACAAAGTCCGGTATGTGTTCAGAGTTGTGAACAACTGAATACCAACAACACAAAGCCTTTAAAAAAGTGCCCCAAGAGAAGGACGGCTATGCCATACAGCTCGCTGTTAACACAACACTCTATCAGGAAAAAAAATCTGTCGACAAATAACGGTACAGGGTAAAGGTTGGTGGGATTGTTGCGGTGAAATAGCCTAAGTCCACACTACAGCGGCTAGACAGTTAAGAGGAACGCATGTGGCAAGGGGGTCCGGTAACTCCGTGATTGTGGGAAGTGGGATACAGCTTACGGCATGCACGTTCATCCCGCTTTCAGAGAAAGTATAGCTGGAAACGCAGGGAAAAAATCGTTCCGGCAGAAGTCCGAAAATTAGGAATTAATTAAATGATGACAATGAGCATTTGGCAGGATCGGCTACTCTAGGATGGTTGCTACAGAGTGACACGTTGTACAGGGAACTGATTGCAGATCTCGGTATCAATTTAGAGACCGCTGCATCTCGACTTCTGTCAAGGCTTGGGGAACCTGGCAGTATGCCAGCCCTCGTGCTTCCTTCGGGTGGCATGGCAGCCAGGCACCGAAAGGATGTTACAGCTGAACGGAACATTTACAGGCGGAAAGTAACGTCCTTAGGCCAAAGAAATCGTTGTCGAGGCAGTTGGATTAGTGATCCCATTATCAACTTACCATTTGCTTTGTAACCCGCACGACGTGCCTCGGTGTTGTTGTTCCATCGATTGCCAAAAGGAATAAAGCGAGCCACCAAGAAGTGCAGGAACAAATAAAAAAGTACAAATGCGTGGCAGCGGTAGTCAAAATAGACCCGCCAATCGACCGGCCAGAGAACGCCGGCAAAGCGATATGCTGGACCCCAGAGAGTATAGGGAGCCTTGGCGTCAGCACTGGATCCCTGCGACGAAGCGGATGTGAACACCCACAAATTGAGCCAGTAAAATAAAGGTAAATAGGTAACCACAGACAACAGCGCCCGGAAGGATCGAGGGAAAACTTTCTCGTCGATCACTGTGGAAATCCTTTGGTAGAGGCTCACAGAGAAACCTGGTTTTGGTGTACGCACAGCGGGACTCGGAGATCTAAAAATAAGAGAACAAAAGTTTTATTATCGAACTCCCACGGGTAAAAGAAAAGCGCCGAGTAGCCCATCGATCAATAGAATCAGAAACAGTCAATCCGAGGCAAATTAGATTTGGGTGAAGACCGTCTTTTGACGAAAAATAACTGCTTCCCGAAAATTTGTAGAGATGGAGAAGCCCACAGGACGAAAATATCGCTATGGAACCGTCACGCCACACAGGCGCCTGTACTCTAGACTTGAGGGCCACTGGGACCGTGACAACTCATCTGCAAAACCTGCCTAATCCTATTTAGATCAACTGACCTTTTATTGCTGAATATGAAAGGACAAGTGACCAGCATTCTCAAAACGATTGTGGTATCATTATGTCAAATAAAAACACGCCAATACATCCAAGCGACTAACTTATATTTGGACCACTCGGGCTACCCAAAGACCCACACGCAGAAGGTATTCTGAACGTGGGTGCAATTTCCTGTCATAAGTCTCCCCAACTGGCTTCTCAGTAATGAGGAAGTTGAAAATAGAGTGATGAGTGAGGCTCACCATATAAACTATATTGGATATAGCAACCAGCAAGTTGAGTATTGCGACAATTTGGAAAATGCAGTCCACATCGCACAGGAAGCCGTCTGCTAAAAGCGACCACGACCTAAAGAGGTCACCTTGCTGTGGTGGTCGGGCTTGAGTGCTGCAATGACCCCGGCGGATTATACTAAAGGGAGCTCAGCACCTTAAGGTCCAATCATGCAAGGAAGGTGAACACGGAGCAGCCCGAAGAACATCGAGTACTACGGCAAATCGTAACACGAGACAATCTAAAAGCAAATTCGTACTGTTCTCTATGGCAGTGTAAAGGCAGTAAGGTGTTTCTTTCAGGGGACCAGCATATCCTCACCCCAAGGAAGGACGCGTTAGAAAAGGTCGGCTCAAAAAAACGCACACTCCGATCGCCCAACGGTCGACCGTGATCACTGGCGCATTAATCAACATGGTCGAAATCTTTTGGTACCAGATTCTGGCGCAGTGCAGAAGGCATGTGTTGTGCGCAGCAGCCGAACTTCTTGTTGAAATTTGGCTTCGTTTTGTCGGTGATGTTTTTCCGAAACATGCACACAACACCCCGATTCGATCGTGCATCTTAGGACGAGCTCAAACGTTCCTTGTTTCACTCCTCGGGTGTCTGATGGTCGTCACACAATGGCTTGTGGTATATGTAGTGTGGGAATTGCATCGGCAGCGGGGCTGAAAGCGCTTCACTGTACTAGATCACAATGAACGGTCACTTTACACTGCACCTTTGTCTGGTTCGAGTGGGTGGGTGACATGATTTCAAAGCTAGGCAACTAGATTCGGAAGCACAATTAGGCAGCAGATCTTGAAGTCGATTCACAGCATGGGAATAATGCGAAGCGAATTCTCCTGTTGTGCGCCTAGAAGCATCCGTCCAGGTCATCACAACCGTTCAAATCAATTTCCTTGGGAACTACCAACCGCCAGCCAGTCATGGACTCAGTTGGATTATGTGGCTATCAATCGCCGGTGGAGAGCACCCACTGAACATTACCGTTCCTGCTGGGGTATACAAGTTGACGCCGATCACGCCACTGTATGAGTCCGGCTATCACTTCGCTTTCCCTCCGGGGCAAGCGAGCCGAAGATGGACAATCGCGTCCAACTTCGACAGTTGAGATTCAGTAGCTCAACCGTGTCGAGCTTGTCTGGCTGAAAAGCTACTGGAAAGCAGCTACGCTGATGATGAAGATTGAAGGCTATACCCACAGCTTTCAAAATATCTGTCTAGGCCATCCGACTGGATCAAATGATCACTAAATACCATCAAGATAAGCAGATCTCACTGCTGCGAGAAATGAGAGACCAGCAACTACGATGGCGCACGCAGATTCCTCAAACGCTGGATAATCAAGAGATTGACGAACGACAGAGAACGTTGCTGGATTGCGAAGGCCCCGGGAGCAGCAAGATTTCGCTACAGGTAGCAGCTGCACCGTTTCGGCTGATCCGTTCAGCTGGCCAATTGGAGACGGGTGGCATCGAAACAACTTTCGAAAAAGATGGAAGAATAATCCATTCACAAAATTGTCTGGAGCGGTGAACTGAACAATTCAAGGGGTGGTTATGCCGGCGTCATTCAATATAACCTCTGAGAGAAGCCAATGAGCCTGAATGTAACATCCAGACTAACACGCAGTCTACAAGAGAAATCCAGTGTGAAATATTAATCCTCCAACGCGACAAGTACCTGGACCGGATGGTCTGCTTCCCATACTTCTCAATGGTGGTGAATCTCTCAATAGTACGACAATTGTGTCACGGAAGATTTGGAATGAACACGGAATACCGGTGGAATGGAGCACCTCGACCGTGATCTCGGTCTGCAAACAGGGGGTAAGTGTTGTGTGAAAGCCATCCCGCCTGACAGCCATGGAAGGTACTCTGTGGCATTATTTTACGCAGTCATCAAGTGAGATGTGAGAACCAGGCAGAGTTTCGCACTTGTGGCAAGTCCTTGAACAATGCTACTCATTCAAACACCCCACGTTGACTGCCTTGCTTGTTCTGAAAAATGGTTCTAACTATGCCAATCATCAGAAACTTTCGAGGTGTTTGTTGAAAAGTGCCCTAGGCACAGCACGCTAAATACTCTGGGCGCGTACGGGTACACAGAAAGCCCTCGTCGGAGTTCACCAAATCCAGCGGTATAAGACAAGACTACCCTCTCACCATCCCTCTTCGACATTGTTATTGGCGTGCCTGCCTCCGAAGCCTTGCGGATCGAAATACTCCCGGGGCGTTCGCTCATTAGCACTGAGTATACGGATGACATTGCGCTCCTTGGTCGGACCCCTCAAATATGCAAACCATTTTAAATAACCCGAATAACTCCGCGCAACAGGGTATGCCAAGAAAGTTCGTGCATATTGTGCGCTGTTCATATTCACATATTTGTGGCCGCGTGAACGTACGGCAAGCCATTCAAAGCTTTCATGCAAACTATGGTGCCCTATGAGGTGGTCCTCTCTCTCTCCATCCAATATTCCGGCATGTGCTTCTCACCCACAAATTGCAAAGACATGCTGCGCACAATCATTGTCATCAAAGGCATGAAATCCGTGTTCAACACCGATGCTTCGTTGACCTAAGTGACAGACGACATGAACCCACAAATCCCCAAGACCAGAATGGTTTTGCCACTGCATCGAAAAAGCACCTCACTGGGTCTCGAATGACACATTTACCCAACTACAGTCGTATTGTTGTATGGATGCGAGACTTGGCCAGTTTGGGCGGAGGGTCTGGGGCACTTTCAGGTCGCTGACCGCCGATGCCTCAGAAGTATGGCTGGAACACGCGAATTCGCGACAACCTGGTTGGGAGACGCGTTTGTGTTGAAAGAGGACAGTTTCTTCAAAGAATACACTCAGCACTGCAAGATAAGGTGACTGGGCCATGTACTACGCATCCAGAGTTACTGCCTGCCGAGACGAGCACTGTTTTCCGCGCCTAATTCGGGGTCGCGGAAACCTAGAGGTGGACTAAACCTGATGTCAGTGACATTCATGCTGTCAGTTTCTATCCGGATTGTCCGATTGAGTGTTGGATAAGTAGGCACCTCGGATATTTGTGGTATGCCACTTCCCTCCCATATTAATTGCTTCATAACGTTTTATTAAAATTGACATGGGTGTACGGCAGTGAAGCAGCAGAGCTCTAATCTAACGTTGCCGTCGATGATGGTTATATGAAAACAAACTAAATTAAGGGTCCATCTCACTCTAAGCCAGTAGCGTTGCCACCCACTTCTACTTCCACGAACTTTCTGGACTTGGTGTTAGCTTAGTACACTGTCCCAGATCGCGCTCGGGGCTGGAATATTTTTTGCCAAAAGCACAACCTTCGACACAATTCGACGCCCAACTGCTCACTAGCACATCGTACAGCACCGTTTCCTGGCCAGGAGTTTCGCCCATCGAGCGGCAGCTTCAAAAGAAAAAAACAAAGCCCACTTGTGCAACAACTTGCGTTGCCTTCGACCGTTTTCTCCACGACCCCTATATAGCAAAACGAAAAAAGGGTACCGAGAAACAGAAAACGAAAAGAAAGTCGAGTTTCTGCGACTACACCAATGTTGTTGGTAACGAAACATCCTGTTGCAGATCGTCTAGGCCGCATTAATATCAACCATCGACCGTTACAATGGACTCGGCGTTCCCGACTCCCAACTTGTACCCCTGAAAAATTATTGCTTTACTGGATCCGTAGGAAACTTGTGAAGAGAAAAAGGTCTACTGTTAATCTGCCAGGCACATGAAGGATCAAGTAGCTATCACCATGAAAGGCCCGGTGAGCAAAGGTAGTCATTAAATCATCATCATCAATGTCAGCTGTGAGAACCGTGTACTTGTCGTACAGTGGTTGTAGCTGCCACAGTTTCGTTCACCGATGATTTGGGGAGGTGAAGTAGGTAGCTGCACATCGGAGGCGCGAGCTGATGAATTGGTGCGTAAATACACCACTGTCAATGGACTGTTAAGTGGGGGGATTGAGAATGGAGCTATGCATTGAAAGCAATAGCTTGGATGCACGAGCGCCACTGAGGGCACGACTGGGTCATGTCTGACAATGTGATTCATGTGGCCCGTCTCGGGGTCCCCATCCAGGAAGACGGCAGTGACCAGCGCAGCTGAGTTTGCGGGTAATGGCTTTTATAATTCGCTGCCAAGTCATTGTTTGACCGCCTCTGGCTCGTTTCCACCCTTCACGTGGTTGTGTGAAAAGAACCCTTCGAGGAAGTCGGTCGACTGGCATACGCAGCACGTGGCCAAGCCAGAGCAACCAGTTCATCTATCGAGGGTGTTATTTCTCCCGAATACCATTCGACGTACTTCAGCTGATCCGCTGTTACAACCAGATTCGGGTAATGTTCCGAAGAGATCGATGGTCAAACACGCCCTCCGCGTGCAGCGGCCAGGTTTCTGATCCGTATAGTAATACGGAGCGCACCGCAGCATTGTGATGAAAGAATTCATTGCGGCGATGCCAGTTATGATTGCTGTCATGCGATCCACGGTTTCACCATACCTCGCTAGCTCAAGCCCGATTCAACTGGTATACAGGGATTGGGATGAACATGAACTTCGTGAAGTGCAAAACTTGAAGTGCCTTAGTCATGTTGCTAAACAATGTCCATAAGGTTCGATCAACCCCACTGAAGACTGAATATACACAGACAATAGTTCCATTGAGTCCACCGATTATCAAGCCATTATTAATTGTCCCTAATGCACACCTGCTTAAATCACAAGCGGCCAAATGTGAAGAAAACTGTATACATCTGGATAACGGAAGGTTAGTCATGTTGTTACTAGGACTACTGAGAAGCCGATCACTAGATAGCACCCAGGTGTGCAGTTAACACAGCAATGGTTCATTCTGATCGTTGGGTGATCGTTTACAACACATTCAGTTCAAGCATCAATCAGTGGGTAAAGAATAACGTACCGTACACTGGCTGATTGTTGTCGAGTTGTATCCACTCTGTGAATGATCCTTTGAGAAACACGTGTTGGAGTAGCCTCGCGGATGGCTGAAGGCCGACTCCGGTTGTTGCCAGAAGTATGCGGAACACGTCCTCTAGCTATTACTGGACGCGGTGATGAGTCAGAAGAAGAGCTTGAGGAGCTCGGTGATCGGCGGCGCCTGGCCTTGGATTCTGAGGCTGGTGTTCGGCTGCGTTTTGCAACTGCTGTCACTCTTGAGCGGGATCGTGACCGCGACGGCGTTCGACTACGTGGCTTCGGGGTGGCCCTGCCCGCGGACTTGCTCCTCTGGCGTGTGGCCACCTAATGAACAAAAGGGAAGCAGTGTCAGTGGGGACAAATTTATCGTTAGATTTATGAGGGATTAAGATAACCCATAAGAACCGCAAGGTGAAAAATCAGCTAGCAGTCTGGATGGCACTTTTTAGGTGGATGGTGGAAACATCGTATTTAAGAATGCAGAATTCTTACGGCAGCGAAACATCGGTGTTGAATACTGATGGCATGCTGTCGAGGATGATGAGAATTCACAAATGTAACACCAAGCAGCTACGTATTTGAAAGCAATCACGGGAGTAAGGAAGGCTAGATAGAGGGCTTCAGTTTAGAAATCCAAAGGACTGACTTGTGCACAAAAACAATTATTTCTAGTAGCTTCGGCAAACACGGGCTTCCATGAGCAAGGACGACATGATGCACCAACCCATTAAGGGAAGTCCTGGTAAGTCAGAGGAACCAAAAATAACCTACTGTGACCGCATCGTGGTGTTTACTGCGGATGAAAGTAACAGAACAAATCTAAGTCATCAGCAAAGGATGTGCGTCAAGATAAACCGTTTCCGTAAACGTAGCATACGTCGGAATAATCAGTGAAAGTGAGCATGACGCGACCATACCGGCACTTTTAAGATAACCGATCACCACATGCAACGAGTTTGTGCGGATTTGAACCATTACTCGCAGATGTCATCGGCAAATAGACCTCGCTACCGTAGGGGATTTAGAGCTTTCAGGACATCATCGCAGTAGGATATAGTGGATAACCGAGTAGGTCTGATCCGGGCAGGCATCACTAACGCCAACTGTCATACGGAATATCTAGGGTCCCCGCGTACGAATAAGGCGGCGAATATCTACATAATGCCATTCGAATAGAGTCGATCGTCCTCGAGCTTGCTATAGGCATCTACAAGGAGAATAACGACAGTTAGCTGCCTTCACGTGATCATCAAAGACAGCAACATCAGTGATGCCACTGTTGCTTCACTGCTGTACAACAAAGTTTGTCCAGTTATACTTCAAGCCTAAGATAGGGAGCACCGGCCGCAAATCAGGACACGCAACACGAAAACTAGGTTGATTACCACGGAGCGATGAGTATCAAAAGAACACCTGTCCTCTGGATTGTAGTGAGCACCGGCCGGAAGAATCTTGGCTACATTGTTATACTCTCCGTCAGGGGCAGCGGGAACGATCGCCGCATACCAACCGGATAAAACAGAGGACGAGTACCAGTGCTTGTAGTGATCTTCAACCCGTATTTGCTGTCCCCGACTTCCGGTACAATAAGGGATGTGGCGACAAAGGCCACTTCTAATGATCACGATGATTGGCCGTCCAAAAATTCACCATCTTGCGTGGAAGACCATGCTCCTTGGAACCTATTCTAGGAGAAGTTTCGGAGTGGCGCGAAGCTCGATTACTTCGTAAGTGTGGTTGTAACCAGCCGAAGCAGTATCCGAAAACCATGGGAAGTGTCACAGAGGAAAGTACTTCTTAATGCGACGCGAAATGTGAACATGGAACACTTATTTCGATCCCATTCGGTTATCCTCTTCATTGAGGGTTGGAAAACCGAATACTATGTGAAGTCATCCGAATATCGGATTAGCAAAGAACTCGGCACTGCCAACTCATAGGCCTCAGAGACCTCCGTAACAATTCACCAAATTTGATATGCAGGATAATGCGGACACAATATACGAATAACGTCCGCTACCAAGCCAAAATAGATTAAAGAAACTAAACGATCTGTCGGGACCAGCTACTGCTCCTAGCTGGTGGGGAAACTAAACCTACAACGGCATCTTACCGATTGCGGCTTGGCCTTCCCCGTTTTTTTTGTCGGCATTTTTCCTGCCGGCAATCAGGTAGCTATCGGAAGTAATCCAGTAACCTATTCACAACCAACGAGATATATCAGTATCATACAAAGTATCCAGAATCTAGGTCCACTTTGAGCTGTCTGTCCGAAAATGACTGCTTATCGTAGAAGTTGCAAAACAAAGGTGCGCAATATGGCGGACAGTTCAAAAATCCAATCCATTCAAACAAAACGAAGTAAATCGTTGAAACGCAAGGGTTCGGCTATGAAGCCATGCTTTCGTTATGTGATGAGAAATGCGACCTATAACGATAAAGTAGACTGTTTCAACGCTGATTAAGATGTGAATAAAACTGCGCGCATTTCGAGATGGGTATGGGGATATCACGATACCGGCCGTTCACTATAAGTTCACCCAAATTATTTTGGGCGAAACTATGGGTTTTCGAAGTTGCGGCTTTTTCAGGGACTTAGTTTTATTCGTCTGCACGCTTCAATGGTATGTCGCTCATAGCATTTCGTTTAAGTGAGCTAAAGCACATTTCATAACCGGCTTCCGAGATGGAGCACGAAATCAAACTTTACCATACTGTGGCATTCTGTGGTGTTCTTTACAAGCTAGACAATGTCTTCATAATATTCATCGTAAATTCCACCCAGGAAAATATTTGAATAACTTTTGCAAGCATAAAACACAAACGTAGCGTATTGGGTGGATTTGCTCAGTGAACTTCGCCACAACACCGTTTGTTGGGAAGCTCACCTCTCGTTCAGTATAGTGATGAAAGACAAGTTGATGCACTGTGAAGTACTGATGACAGCATGCTCCTCTATGGATGAACTCAATTCTCTGCTATACAAAACTAGTTATTAGATATGTAACAATAATATCTCCCATATGAAATAATTGCGCTCCTCAGTTGGAGAACATCAACACGCCCAACTACGTTGGCTCGAGATAAGGAAAACAAATCTCGGACAGCACGATAGCAGCACACGATTCTGTATACCATGGCTGAGTAACTTACTTGCTAGGCCCGTGTCTATGTGCAGCGCTGATTTTGAGGCCCCGGCTATTCACGGTTTACTAGTCCAACGACCAACGATGGCCTGCCACATTCGTAAATGTACGCGTTGTCGCTTATCTATGTTGGCCGATTAACATGAAGTCGTAATTATGCGTGATAACCTAGCTTAACGGTCAATTACGGTCTCTAATAGGGCTTGAGCTTCCCAGCCTCCACCTGCTACGAAAATGGGCAGGATAGTTCTATAGGAACAGCTTTATGGGTCACACTCGGCTGGGCTTCCATGGACCAATCGAGGTCGACACTACAACACGCTCTCTTGGTTGATCGCTTGATGGACGGAAGGCGGACTTTGCTCGATGGAACGGCAGATTGTCCTTCAACACCGAGGACTGACTGTCTAGTGCAGTGAACAAATGTTGTCGTAAGATCAGGTACGTTTTATAATGAGACGCCCCATGCAGCCTTTACCGCTGCGTGGTTCCAGTAACTTCAGAGTGCTGGCCCACCGTTTGGGCTTCTTGTGCAAACCTTCCGCTGGTGATGGCTGTGGCTTTGGAACCAGAGTTAGGGAAATAACTCCCTCTGGCAGTATGTATACGGCCAACCAACCCCGATGAATGGGAAATCCACCTAGGTGCTGCATGTTTGGCTACTTAACTGCAGGTGAACGAGTGGCCGCTGAAGCCTGAAAACAGGAGTACACAGAGTGGCCACATAGATCGATAAAAGGTTTACGTGTAGGTACCAGCCAAGCGGTTATCTGTTTAAGAGCCCTTTGGTGTTTGTACCAAAAACTAACCGTTACTGACAACAGGTTTCTCAACTTGAAACGGTCTGTCTGACGGTACATTAGAATTGACTTACACGTGCCAATGTGCCTAAGATCAAGGTTGACGGCATACGTCGTCATCCGGAAAACCACAAGAAGACCGTAGCTGTTGCCCCATGGACTTCTTGGCGGTCACATTGATGTGGTTTGCGTCTCGCACTCGTGCATAAGCCACTCGCTTTGCCGGAAAAACTTCGGATGGCGTGCTTCTGGCTATCAACGCGATGCACGCGCCTCATCGAACGCGCATTTGTATCTTCCAGGCGGTCGTCAGTCACATTTCCGAAGTGTACGAATTCGAGCTGCGCACGAATGGCCAAATTTCGAGTTATGTAAAACCAGGGGACAAAACGAGGGTCGGTTCTACAAATGATCTGTAAGTCGTAGCGAAACGTACGTGAGTATTGTACGGTATACAGCCACTTACTCACCCGCGTCATCAGAGCTAGCCGTGAGGCGGAATATGTGCCGGCTGCGGTTGGAAATTGTCTGCAACAGTTACTGCTAAGTAATAAAACCTACATGCTTTCGGATGGCTTGTCGTGCATAAAAATAGCACAGCACAATGTAGCAGCAAAATATGGCCTTGGCAGCCCACATCTGCAACGTCAACTTACCCACGAAGAACATCTTGATGGCGTCACGTCCACAAATCATGTCTTTGCGCAAAAACGCAAAATGCTGCCTTTCGACGAGGACCTACGCTACGGGTCACCTGATGCTCATGTTATCTGTCGCAAGAAAAGTGTGTAGCTTGCACCTACGCATGCGTCCGATGCACACAAATGGCCTACTACTACGGCTGCGCACCGTCCCACTGCGCAGCGCAACAATCACTTGGTGAAACAGCGCCGTGCGAGTATGCCCACATGTCTGAATCACGTCCGATTTCATCATGTGCCGGAGAAAGCTCAAAAAGAGAAGTGCATTTCATGCCCACCCGCTGGCCAAGGCAGTGAGTTATTTAGTGTGGAAAAACCTAGATCCCTCCACCAGTACGCGATCAGACGCTCAGGGATGTTGGCTAGAACGGACGATATGTCATCTAAGAATCCAAAGTAGTAACCATTCTTCTGTGTCGGAATGGGGTGAGTACTTGATGCGGTAGTTGTAGATATCTTGGATAGTCAGCATTTTCTCGAATTGATTCACGACATATTGGCGAACATCAGACGACGAAATCACATACTTCAACAGCGAATTGCAGTCCTTTAATTCATCAGTTGCCACGCACCGGTTGATGGCAAGTACGCAAAAAACGAAATTGTTTAGAAGGTGGTTGTACTTCAGGTGGTAGGAAGAAATCCTCAAGGATTCATTATACCGGCGAAAATTGCATCTAGCCGGGTACCCGGTACAGCGTGTGCTATGTATCCTAGAGATGTGAGGACACATTCAATAGCTGTGACGAATTCCGCGGCCTTGGCTTGGCCTATAGGGACGCCTGGTGCAATGGTAGAAAGATTTTTCTTACAAAAGCTGCGAATTGAGGCTTTTGTGTGAGTTTAAGCGGACGGAATGTACTGCTTCAAGGCATTTTCAAATGTGACAAAGGAGAACACCGTCGACAAGCTAACCTCTACAAACCCTCCACGACCTTTACACACAAAGCACTTTGAACCGCTGCAGACATTGAAGAATTGAACCCCGCACCCACAGTGGACCTTCAGTTAGTTTACACAACTTGCAGCAAATCTGCGACCGCATGGGAAGGATTTAAGTGTTCGAATGAATGCCATCAAATGTCAAAACTTAATATTAGATTATCCCTCGTACGAACTATTTTTCAGAGAAGTTTGAGGTGCACTTCCAAGTGTCGGCCAGTATGTCACGGCTTACTAGAAGTGAACCGAAATTATTTAGGCAAAAACTGTGGGGTTTTCAAAGCTGCGAATTTTACAAGGACTTGTCTAACCGTTTGCATGTTTCGGTCATGTGTTGCTCATAGCTGGTTAAGTGAGTAAAATTCCAAGGTCTCCGACGACCAAGGATTCGCATTACATTAGCTATATATGAGATAAAACACGAAACCCAACGTTAGCATGTGATTGTGTTCCGCAGTGTTCTTTGGGGGTGAGATAAAACCTATCGAACATCTAGTGCAAATTCCATTCATTCCGCTTGGGCACAACGCAATTTTTTTGAAGCTGGCCTTCCATTCAGTGTCCTAACGGGAGAGAATTTAATGCATTGCGTATATGGATGAGAGTATGAAACTCTGCGATTTTTCCCCATTCTCGGAAATGCACAAATATCCGGTAGCCAATTCAGCAATGTATTATCTGCATGTGAAATACCAAAAACAGTGATTTGTTTCCCAATGGAAATAATCACGCTCGTTAGTTGTAATACGTCGAAAAGCAAAACACATTGACGGAAAATAAGGCCAACCAATCCCGGGCATAATGACCACTCAAGCGCTGTTGCCTACCTTGGTTACTTATCGTAACCGCTAGACCCGTGTCTATGTTTGACGCTGATTATGAGGTCTCGATTATGCATGGCAACCTAATCCAATAGACAATGACGGCCCGCTGTACTCATAACCGTATGCGTTCTTGCCTATCTATGACACTTATACTAAACAACATGCGAGTATCTAGGCGAGTCTCTGAGCCCGAGGCTCCAAATATGCGTGATAGCCTAACCTAACGACCAACGACTGTCCTTCGTCCTCATACATGTTGTCCGTCTGCCAAGCCAACGCCCATGGCGACTTGGATGTTACTCTATATTGGTTACTCTTTACCAGTAAAAACGTAATGTGTAGCGAATTTAGCTCCCGTTTCCGGGAAACCATTTTGGCTCGGCAGGGTTTCTAGGGGGAAGAATTTTAATCAATTAAGACCCATATGCATCTTCCGCAACATCATTGAAACAACACAACTAAACCAATGTGTAAACTCACCAATCGTTTCACGAATCTAAGTGCCATCAATACTCGGACGGTGTCCACGTTGAAGATACATTCTCAATGTTATAGTAGCAAATTTACTACTTACTCACTTAATCCCATTGGCGATAGTGAAGAACCCGTGTGCACGGCGATGATGCCATAGCGAGAGTTTGTGATCATATGCATTAGTGTCGGAGAGAAGTTGAAGCCAAAGGGCGTTTTTTCGAGTCATTTGAGAAATAAAGTGGCATGAAATTGAACCCTAGGATTTAAGGACCTGGTTCGTCTTCAAGCAGGAGCACAGGGAAGTAGCAACAGCGAATATCTAGTGAATTGGCGGGTACTTGGATTCAAATCTGCTCATTTAGAGCACTTCATCCTAACTTCGCCCCACTTCTCTTCCCCCGACAATGATACTCAGTAGCAAAATAGAAACAACACCTCCGTTGTCCTCATCGTAGCTTGTAACGACCCCGTACTCGACTGCAGTGGCAGCGTTACCAGCTGGGAGCTCTTTTCTGGGAAACCGATTATTAACACCCGTGCTTGTGTTTGTAGACCATTCTCCTGTGATCTACGGCTTCCACCACTTGGACACGCGCATGTTGAAAGCATCCCGCTAATTCAAGCTACTCAAAGCTCTTTTCTGTCTGTCATATGGGTTTGTGACTCAACAAACTAATCGTTCATGCCCAACTGTTTCACTCACCCTCAAATTCTCAGTCATGTCTACAGTAACCGAATGGATGAGTAAATAAGACTGCCAATCCCGCTACCATCTACCTATCTCTGATGATGATGATCCATCTGTAGTTTGAAAGATTTACTGTATCTTATTGCCCAGGGACAAAGTTCCTTCAACCCACATCCAAATAACACATCGCCACCTTGCCACCTGTCCCGTCTTTGTCCCATAAGTGGTCGACTAATTCTGACACTCCAAAATGCAGATTCTCAACGTGCCCTGTCTATTCAATAAAATTCGTCCCACCTGCTCGGCCATTTTGGTCAATGCTCAGCCCTATACACCCACTAACACTTTTCCTACCATGTCCAATCCTTCTCCCCTTAGAGATGCCAAGGACTTCACGGCCTATAGTCCAAATTTCAAATGCATGAAATCCCCCCAGAGACATTTGCTACTCTATGCTGAGTCTCATACTCCGCCTTCAGCAGTAGAGGAACGAGAAATTTGAAACAGAAGCAACGTTTGTCAAAGACCCGTACCGCTGGCTTAAGCTTGCCGAGGATATATCATATATCTCGTCCAATCCGTCCATGAATCCAACGCATCATTTATTGCAGAGTAAAACTTGCAGAGACCCGCTCAAAAAACGGCGTATGATTCCTTCAACGCAACTCGTTTTGAGATGTCTCCATGGTTTTCTTTAGAATGTAACAGCGCCACTCGGAGGGTATCTCATTGTCCAAACATCCAACGTAACGATGCACTTCACGTTTTGTCCAATTTATGGTCCATTTATGTTCCGAACTACATTAGTTGCGCGCACTTGAGCTAGTACATTTCCCTTATATTCACATATGCCCACACGTTCCTATCAACCGCATGTCTACCATCTTCCCCAAATATCGACCACCGTCTTTGGAATTGGGCAGCGTCGCCTTATTGTGGTGGTTAGGAATTGTGACCACTTTTGGCTGCCTGCTATGTTGGACCGTAGTCTGATTCATACCATAGTGCCTTCCAGCGGGCATTTTGACATTTTTCTGCTTTGGATCCCCAGCTGGTATTTGCGTGTGCTCCTTTTATCAATCAGTCTGGCTGCGTTGTGTGCACGTGCGCATATATACAGGGAAGTACCACGCAATAATGCAACTTCGTGCTCCCGCAAGCAACGGTTGCGAAGGAAGTTGCAGATGCCGAATAAAGTCCGACCAAACAGTCTATTCTTATCCGCCATTCGCACCTACTGCGGGGAACGAAAAACTTTCGTTAAAATGTAACTCAACCTGTATATGTGCTCCAAGCAGAAAGATGGGTCAAGTAGCTTGCTGTTGTGCACGTCGTTCGTGCTGCTCTTTATCAGCAAATTTAGCGCGCATTCCAAAATCTAAATTGCTTGTCCACAGTCGTGATCCCGTAATGGGTGGACTAAGCTTCAGAGGCAACTTTCATTGGCAAATTGCTGGCTGCATAGTTCCCGTCGTTCAGGCAGCTTAAGAAAACGTTAAACAACTACCTGAAGGATAATTGTGTGGTAATTATGAGCACAGCCGGCAAAATGACAGCAGCGCCCAGTTGCTTTATGAGTGGCTATACTACAAATGCAGTATAAGACCCCCGCAACCAAGCAAGAGTCCAGGATTTAAACAAAGTTGTCAAGCTGTGCGCGAACGCTGACTGCTCCGTCCACTTCTGTCTGAGAGGGTGCAGAGTCAAGCTCCCGGTTACCCGTTACACGTTCGCAAGCATAAACTCAGTGAGTCTTCATACGGCCGGCTCTTTGTGAAATGGCGGTCAACCAGACAGGAGCCTGGACCTTCACTGTCCTTCTAAAATGCCGAAAGCTGCCGTCCGCTATATGGTAGCTTGCAGCTGACGAGTCCTTAATGACCCACGCCATTTCATACTACACTGCTAGTGCCTCAATCGTCGGTCTGCTTGAGTAACCAAATTTTAGCTTGACTCAGCCGTGGCAAGTGTTACGCTGTTGGTTCTGGCCAAGCCTTTCAAGCGCGGATGCGTGCTGGCGTTAGGATAATAATGGGCGCACCATTGAAACACGCGCCTTGCTAGACCAAAGTAGATTGCGCCATTTCGATGCCAATGCAACACACGCGACCAAATCTTTTGGACAAGGAATTCTAAATCAACTCATCTATGGCAGGTAAACATAGGGTCTACGCCTATCTGATCACGGACGACTTGGGTACAGAACGACCGGTCATGTTCAGAAAGCGAGCAGAGTGATTTTGTGCCTAGAATTTCAAACCTGCCGTCGAGATGGCAAAGTAGCAGTGTAAAGAAAAATACTTTCTTTATAAACCAATTGGCGACGCAAATGGGAGCGGCCAAAGTTGTGTTCAGCTTCGATTTTTTTTTATGTGCCTAGACGTATCAGAATACACTACGTACACCATACTGTCCTTTTGTTTTTGGTTATAGCTATCATTTGCCGACTGAGCATGCATATTTGTGCGTACGCCTCTTCTGCACAACGCCGCATAGGAACTTTCTTTTTTATTACCTGACTAGCAATACAAACACCATACTGAGTTGAAGATGCCGTGTTGCATGGACCCACGATTTGTAGCCTAGCGTACTGGCGACTGATTGTGTAGTGCTCGTGAACGGGATATCCACGCACAATCTGGGATGTATCGCTGCAGCAGCATAACCGACAACCACCTGGCAGTGGCTGAAAATTACTTAGAAAGACAAATACCCTCTTTCAGATTCTCGGTTACGCTATACAGGCATCCCGGCGCGCCGAGTGGCTTATGCGTGCATATGAGACGCACGCGATCGGAGCTTGATTCGGAAGGGCGATGGTTATGTTCTGAGCGCACTTCGCCAAATGACTGTGTACGCGTCATGCATGATTTTGAGGCACCTACGATGCTTCACAATCTTTTAGACGCATTTATAATCTAACACTGTGAGAGAAATCTACGTTACCGACTTGTAACCTCTTTGCAAAATCCAGTTGCCTCCAGCCGGTCCACGCCCACACAGCCTAATGCACTCCCCCTCTCTTCCAGGTGGTGTGCTTCCCTGCTTTTTCTCCCCCCTTAAATTCAGGGACTCAGACTGCACTCGAAGTCCGGCTTTGGAGCGGAACTTCAGGTGACTTGCTCTGATCAACCTTTGACATTTTTATTTGCACTTTGCTTTTTTGATTGCATCTGAGAGGAGAATGGTTGGGAAGTTTTGCTCGCTTTAACTCGAATATGAATAGGCACCGGCGGCTTACGTGCGACAGTGCAGGTTACAGTTGGCTGAATGCGTCGTGCCAGGGGAAGCCGAGCCCGAAAACATTTTTCGGCCTGTGAGGTTGGCGCATTTTTGGTGCCAGAGAGTGCCCCTAACCTGACGTACTGCGAGTTTTTTCTTCGATATCACAATGACTCCTTGATGGCTACTTCTTACCTTCTGGATCACAATCGTCCCGTCAGAAGTTTCGCTGTTGATACGCTTACCGCCACCTTCGGCTGACTGGCGACGGTTTTCATGTGCGTGGCTGCCTACGGGACGTTCCAAACGGTGATGCGGCAATTTGTTCAAGAGGAAGTTAAAGAAGTGCTTGCCAAAACATCTATTAGTCGTATCAAATACTGAGCTCCATTGTTGAGTACATGGATATTTGCACTGTGCCCACTGAGGCAGAAGACACGCCTTGGATTTTAGAAGCTTGCACAAACAGGGCCACGTGTTTTTGATAAAGTCCTTCAATGGCCATTTTAGCCACAAGCATTCTGTCAGCACGCAGAAGTTAACTATGTTCCGGCTTTTCCCAGGTGTTGCCGGCGATAACGCAACGCATGGCATGAATTGCTTTCAGTAAATTCTCTTGGAAAATCTGACCTTTAAAGGGTACTCTCAAATTTTACAACATCCTGGTGTCTAATAGCATGGCTATTATGCGACTAGTTTTCCATACAGTTGTTGAATTCAGGTATTTAGGGCCTTCAAGTAGTGCATCTAGCTTGACCAATGAGCTTTCGCATCGCACTACAGTGGGGCTGACAGATGAAATTTTGCCCAACACACAGAGCAGTAAGTCATTTCTGTGGATGTGACACTGTGGTGTACTACTTTTATGAGGCAAACTGCCATGTTCCCAGAGTGTTTTACCGCATCAAAATAATGTTCTGAGGCACGTGAACGTGGGTTAAAATAGTAGAGAACTAAGCGACGTGAGGATTGTGAGTAACATCATGTTTCGTTAAGAACCCCAATATATTCGCAAACAGTTATTAATAACGATAGGTTTTTCTTCCCACTTACAAGGAACATGGCGCTTGAAACATGAACGGGTCATTGCAACCTGAACACGGCGGGCAACAACAAAACGGGGAGGAAGGTATAACCAACGAGGCATGCTTATAACGCTAAAAGTCACCGCAGTTGTGGGGACCGAGAAAAATAGGACAATGGACATGAGGAACGACTAGGTAAAATAGGAAGCCGGTTGACATGAACTAAAACTAAAAACCATTGCTAGCCATGAGTGACCATGGGCGATTTGGTAAATGGCCAGAGTTACAAAAAGTAAAAGTTGAGATATGGATGGGATAGTTCGAAGTGGAGTCAAATGGCAAGTTTTGTCCCAAAAATATGGTTTAAATTGAAAATAAGTAGAGCCACTGGTTCCACCGTTGTAGGGAAGTCAAGTGTATAGGACAGATTCGGTGGGTGATGGTGCCAATGCATAGAACCAAACGAACATCGTAAATGAGACTGAAATCGTGGAAGAGACAGACCGAAGTTGCGGCGGAAAACCAGGTAGGTTAAATTCCAGCGAAAGGTTCATTACCAGATGTCACTGCTTTCATCCTATTCCTCCCTCATCCCCCTTCTTCCCAATCTTGAAACTTCGGCTGTAATTGCGCAATCGCCCCGTGCAATTCACTCAATCTGGCCTGTCCTTGGTCCTCCTACTGATTGAAAATTTCCGTGGCTCTGCATCGGTTTGACTCTATCTGCGCCAATCTCGTCGTCTAACCCAGATCCAGCTGCCACGGAAATGAGCATCCTTTCTTCGATTGCGGCAACCCTGACGACCGTTGAGGGGCTGTCCAGAAACCGAAGTATGTCAGTACAATGACGGCATGGCACTGCCATACCCAGTCTGATGGAACTACTGCAACTATTTTCTTCAGAATCCCGACCGCAACCTCTCGCCCACCTGAGCCTGTAATCGCGGCTACAAAAACAGATTTTTCACTTGGACCCAACCGCCTCGTTCTAAACCGCTGAACCGATAGTTCGGTGTTAACCAACCTGGTCTCCTGCCGTAATTTCGGGTTTCCTCTTCCACAAGTTTAATTTTCTTTACGGTGTTCGTTTGGCCCTACGCATTGGCGCTATCTCCCCATCAAAACTATCCATTACACCTGACTTCCCTGCAACAGTGACACCAGTGAGTCTACCCGATTTCAATTAAACCATACTCTTGAGACAAAACTTGTCGTTTGTCTCCAGATCGAATTCTTTAATTTCCATATCCATTTTCGCTTTTTGTGATCCTAGCCATTTACTCGGCCGCCCAAGTTCACTCATGGCCAGCAACGGTTTTCAGTTTTGGTTCATGTCAGTTAACTTCACCTTTGAACTAGTCGTACCTCATGCCCACTGTCCTCGTTTTATTCGGTTCCCATAACTGCGGTGACACCTCGCATAATAAGCATGCCTCTGTGAGTGTAACTTCCTCTCCGTTGTGCATTTGCCTGCCGCCTTCAAGTTGTGAAGACCCGATCATGCCTCAATCGGCATGGTCCCTACAGTTCGGGAAATAACCCTATTATTATCATTATTATTATTATTACTATTATTATTATAAACACTTGATAATTTTGTTGCAGTTCCCATGCTGGTTTAGGCGTGACCAAGTCTAGTGCCCACTGTTAATGATTGCCCTCTTTTTCGCGCAATCCCTAATACCCGCAAATCTCGCAGTCTTGCTCTATTCTGACTGTAGCCGAATGAGCATGCCTGAGGTATGCCACCCACTGGTTGGGAATAAATATTATTATAGTACCACGTGAATGTAGACCGTGGACTAGTCACCTTGAATAAACAACGGTTGTACGGGGCGTTTGGGCAACTACAGTTGAATTTTGGAGCTTGGAATTGGGTGGATTCAGGAAGAAGTAGTGTGATAGCAGCAGCAGCATCTGGTAAGTGCCAGGAAGCATCATATCAAACGGTCAATAGAAAAAAACCTGAAGAGGAATGACAGCAAGCTAAATGAACCCAGGGAAGAGTGGGTTCGTTTTCTGCCCTAGAAACCAAGTACTACCTGGTCCAGAATGGGTGCCTAATTTTGCGAAGGTAAGGACATTGCCGCCGAGATAGCTGGCAGAGGGTCTAGCCATTAGACTACGTTGAACGGGCGATCACATGATGAGGTTACATGGTGGTGGTTTTCCGCTCACCAAAAGAATTCAAACACGGGGTCTTCGTTGCGCAACGAGGGGGTTAGTGTAAACAGGAACAGTACACAAGTAATAAGCAGTTGGACAACAGCTTCCGAGATATTGAATAAGAGCCGTAGTTCAACTGAAAACCACCACGTCAGCTTAACAGGAAGGTAAGAGAAAGGGTCACCGGTCACCGTGTCACTGCTGTCAGCCCCAAGAAACGAGTGGCAAACGCAGTACTGAGGCGCCAGCTGTGACCGTTGTTATAAGGAAAATAGTAAGGAGTTTACATTTTAGATGTATGTGATGGTTTCAAAAAACAAGAGGGAAGAACGTGTGTTATGTCTGAATGATGAACTTGCGATGGTGCAACCCAACTAAGACAAAGGCGGCAACTCCTTGCACGTCAAAGTTAGCCGTGAGCCTCGCACAGCACCTTCATGCCACCTCATGCATATATATGTATATATTAATCAACCAAAAGAACAGCTGTTATTTGCTTGTATTCTTTGGTGTTGCCAGACAATTGACAACCGGGACAAGTCCAATCTAGCTACATAAAAACAACAATAATGCGGTTTTCTGGTTTTCCTGAGTTAAAGTTCAGAACCACCCGCGTTGAACGATGCATCCGTGCTACTGGAGAGGTGACGAGCATACGAACGCACCATGACGCAACGTAACGGGGTGACCCTCCCTGCAGGGCGTACCCGCCCACCCGTGCGAACCCTGCAGCGGTTCTCAAGCTACCATTTTACATGTCGCTTAGCTTTGATGCTCCATAGACTCTAAGACAGAGTTCCTGCGCTTCCTAGCTGTTGGCCAAGTTGCATCAGCTCTGACTCAAGTTTCCCATCAAAGCGCTTAAGCTCAGAACGTCAGCACAAACCTCAGAGATCGCACAGGCCAGAGTTAGCCACGATCCAGTCTGGATAGTGCCGGTAGAAGACACCTCAATGACCAAGTAATACTTGAGTCACCTCCGGAAGAGTAACCGCTGATCACAGCCTTCTGAATTTATCCGTCCTGGACATGGACCGTTCGAAGGAGCTCCGACTGGGCAAATATGCATGAAATGGAACCAGCTTGACCGGAACTGTCATCAAAGAAATCACGCGGCCGATGCAGCACCAGTCCGAAAGAAACTTGCACTCGGTTGAATAAGGTGGACTCTTTAGGGATGATCCAACATTTCTGAAAACATGGACCGAACTATGCTTCAGAAAGCTGTATGCGGGAGACCCTGAGAATGGGCGGGATTCTGTAAGACGCGGAACTACCTCAACTCAGGGATGTGCAAGACAAGAGGGAAAGCCACAACGCTAGTGCTCACACAAAATGTAAAAATGTATAAGTTCATCACAGGCCCAACTAACATAAAGTCAAACCAAAATCATTCATGAGACCCGAACCTGTCAGGGAAGCATATTATCCGATGCCAGCCTACAATAATCCGTTCTTCGCTCAGTCCTCGAGCCGTCCGTGGCTCTGCAACTGCTGTTTCGCGGGCTACTTGCTCACGTCCGCCAGAGGGATGTGACTTTTGTTTCCAACTCTTCACCACCTATGGTGTGTACTACTGAAGATATTTACACGAAAACCAAACACTTCGCACCAGAGCAGGCACGCAAGTAATCTACCATCTTCTTTTGGTGCCTCACAGTTTCACGGGACGCATCGGCGAATGAACGCAATAAAACGAGGCGGGTTTTGCGATGCTTCCTCGGCTGTGCGTGTCATTCTCTCACGGAACTTGAACAAAAATTGTGAGGGGCAACAGGCATGTGTTGTGCTCGTTGACATGGTTCACCGGTGACTACGTATAAACAGAAGTTTTTAAAGGACCTACACAACAGGGCTGCTTTTCACGGCGGCGGCCCAACTTTTCTGCTGCTTACGTCTGCGCTCGAGCGCAGTTTGTTTGCAAAGTATGGTGATATGCTGCGGACATTCCAGGCATGAATGAAATAGAGGTGGCCACCATATGTGGCTCATGGCAACCGCTGATTGCGACGGTATTCACTGTAGTACCTTCTGCCTAGCTATCCGCACTAAGTTGCGGGATTGCTGCGACATTGCGGTGAAATAGTTGGTGCAAATGACGCCACGCATAGATCTTTTCCGAAGGATTGTGGTAGATAAAATATAGTCAAAAGCCGACTGGTTTCAAGCCGGTGATGCCCAATACCGCTGTTATTTCACATATTTCATATTTCACAAAGTTTTCGGGCGAGCATATCAGTCTTAGGGGAATAACGTACTTGGACAAAAAGGTTTTGGTTTTTTCGTCCAAGCGAATGGCGCCTTGTATGAAATGAAGCGAACTTGAAGAAGATACAGGTAGTAACGGAACCCGGAACATGGAATGCCAGCAGTACCTCAGCTGGGACTGAATGTCCCATCTGAGTGCCTGAGCGCTTTGCGGTAGAAGGCACGCAGCCATCCCTGATAATGATACAAACAACCTGGTCACATTCCACATTCAGTGATTATTTATTCTTGCTCACCAACCTCACCTTATTCCACACGAGTAAGGCACCTACGCGAATAATAATAGTAATGTTTATTCCCAACTTATGGGTGACATACCTTCAAGCTGCAAACCCTTTGTCCCTGCTTTGAAGCATGTCCACATTCTTCCGCATAACATATGACGCTGAGTGTTTCACGGCCTCTAACTATTATCCTGATGTGAGCACCGCTTAGCACGACTAGACTGTCCTGCCACGTGATTCGTCAATCTGTGTGCGAAGGCAACCTCCCCCTTTGAGTGAAAATATCAGCACACCAACTTTCGAAATTAGTCACTGCATATGGCTGGAGCCCTATTATATCCTGTTCGGTCTAACGTGCTTTGTGATAGAGTGCTTTCTGAACTAGGCCACTTCAGTTCACCTCATCAACGGCGAATTCTCCTCCTTGATGGAACAATGATCCCACCCAGCTCTACCTTGTACGAAGAATGTCCAGGAGCCAAAGATGACTAGTCCACAAATGGCAAGATATGTGTAGACTTTTCAAAAGCCCTTCGAGTGCGTTCCACATTGCTAAGTTGTTCGTGTACATCATGCTTCTGAAATTCATGTGTGGATTCTAGGCTAGACTTATTCTTTCCTTCCCAGGAACAAGCTGTACTACCCCTACTACTGTGTGGTGAAAATTTATCAGGGTATACTGCAGAGCTGAATACGAAAACTGACCTAGGTATCTGGCTCGCTTCAAGCGTGTCACCCCCTTATCACCAAGATTTGCCCCAGGACGCACCAATTGTTTCTCGGACTAACTGGCGCACTGCCTAACCCAATATCTCAGCGGAATTCCAAAGCCCGCGTCGGACTTTTTTTAGTAGGAATGCCAAAGTATCTTCCCAGCGCCTACAAAGGATGCAGTGTGTAATTAATTTGACCACTCGACCGCCTCGACGACTACCGGATACCGATTTACTTACAAATTCTTTCACCTCACGATCCGGGATCTTTTTCACCGGATCATTATCGGCTCCGAGGAGACCTGGTATCCATAACTTGTCCGGTCCTGACCTTGTCCGATCCTGTCCATACCTCATCCGGTCCTACTAGAAATCAGCGAGGACGCCAAAGTGGGCATCATGCGGTTGGGGCCTGCAGTATGTCGGATAACTATTTTCTCATTTTAATGATCAACGCTTGAAATAAAGTTCTTGCATGTGTTCTCAGTTTCATGGGCTTAAAATTCAACTCTGAGACTCCAAAGCTCGGCGCTTTGATTTTTTCTTGTGCCATTTAGATGAACCCAATCCGTGAGGCAAACTAAACGGACTGGACCCGGGGAGGATGGGCATGCGCTTCGATGCCATACCCCCCTGATAAACTTCCAATGGACTTCCAATGGTGTTCGCGCATCACCCATATGTATCTACGATTCACTTAAGGCCACGTGAGCAGCCCACGTCACGCACTAGACGTTTCTTGGTCTCCGTTTGCTTTACTAAGGTGGCCGTACGGATGTCAGATATGTGGTGTAGCAATTTCATCGGAGGTCAACTTCCAGTACCTCGACCTCATAGAGCTTGTCTAAGTGCGCTACTTAACGTATTAAGATACATTCGTTTTATGTTACACCCAATGGGTTATCTCTATCCTCTCCAGTTTCATCCACTGGCTGTAGGACCGTTAACAGTGTGGAGAACCCTTCTGTCAGAATCTGTGAGCTTCAGGCTTCTGACCCCTTTGCACACTCAAAGAAATTGTTGTATCGCGCGCCAGACATGGGTTGTACGTGCAAAGTAGTGGTACAATGTTAAACCCTCATGGCCTATCGTGTATCGTTCCTACAAGCGGGGCTATACTTATAAAACTTAGCAGTCTATATCCTTGCATGACCATTTTCCAATATATTTTGTGAAGAGTACGCAGCGCCACTTTTCGCGGGCTTTACGTGTGGCATTTTGTGTTCTCGCCTCCGGTGGAATTTTTCCCTAGTAATGCCTACGGACAGAAAGTTCTTTGTTGGTGGAAACTGGAAAATGAATGGTAGTAAGAAGGAAAACGATAAACTTATTGAAATGCTTACGCATGCCAAGATTGATCCAAACACAGGTTAGTAAGTGAGATCACGTAGGCACAATGCTGTACTGTTTTTGTGCAAAATCATGATGAGTCAAAATGTTTCCGAAATATTTCAGAAGTTCTGGTTGCTCCACCGGCACTCTACCTCCCAAGCGTTCGTGAGAAGCTGGACAAGCGCTTTCATGTGGCCGCGCAAAACTGTTATAAGGTACCTTCCGGAGCTTTTACTGGTGAAGTAAGGTGAGAACCCGTAGGCCTATTAATCAACCATGTTTAAGTTAGAGACTACTTTAGGATAAAGGAGAATATGACGTATCACAGTTTTTACCGCTATACAAAAAGTCCACAGCGTTAATATCTTTGGAAATGAGCATGTTGGTGCCCAGTTAGCACGCGTCCGCTCCTGGGCTCAGAAGCTACGCGGAATCCGTGCAGAACTTCTGCAGTTATGTTCGGCTTCTAATCCGCGGGAGATCGAGACGTTTAAGAGGCATCAAAGCTTCTCTATTTGTCCATGGAAGCGTAACTGTGTTACAGAACCGACAAGAACGACAGTTTGGGGCGGCTACCTCACGCGATCATAAGTCACGAGGATCTACGGTGTTTTGTTACCAAACTGACTGAATTCACTTTGGATAGGGAAGGTGATCTGTTCGACAATTTCCAGTAAGATGAGGATCTACAGAATTTCAGCTCAGTCAGCGTCTGAGAACCTGAATGATGAGTTTATTTACGTGAAAAGTTCACTCACATTAGACGGGAGAAATGCTGCATAGTAGAAGCTACTGCTAAGTCCACAGGGATGACATTGCGAGGCACCTCTGCGAGGAACGGTAGTCAAACACCAAAACACTGTCAGTCCTGACATACCCTCAGTATTCTATCATAGCGGTCCGGATTCTGATTGTGCGGTCTGGAAAACCACAGAATCTCCGGATTTTACTCTACCTGTGCGGAACTGGTCCAAAAGCATTTGGTGACCTCACTCCGAATAATCTGATACTTAATGCAAAAGCTGGTAACCAGCCAAGGCTGGCCAAATAATGACTTGGTAGTGAAGTATGTAAGCCATTACCAGCGAACCCAACTGCGCTAGTCATTTTCGCCTCTCTGGATGGGGACCTGGAAATGGCACACATCAATGGTTAGAGACATTGTCAGACACGGTCCAGTGGTGCCCTCAATGGTGCTCGTGAATCCAAGCTATTCACTTTAATGCGTTGCTGCTCTCCCAATGTTCCCAGTGAAAAGAATACTGATAACCCCGTAGTTGTTCATTACTTATATCAGATACTGCCTCCAAAGCGTATCTATCTAGAGCTTCTCCCCAAATTGTCGGTGAACGGAACTGTGGTAACAGCCAGTACACGACGACTACGCGGTTTTTTACAGCTGCCGCTGCTGCTGCTGCTGATAATGCATTCAGACGAAAGTGTCTAATTTTGCGTGGTTTCAGTACACCATCTATCGACCGGCATAAATTTTGAACCGTGCTACCCGTTTAAAGCTAGAAATAGCAACTTGTTACTAATATTCGACTGTTAATAAGTCACCACCAAAATCGACATTTATTGAGTTTGTTATTGACAGAATTATTGCCCTAAGCCCAGGTTGGTTACATCTGCAGGCCCTTAAACTCTGCTCTCACTCTCACACTCTCTGCTAAACTGCACTTTCGACTCTCAACGGTCGGCGAAAGAAAACTCTAGTCAGCTTTAGTAAATTACAGTGACAGGGATAACTTTCAAGAGTAGCGACAAACTGAACGACAGTAACTATCACCCTATTAGTCCGACACTTGGTACTGATAAGGTGGTTGGGATGATCCTCAAGGTAAACGTAGAACAGCACATTGAAAGCAATCACTCATTCATTCAGCTGTAGCACATTTTCGGTGCCTAACTGCCATGCCACCCCAAGGGAGCACGAGGGCTGGGATACTGCCAGGTTGCCCAAGCCTAGACAGGGGACGTCGAGAGGCCGAGGTCAGATTCAAACCACGGACCTTCCGGTCAGTAAATTCGCGCTTTAGCCACTGAGCCGTCTTGTTCCTCAATTGAAAGCAATGGTGCCTCGACACTCAAATAGCATGGCTTTTGGAAGTCTCACTCATGTAACAATAACCCTCCCTAAGAACATTGATGAGTGCTTTGGATATCAGAAGTCAACTGGATGTTGTATACAACGATTTCAGCAAGCATTTCGATAACTTCTTCACATCCGTTGATCTAGGTCAGGGCTTCTGTATTCCACAGTAGTATGTTACGTTAGAATTGCTACTTTGTACTGGGTACAACCCTTTGTGTCCTAATGGGGCCTTATCAGCGCTGTTTACGGTAACGAGTGTACTTGACGAGTGCCTGGTCCACAATACTCTAGGTTTCTTCAAGTGACCACCTCTCCGGAGTAGTGGAGGGTGCGTGTATTTTATTTAGACTGTCTGATCCTATGGGCAGCTGCAGCGTCTGATAACGCAGCCGATGAGCTCAAGACAGCCCTGAACTCGCTGCATGTTTGGTTTTCTGTATGAGTTCCGGCAATTACGCACCATCTACATGTTTCAGCAAATAACCAACAACCTCATGAGGTGCACCATATTGGAGAACACCTGCTGCGTATGACCTGTGAGGAGGAACTTGAGGCCTTACTATCCTCAACTATGAGTACGATCACACCTAGAGCTGAGTTGCAGCTGATCACAGAATGCTTTGGAATTGTAAGAGACTTCTTATTTCTGAGGATTTTATGCCTACTTTTCTCCGCTTATTTTCCTTCTGCACTGGAGTGCGGATTGCTTGCCTTTATTTACCATCCAAGGTTCACTAGGCGATGCTAAGAGGAGAAAAATGTTTGTGAGAGATGCACCTCCTCTCATGATGAGTATCTACAGCATCAAAGTTCGTGTAACCTAGACTACCGTTATCTTTATGAAAACGTTATATATGCGCGCTGAATTGCCAAAGTAGATTTAAGTACAATAGTGGTACGAAAGTTTTCATGGAAGAATTGATCGAGGTATTTGGAGACTGTCGGCAAAAGTTTCAGCTACCAAAAAGGTAGACAATCCGGATTGATGCCTCCTAGTCGGTTAGGTTGCTCAGTTTGTGCAGTGCTTTCCAAAATGCGGTGCAACCAGTCTACTCTGGACGATTCTGGAAGTGAATGGACCAGTTTTTAGCTGAAAGTGGTGTAGAGTGCTTTTTTGCTACCGAGTGTCGCTCGCAGCCTGCTTCAGTGGGACTCTAATGCAAATTAGTCAGTTAGGGGGTTTAGCTTTCGGGATTCACCCTTTTGCCATCAAAAATTCAGCAAACCCAGTGGATGAAATGGTACCTGAAGGCCCGGAAAGCAGAAAAAGACGTAAAATTGAGTGCATATTAAAGTTAAATATAAGGCTCTGGATAGATTAACAAGGAAGCTGAACGCCTGATGTGCTGATAGACCCTGCATTTCTAGGAAACGCTTTCTTGTCCTTATCCCCTGTGCCAAACCTCTACATATGGCATACACTGAGACGCCCACGGAGCAAGTGGCACTTCAGTGCTGCAGACCTCCACAAAACTAGAGATAATGGAACAGCGAGGTGGTCTTCATGCACGAAGTTTTGAAGTTTAAGTACCTTGAACCATCGGTTAATTGTCGCTATGACTGTACTGAATAGAAGTACATCCAAGATCCCAGTAGACCTCTGGGGTTATGAACATCTGTGTAGTCTTTTTCAACTCATGCAACTACAACCGCACATCCGCGCATCCTTAAGGTTGCTTTGGTGTATACTGCTGTGCAGACCAAGATACTAGGGGCATACATGCACAAGAGCTACTGCGTTTAAACAAGGCCTCCCTGGGGCTACGCTTACGTCTCTTGACTTAGCCGAAACTCAGCAGCTCTGTGCACTCAACCCACAGCGGCGCTTTCTTCTCAAAACCATTTTTATTAAACAGTTGAATCCTACTATTCTCTGCGTGCCAAAACTCCTGCACGCCAGTCAGTGATAGACCGGCAACACAAACCACGCAACTTGCACCAGAAAACCGGTACTACTAACTTACAACCCTGCTTTTTGCTACATCAATGCATGGAGTATTTTTGGCGAGTGTACCAATCTACTCAGTAAACATTACAGACTTGAACCAATAAAACGTGGAGCACTAGACTGAGAAACTCAAACCCCGGAATGGTCCTCATAGGAAACGGAAGGTAGACGAAGGGCGGGAGTTTTGTTTCTGCCAACAAAGCCAACTGAAGTGCAAAAGCTACAAATAACAGAATCCTCTGTATTTCCTCACAAATGAAAGTAGACGCCTTGTTGCAGTGCTGTACTGCCCTCAAAAGTACAACCGTGTACTAGCTGGCTTCTGGACTACAGTAAGGCTTTGTTGCTTCTACCTGTTGTTTATGGTTGCTTATCATATGCTTATCATGTGCCCTGGCCTTGCCAAATGGAAAAAGGTGTTCATCGCGTCACACTGTGGCGGGGTTTGACCCAGCCAACAATTGTTTAGTCACTCTTACCTTGAGCTTTCTTGAGCATACACTTGGAGCCCCAAAATATACGCTCACAGAAATTACAAATTCAAACAAGAGATCCATCCTCAAACACCTCTTTCTCCATAGTTGAAGCAAATATGTGAACGCCGAGACTGAAATGAATGTTACGTCTACCTGAACATTTCCAAGGTTCTTTATGAAGCATAACAGTACATTCTATTTGCAAAACTAGTCACTTACAAAGTGGATGGGACAATAACGCGGTGGATAGGAAAACTCCCAAGGCACCACACATTACCCGTACGAGTGAGTACAACCCTGTCTCACTTCAAGCTAAGCTACTGCGGGATACTACAGCCACTCCTGATTGGTCTTGTGTATCAATATCAAAACTGGTGGCGTCCGTGAATCCTAAACGGTCAGCTTGGTTGTTATTTTTCACTTTCTGTGTAAATCCACGTAAAGCCTCAGTATATAGCAGACAGAGCGTTTCAAAGTGAAACTGAAAGTCCACGGTGGACCTATCGGGCAAAGTCAAGGCAACAGTCAATGATCAACGATCATTGACCTAGAGGTCACTGTGCACACGAAACGATGAACTTTGCCCTAGGCCTTCAGTAAACGCGCCTCAACAGCCGAAGTTTACAGTGGCACAATTAGCCTCTTTTGTTCTGTTAGCTCTGTGATTGTTACCTTGAAATGCCGCCGAACATAGTTGTTGGATTACTCGAGTTATTCTCTAATAACCTTTTATAAAGCAATCTGGTGATCCTATCTGTTTAAAAACGTGATAAATATTCATGCGCTGTGGTCGGAAATTTTTTTTAGAAACTTCACTTTAGAGCAACAGATGCAGAAGCTTGTTGTTATTGCTTGTTACGTTAACCAGCGTAATTCAGAATGCGTGGTGTTGAACTGTCACATGACTTGCAAAGTTCCTTCCACGTGCTTTTTGTCACGCTCTTATATTATTTTACGGGCATAAGCAGAAGCAGAAAAAACTATGCTTTCGCGAACTTTTCAACATTCCACAGAATTTAGACCAACGAATACTAGAAAACGGACTATGTTCAGAACCACACCGAAGTTTATCCTTGGTTTATCAAAAGTACTGTCTTTCACATACCGATTTCATCATTTTCTCTCCAAAAGATGCATTTAGCGTTCTGAAACGCCACAGGTTCTGATATATTACTATTATTCCGGACACTGTAATTTGAGAACACTGCAACTAATTATCTCATTTGGATTTTCCCTGTCGAAACTGATACATTAGGACGCATATTTTTGGCTTTGAAGTATCTTTTATTGTGAAAATTCGCACGCAACTGGTCTGTGGATCTCCACATTGATCTTGTCGCCGTCTCAGTTCATCTGCTCTGTGTGGTATAATGCTAAGGGAAGAGTTTACACTGCGGTTGTGCGATCCATACTGCTCTATGGATCAGAGACGTGGCCCCTACGCGCAGAGGACGTACGGAAGATGTCAGTGTTTGATCATCGATGTCTCCGCAGCATTGGTCAGGTCTGGTGGGAACATCGGATCAGTAATGCTGAGGTGCGTCAGATGGTCTTGGGAAGAAGGAACTCTCCCGCGATAGATGAATTAGCCACGCTTCATAGGTTGTGCTGGTTGGGACATGTAATCCGCATGCCAGAAGACCGTCAGCTCCGCAGAGCTCTTTTCGCCCAGCCCTGTGCTGAGTGAAAGCGACCGAGAGGTGGACAGTGTATGACCTAGCAACAAAGTACAAAAGCGCTAACCAGTAAACTTAGTCGGGTGGGCAACTGCCGCCTCCCTGGATGGGGACCCCGGGACTCAAATCACCAGTGGTTAACGACACTGGCAGAAATGGCCCAATCGCGCAGTCAGTGGCGCTCGTGCATCGAAGCTATCGCCTTCAGTGCGTAGCTACTCAATTTCCGAACAAACCGAACATACCTTCGTCTCTAAGGCTTCTTTTTACGTTCCACATTTCCGGTGATCGAAACTGTAGCAGCTGGAACCAATGTGCCTATGGTACACGGTTTATAGCTGATAAATTGAATTGAATTGAATTGAAAGGGATTTGCTAAACCGGATGCAAGTGTTTTGCCCTATGTAGGATTGTGAAAGAATACCAGTTGAACTGGTCGGGAAACCATAACCGTATTGGTCTGATGCATTTGGTGGGCGGCTCATTCCAACCGATTGCTGAAGCGTCATTTATTTTCGCCTTTGAAAATCTCTCGAATAAAGTACACCCAAACGAACGGCCTCCCTGGACGCACTGTGGGTAAGCTTGATCTAGCTCAGTGGTTAGGGTACGAACTTGCTGACCAGAAGCTCCCTGGTTTGAACCCAGTCTCTTCATTTCGCCTGCTCCTGTCTAGACTTGGGCAGGGTATCTCAGCCCCAGTGCTTCTTTCGAGTGGTTTGGCAACTAGGCGCTGGAAGGCGAGAGAGTGGAACAACTAGTGGTTTAGTTGGGCGAAGCTGCACTAGTTCCTGATTGACAGGTTTTATGACTACTTTTCACACTGTTGTTGGAGATCGGCCATCAGTTGCTTTGTTCTTGAACATCATTCCGGTCGAAACTAGCAAATTTGACCTAGCGATACCCTGCATGTGCTTCGGAATAATGCCAGCCTAGTTTTGTTCTTTATACTTTCCATCGTGATATGAATGACATTCCTGTATCCTCTGCTCCACTTTACAGTAGGTGTCACCTACTATTCGTAAAATTTTCCCTTGTTATGTTCACTAAATTTACGTTTCCAAGACGCGATGCACTGTTCCCTATTAGGTGACTAGTTTGTTCCGAATTCTGAGAGGATACACACGCGGTCCGTGCTGGCTCTTTTTTGTTACTGCAGTAGGCGACGGGGAACCGTAGATGGGTAACTTAATATGTATTAACTGTTGTTATGTCAGTAAGCGCCAGTATTTGTATTGTTTTCAACAATGTTGATCACGGTGATGACTAGCTGCTCTGTAATCGAGTTGATCAAGTTGAAACCTGACCTCAGTGACTCGGTCTGATGTTGGATAGTCGTCCGATAAAAACAATCACTACTAGACCGTTTGCTGGACACTTTCTACCAGTAAACTTGACAACTTGGTCGAGGTTTCCAAGATTCGCGCTTATTTGTCTCCGTGTCGCTTCTCATTTCAGTCCGGCTATGCTCAAAGATGTCGGCTGCGACTGGGTTATTCTTGGTCATTCAGAAAGACGCCACATTCTGTTGGAGACAGACCAGGTGAGAGCCTTATTCCTGAGCCTCTGCATTCTCATTAGCAGTGATCTGTTTCAGTCCATATTTGCGCACAGTTCCTACTTTCAGTGTGCTGTATCTTTAGGACAATCTATTTAAAGTCTGTTTAGGCAGTTTTCATTAGCTCATGAACGTTTTTTGGTGTTGGCATGCTCACTGATAGACTGTTTACTTAAAAGCTTTCCCGCTCCAGGTCCGCCAATCCCTCCAAAGAGATGCATCAAGAGAAAGAGAAGTTCTCACTCTTTCCAGTTCAACTTCTCTCTAGGTAGTCTCGCCGTACCTATTGTTTTCCTAAGAGAGCCTATAATAATGGAGTGAAAGGTCAACGCAAACATCATTCTAACTGCAATCTGTTTAGAGTAATGAATGCACTTTATTCAAGTCTGGGGACTAGAAGATGTAGAGGCTAGATTTCCGGGACATCTTTTTGCAGTACAAGGAATCGATGCAAAACTTTCAAGCTGTTAAGTCTAACCCAATTTGCTGGGCGTCTGGATACTTTATCACACGAAGCAAAATGAATGTAGACCATATCTTCTGTACGGTGACTTCCCGACCTTGTGATCATCCGCCATTCACTCTTCCACAAACTGCCATCTTCAGTGATTGTGTGTTCTCTTACTTGGTTTCTTTTCCAGTCAATCGCACTATCGTGCATATCAGTCCCACGTCTCGTCTACCAATGTAGGACATTCACCGGTGGGTATTTCAGACGATGCCTTTTTTTACGTATAGCAAATTGGTTAGCCATTTCCGTGGAATATCCTTTGAGAGGTGTTTATGCCGAAGCCTCTCCTGAGGATGTTTAGTGCCTTGTATTCACTTGCTCACTATCTTTCTGCTGGCAGCAAGAAGTTTCACTTTTTTCACTTTCGCTGCCTCAGTAACCGTTCTCCACCCTCAAATCAGCGCAAATACTCTATGGTGATGCACCTTTTCGCAGACTAGTAATACTCCCTGCAGCATTTCTTATGGTACTCTGATACGTATCTTCTGTCTGTACCCCAGGTAGCTCAGTTGTTAAGGCGCAACCTTACCAATCGGAAGGTCTATGGTTTGAACCCAACCCCGCCATCTCGACTGGTCCTTTCTAGACTGGGGCACTCTGAGAGTATCTGGGCCCTCGTGCATCCCTCGGGTGGCGTAGCAGCTGCATACCGGAAGGCTGT
Source organism: Clonorchis sinensis (assembly GCA_003604175.2). NCBI lineage: Eukaryota > Metazoa > Platyhelminthes > Trematoda > Opisthorchiida > Opisthorchiidae > Clonorchis > Clonorchis sinensis. The sequence goes on from CM030374.1 coordinate 27,514,935, forward strand.
CACAGCTGAATGATTCAGCCTCTTCAGCGTTTGCCATAGAAGTGGTTTTGCTGTATTCCTATCTTAAGTGTTGAAAAGTGTGCTCTCGTGTTATCAAACAAAAGTGAAGCAAGCAATGTTTGCGCCAGTACAGAATAACTCGTTTTGAAGTCGTATGAAACATTTTGTTATTTGTGCTAGCCTCATGTGTATGTTTAACAATGAACTGAGGTCATCATCGGTTTGTGATCTAAAGGTGTGAAATTCTATGACAAAATCCTAGCTTGCAGCCCCCAAATGGTCTCCACCAAAAGCCTGTCCCTTCAAGGTGTGGATAATTACACCGCTCTCAGAAGTCAACGTTGAAGTGGGGGTAGAAGTCCGTTTGGGTGCGATCGTGCAGTTTTAATCACAGCTCTCTTTAGAAGAACATAGGTTGAATACTTTTTAGCGAAATGCACTCGTTTACATGTCAACTTGGCTTTTATGTGAGACTCATCTGGAATTCGGCTGAAGACTCTACGGAATCAATTTTCTCGGCGAATTTAACGCCGTCTTACCATCCAAAGCTTGTTTGTTGTCAAATTACTTTGCTACTTTAATATTTCAAGAACAGATAATGTAGTGATTAGCAAGAAATAAACTGGTAGCACCTATTGAAACCACTAAATTGAGGACTCACCGTATAGGCGCCCTAAAGACTGACCAAATTCAGTCGCTGTTGCTGGGTGAGCTCTTGAACAGGTTTCAGTGTACATAAAGGGCAAGACAATTTACTTGGGGATAATTGATCCTCCATCTCAAAGTATTTCCGCTGTTGTCTGTTCAACGACCCGAGAAAATCTGAACTGGAATCCGGACCACCACAAAGTCATTGATAGACCCGAAACCGTGTGAACTGTCTTTGAACGATAGAGTGAGATATGAAGCCAGGCGTAAGACATACTTGATAGTGACTGTTACTCTAGTTCGCCCACACTGTTAATCAATATGTCTTCAACACACAGCTGCCCATTTCGACCCTTTCGTCGAGGCACTACTGGCCACTGTCGCCACGACTTTGCATTTCAGGGATGCAAGCCGCTGCGCACAGTGCGTATCCATCAGTCGTTTCTTCCATGTCGACCAAGCTGTGGTAGGTAGAACCATTTAGAAAAACATTTCAGTTTATACGTCATACCAGTGATGTTTTTTTCTGTGAAAGTTTTGCTCAATGAGAGCTCCTCACATCCTACTACTGCTTCTAACCTGGCGTTTCACAAGAAGCTAAAATGTTGATGTAGAGTGAAGAAGGGACAGTCTTCTGAAGAGAACACGACAACGTTCCATGGCAGTCACGAATTAATACGAGACCTGGAACAAGGTCTCTCTTTAGAGGGGCCGAAGAGCCCATTTACTCTTTGGCATTCTGTCTTCAGTATGATGGCCTTACAAACAGACAGAGGCCTAGACAGACGGAACAGTATGTAGCGGATTAAGGCATATTCACGTCGGGTTCTTTGGAACTCAAGATAAATGTAGAAAAGTTCGTCTGAGCCCATGAGATACACTCTGGCGAGAGGAGACCGCAAGAGACCCGGTAAGTAGGCTGTCGTTGCCTTCTGTCTCTGCGCTTTATCTGTGATGCTAGAGTTCTGTCCAACCAGTAGACGATTGTTCACTCTGCCTGCAGTAAATGAGACCATGACCAAGACCCAAAGGCCTACGCGTTGTATGCGAAGCTTCGGGTTTGATAGGAGTGTGCGAGTTTTTGGAAAGCCCATAAACATCCGAGATGCCACCACCGAGCAGGTTGTTATGTGTTCTCTTTCGGGAGGATGGCACATTTTCCCCTAAAAGCTTGCGTACTAAATTGTGGCTGACGGGGAATGCTAAAGTGCACTAACTTGCTCAACGTAGCTGCGTTGGCCAAACCAAGTTAATACTACTGTAGAAAGCCCCTCAGCATGATGACCCAAAGGAAAGTCTCGCTCACCCTTTTTCACTGAGAGCGCAGTGATGTAGCTCGCCCGCATGGAGTCACACTCTTGGCTGCCCGATCGTTTGTTCAATGTGGAGTTTCGGACTGCCCGAGAGTTTACTACACCTTTCCTTTAGTATCGCATCCTCATTGTAAGACGTCACGCAGACGAACAACTATGCCCACCGCGTAGTCTACAGCACCTCATGAGTTTTTTCTATGGTACCAGCTCTGCGGCACAGTGCGGCCCACAAAAACGAAAATGATGGTGGAATTAGATGCTCGGTCGCAGACTGAGACGATGTTGGGCTGACACTTAAAGCAACCACTCGTTCATGATCTCCAACTGAATACGCAGCTTGAAGACAGCCTCATCACTCAGTTCGGCTTCAATTCTTCACAGTAACGAGATATGATGCGTTGGCACCCATTACCGAATGTGTCAGTCACACCGAACTATAAGAACGGAGCCTTGCACACAAACAGTTCTGCCCTGTACTCGGTGTAAACCCGAGGACAAAACAGAAGGGACACCGGCATATCCAAATGATGGTTCTTAACGGTCAAATCATGTGGGGTCACTTAAGCAGTTGAAATTCACAGTGTATGCTCAGCGTGGTCCACTAACCCGCAGCCCTCATAAGCGCACACATGTAGATAGCCAGTCCATACAACAGGGGTTGTACCAAGCACTGAGTAATAATCATTGTTAATGCGGGTCATTCACAGTTTCGTACGTGGAATACACACAACATACGTCTAAAACAGTGCAACACAATACAATTCAGTGTAATACAATTCATACAAAAGAAGAGAATTTACTGATAAAAAGAACGAAGAGACGATCCGGCGACCCATGTCGAGTTCTCGAGGTGGCGAATCACACAAGACCCCTGTGGGTTTTTGGAAGTGGTAATCCCGCGAACCACAACAACAACTGTAACCGTTTATTTGATAAAAAATATGAGGCATAAAGTAGACAAACTTCTTCTCAAACGCAACACATTACTCACAAGGTTGCTGAGAGTTAGCTGAGTTAGCCCACGATTGGTCTCGCCCTTCTTGGGGCTCATCAGTTGAACGAGCAATTCAGCTAGACTCAGATGAATCTTCCGTCACAGTCGAATCGGTACGCAAGACTATCAGACAATTTTTTGTCATTATTACTCAGAAAAATATACCAGTGTTTTTTCGGCTGTTTTGAATGTTTCAGGCCCATTTGTTTCTTGAAATATCGATTTGACTGAGTTGTATCACTAAGACCGTTGATTAGTTACGTCAGTTCCAATTCTGGGCGCATACAACTTACTCTGGTCGTTTATATGGTAAACTTTATTCAGTCACCTGAAAAACTCTCTCACTCTCTGTGCTCTGTCACTTCACAGTTGGTCGGCGAGAAGACAAATCATGCAATATCCGCCGGTGTTAATGTTATCGCATGCATAGGGGAGAAGTTGGAAGAACGAGAGGCGGGTAAAACTGAAGAGGTTTGCTTCAGACAAATGGAGGCCATACGAAGTGAGTGAGGTCTGGTCACAAGCCATTTAACGGTGGTCAATTGGACGGCAGCCCTTTTGCCATGCTGTGCTTATCCCTTTTGTTTATTAGATTAGGATAAATCCAGGAGAAGAAATCAAGTGATTGTGTAGTGTGAACTCGGGGAGTAGTCAAAACCTGGTTCTTTTTGCTTCAACCACAATCCCGACTCTGATTTTGCCCGTTTTCACAGCCTAATGAAAGCGTGTTTTGATTATGTGGGCCTTTTTCAAGAGATCAGTGTGATGTGCTTCTCGAATTTTTGGCGTTTCACCTGCACGGTCAATTCCCGCTTGGGACCAGATAGAGTCGTACTTTCAAAAACACCCGACGCTGTCGACTAAAGACGAACGCAGCACAGTATTCCACCTCGAGGATACGAAACTAGTTACTTGACGGATTGTTTCATTGTGAAAACCGATTTACCAATAAGAGCCGTAGAGGATGCATCCTGTAGTTGGGTAATGGAATTGCATTACTGTCCGAGCGTTACTCCACGGATTTCGCAAGTGTGGACCAAAATTTTTCATTTTTCCAACGGCAGTGCCTCACCTGTTCACTATCCTTACAAACCCGCTACTCACAGCGTAAGTTCATTATCAGCATCCACCGTCCTATGGGCCATTGGAAACGATAGGCTGTTGTGAAGGTATTTTTATATAACGAAAATAGGTTATCATTTGGAACCAATTCAACACCTGTATGGCCTCCGGTTGGAACTTCGACTGTGAGCCGCTCCGGCGGGTGTTGCTCTGTGAGCATCCAAGGCTAACTTATCGGTTTAATCCAAGCTAGGTGTGGTTCGGTGGGTTAGTGTATCGCCTACACTTGTGATATGAGCTCGCCTAGTTGATAGTCGACTAGCAGATCTGACATGGGACACTTCCATCGTGGTCTGCCATCCCGGTGAACTAGCAGGTGTCTCCTCTCCATTTCTCACGAGACATCATCAGTGCGCAGTTGGATGCACTGATGATGTCTCCTCGTATAGTGACGAAACGTTTGCAAGTCGATTGCCAAGCTCGGCGAACAGCGAACAAAATCCACCTGATCAACAACCTACACACTCACCCGAGCTACCGATATTTCGACACACTACCAGGTGGTCCTCCTTTTCCTCTCCTTGGCAAAGAAAGTTGCAAAAAATGTTGCTGAAAAATCTCTGCTTGACGCGGTCTATACTATTATATACTATATTATATTATATTATATTATATTATATTATATTATATTATATTATATTATATTATATTATATTATATTATATTATATTATATTATATTATATTATATTATATTATATTATATTATATTATATTATATTATATTATATTATATTATATTATATTATATTATATTATATTATATTATATTATATTATATTATATTATATTATATTATATTATATTATATTATATTATATTATATTATATTATATTATATTATATTATATTATATTATATTATATATTATACCATACTTATATTACATTATATATTAAACTATAATTATATTATATTGTGTTATATTATATATTATATTATCTCATATTATTTGATATATAGTATATTACATTTCATTATATATGCCTAGCATGCTGTTTACTATTTGGTGCATACTCTATCCAGTTTGGGAAAAAGCTCTGTGTTACTCTGACAACAGCGCCAAGAAGGTTCTGGGTGCTTTGGAAGACCACAGAATTCCTCCGAACTAATTCAGGCAGCCAAAGAAATACTGTTTCGGTCCGTCTCGATCAAAATGAAGGGAAGTATGATTGGTCCAAAAGCCCCACATCATAAGAACAGTTTTCCTTAGCTGTATGCGCCTATATAGCCGAGGGCATCTTTGAACCAGGTGGTTCCTATTTTAACTCAGTGTCTTCAGATTGTTGGTCTAGTGGTCGAATATACGCTCCACGGGTTACCTGTTACTTTTTCCCATTTACTCGAAAGCACTGGAACAATCATCTCAATTCAGTGGTTCCCCTTACCAGTTATTCACGCATTTGTCTTCTTTCTCTCTTCAATATAGAAAATCTGTCATCAGCTGACATGTGGAATCACATTGTCATCGCCTATGAACCTGTTTGGGCCATCGGAACAGGCAAGACGGCCACTGAGCAACAAGCGCAGGAGGTTCACCTGGCTGTTCGTAGATGGATGGAGGAGAAAGTCAGTCCAGCTGTCGCAAAAAGCATTCGGATCATATACGGAGGTGAGAGGGATCCCACGCCAACATAACTTGTCTTGATCATGATGGAATCCTGGTTTTGCCAATTTCGCCCCTAGGTACATGGATATTAATGCATATATGGATGGGCGAAACCAAAAAACAGTCTAACGTCCCGTTCATGACTAAAAGACTAAGTGTTCAATCTACTAGCCGGGAAGTTGCGGGTTCGAGATGCGCACTACTGATGATTCCCAGTAAGGATGAAACAGCTGTACGGTGCTTCTCGGCTTTTCACCAAAGATTGGCTTCAGTGACAGGACGAAATCTCCAATAAAATCGGCAATTTTCTCCACACTACCAACACTAACATATATATGTATATATATATATATATATATATATGAAGTATGCATGTGGAATTCGTGGTCCACCTGAAGATGCTGATTCGTTTGACATCGATTGCGTCTTGGCGATAAGAGGAGACGAGCATGGGTTGATCTTGTGTTACATCTCACTACGGGCGGTGGACACGAAGCAGTTTGGGTTTTCCAAACTTTTTAATTCTCGCTGGAGAAATGCTGAAGCAGCCTGGTATTTTAACCACCACCAACTGCTAATGAGTGGAACGCAATGAATATGGGTTAATTTTCTCACTAAGTGATGTTTTTTGTCAGTTTGTGAATTTTGTTTGAAAGATAACCCAGACTACTTAAATCGCTCGGAATTTAGAGTGATTGGGGGTGGTGTGGTGATCATTTCGCAATAACCAATGCTGCTAGAATTGTCAAAGTTCGCTGTGGAGAGATGATAACAAGAATCTGATGAGACCGACCAAAAGAAATCATTGTAAGAAGAGGCGGTCATTCTTGAAGTGTGTTGGAGCATCTCACTGCATTCTAATTATTCGAAGCTAAAAAATCACATTTTTGCCGACAACTACTTATTATTATTATTATTAGTAGTAGTAGTAGTAATAGTAGTAATCATACACAGCACAACGTCTGCTGTTCCCCTGCCGTACAAACCATAATTTATTTGAAAGCCTCATTGTGAAGCAAAGAAGAAAAGTGCATGGCGAAGGCGTTTAGTTAGTCTCCCACAATCATTCCGAGGTACCTATGCTTCCAGACACTCATCCGGGCAATCTGGATGGAAACTGCTGACACCAGGTACGTCGTTGACATCGATTAGGGGTCCTGCCTGGCAACGTCTCCAACCATGAACAAAATAGTGGTCATCCGGTGTCCATCATAGAGGGCGACTTGGACCGACAGAGTTTTCTTAATGTCTTGCATACAGCTGTATGGGGTCAAGGGTTGACCTTGCACCACTCTAATTTTTCCGCGAAGAAGATCCCTTCTTTAACGAACGGTAATTCGGCGTGCGCATTGCTTAAACACCGCAGCTTCTGGTGCTGGACGCATTTTTCGATTGAGGCCCCCATCGAACAACCCAACAATGGCTTTCTAACTGTCTCGTTGTAACTCGCTAATCGGTGAACGTAACAGTCCAAAGTGGTGGGCGCCTTTCAGTTTATGGCTCAGTCTCAAAATTTCAACGATTCCCCGGACGGTACAGGCGACTGTCAATACTGCAAGCGCTTTTTCAAGTCCTCACGAGAACAGTTACGGTCGTCTAAAAATGCTGCCCTTGTCACAATGAGCACCTCTTTGAGTTATCAATTTAGTAAAGTACCAAACTACCACTGGTAAAGTACAACGTATAAGGCCATCAGGTGTCGATGTGGTTCACCACGTGATCCACCGTTAACTACTACACTCACTAACAAACCATCGTCCGTTCTGAGGTTCATGAAAATCGAACCCATGGAAAGTAACAACAGATTACGCGAAAGTTTCCATTAGTCAATAGTAGCGATTTTCTGCACGCTTGTACATGAAGTTGTTACCTGAAGAAATAACATTCAACCAACGTGAGAGCAAAATGGACAGTGTTATGCAGCAGTTGGGTGATTCACCATACACTCGTAACTGACAGGGTGTGCCACAGAAATCTTGTCAACTAAAGCTGTTCAATGTATTTGCATAGCTATAGGCATATGAACTGTATCAAAAACTCCGTTAACAAGCTTCCTACAAAAACTGATTTCTGACTGAAAGGAATACCAGAAGGAAATCTGAAATGCCCAGACGATGTCGTTCTAGCTTCGGAAAAACAGAGGAGAGGAAACGTAAACATCTTCAGAAATCTGACCAGGGTAATTTCAGCCTATGTCCTGGGGTCTGCACCGACAAGACGTTCATACTCTGAACGCGTCTCTTACAATTCGTGGGGATGTGGAATCCTTTGGCCGTTCTCAAAATAGTATGCGTACCTCGGAAGATCGAATCGAGTCCGCTAATCTGTCACTTGTGAATTAAAGCGGCACGTCACTCATGCTTATAGGTCGCAATCTAGGGTCACAGTGTCGGCTGTTGTTTTGAGCGGAGAGTCTGAAGCATTACCAAGTCTTCGACGACTGATGTCTCAGAACCACGGCTTTAAACGTGGTGGTTAGGAAACAGGCCTTTGGTGACGCAGTGGTTACTTCCACCGAATAATTCATCCAGAAGAACACACTGACCCGTCATCCACCGAGATTGATGCTGAATTCTATGTTTGCATCGCAAACAATGAGACAGTATTTGAGTACAGCAATCAACAACCTTGTAGCCAGTGTTGTTAGTTGCCTTCCAGGATTAGTTCTGCATAATTCTGGTTGTACTTGGAGAAGGAAAAATTTGACTCCCAAACGATTCCAATGGCGTTGTTGCCGTCAGCTTCTCTCCGGATTGTCTGATTACATGTTTGGATTGTTTGAATGAGACTAAGGTTCAGCAACATTTATATCCACCTATGTTTGCACAGCACTGAGACTGAGCGGTACTCAGCATTCGCGTTACTGTAGACGAAGACAATGACGAAGACCAGTGAAAACACTACCGTCTTTAGAACAAACTCAGTCAATTCAATTTGTCACCTATAAACCCTGTACCATGGGTACACCGGTTTCAGCTGCTGCAATTTCGATCACCGGGACGTGGAAGAGGGTGGGACGTACAACCAGGCATTAGAGATTGTAGCTTTGCCATCATCAAAGAAAAGTTTTATGACGCTTCAAATGCCTTGTTGCATCAAGCTAAAAATGTCATTTTGGTTGCCAGAGATCTGAATGCAAAAGTGGACAGGCTTAGCGTATTTGAGATGGGATTAATTGGTCGACATGTGTTGGGCTCTGTACGTACGTACTGTACTGTACTCTGTACGTACGTACGTACGATGGCGAACGACTACGTCGGCTATGTGCTGACCCCAGGCTGTTTTTACACTGTACTACCGAAATAGCCGAGGTCGTCTGGCCACATGGTGTCCTTCAGCAGTGTAAGAGCTGCGAACTTAAACTGGTCACATCGCAATCACTAAGCGATGGCGTGGCTCAATAAATGTCGCTCGTTTTGAAACATTTGTTGGTCGCGACCACGCGCTCGTCCGAGGTCAGTTCTCTGTTCGCTTCCCAGAGTCACGCAAGGTGCGGCATGGTAAATGAGACACTGGTAGATTTGGAAGTTAGACGAATTTATCAGAATTATCTTATGAAGTCTCTTCCAAATGCCCCACCGTCAGGTGTGAACTCATGCTGCAACGAGGTCGCCACCTTTTTGCACAGTGTTGGGAGTCTCCCCTGTGGCACGGTGCTACCAGGTCCGCTTAAGCACTGAATATCAGACAGAACAGTAGCACTGCTTGAGTATCGGAGGTGTCCCCACAGGTCACAAACATAATTTGACGTCAAGTGAAAATGGGTGTGCGTAGTGACCGTGAAACTTCGTTGACACGGAACGCCAAGTTCAGTCAATCAATCAATCAATCAATCAATCAATCAATCAATCAATCAATCAATCAATCAATCAATCAATCAATCAATCAATCAATTAGTCATACACCATGTACGATTGGCATATTGGTTCTAGATACTACAGTTTCAATTACCGGGAAGTGAGAGTGTGGGACAAATAGCCGAGCCTTGAAGGCAATGGCATGTTCAGTTACTTCGAGAATCGGGTAGCTACGCTATGTAGGAGATAGCTTTGATGCACCAACGTCACTGACTGCGCCAGTGTCATTAACCATTGGTGGTTTAAGTTTCTGGGTCCTTATCTGGGGACCCCGATTAGTGTTTTCGTACTTCGTTGCCAGCTCATACACTGTCCACCACTCGGTAGCTTCCACTCAGTACAGGGCTGGGCAAAAACAGCGCTGCGAGGCAGACGGTCTTCTGACATGCAGAGTTGATAATTATTCTATGGCGGGAGAGTTCCTCATTCTTGAAAACCATCTGGTGCAACTCAGCTTTACCAATTCGACGGTCCCACCAGACCCAACCAGTGCTTCAATGATACTGATGGTCAAACACTGATAACTTTCGTATGTTCTTTGCCCTTAGGGGGCCACGTAAGGCGGTATGGATTGCACTGCCGCAGTGTAAACTCTGCCCTTGACAGACATACTTCATGTCGGTGCCTTACGTGTCGGAGGCTGGAAGTAGCTGCCATGGCCTTCCTGATTCGAGAAGTAGTTTCATCTCCAGTCAGTCCACCAGAACTGCTTGGTGGAAAGCTCTCTAGATGGCAAAATACATTACCTCTTAAAATATTTGTTAGATGTGGGCAATATGTGTTCATGCATTCCCTAGAATTTCCAATACCAGGTGGACGTCAGCTGAAAAATTAGTGTCTCACTGTCGCTTCTGGACAGTTTCAAGCCCACTCGAGTCAGAAACACTGCAGAGACCGACAACTAAAGAAATGACAAGCAATACTCGATGCCATTTAATTCGGAGATGAGCTGTGGTCAAGTTACAGGTTTGGACAGACAAACTTAAGAATGAATTGATAAGTTGTGACATGAGCACAGGATTTCGCGGGAATGCCGTACAAGTACTAGCCTCAGTTACAATGCTGACGGACCGTTGGTGGACGCACCTCTAGTCTATGCACAACCAACTTTGATCTGTGAAGCAGCAGGAGAGATGTGGGCGTCCTATGGAGGGCGGTTAAACAGCACCGCTATCATGTCCGTTGGATTCTCAAGGTATTCCCGTCCGTCCGTGTCAGTTTAGAACTAGGGGTTATCCAACTCTCCTAGATGGCAAACAATGGACCATCAGCAAGGCTATAGCGCCCAACACTGAGTTTCATCTTTCGTTTTAGTGAAAACGCCTCCGCGATGACATGGTAGGTCTGTTTCAGCAGAAGCTGTATGGCAGCAATCCTCCTGGGACCATTTCATTGGGACGCAGAGAACAGCTTTACCAGCTCCCCAAGGCAACTGAGAGTGCAAAGCAACAAATAAAGGTGAAGGATGAGCAGCAATATACCCTGCATAAGTGCAAATTAATCGCACTGCTTATCAATCCAATGATGACCGGACGGTTTGGTCTTCAACCAGAATGTCGTGGGTTCGAGACTCCCGCTGGAGTTTGATGAGTTGCGCACTGCTGATGGTCCCCAACAAGGATGAAACAGCCGTGGTGCCGTGGATCTCACTTACAGGAAGAAATTTCCATTGAGAAATGGTTAGTCGGCCGGTGAATCACAGACGAATAAGCCGCTCCGTTTACTTGGCCAGACTCGGAATTCGGTCGTTCTTAGAAATCGGCACACGACACTTTGTTGTGTTTCAGTAACTATTCACCGTCCAGTTCGTTGTGATCTAAACCGATTTCGGCCGTGCACATACGCGACACATGGCCTTACCCCGTGTTCGGTTGTCTGGTTTGGGTTCTTGCGTTTGGTGATCGATAAAATCGAGCATTGCAATGACTGAAATCAATACGGAAATGGAGACAGCGCTGGTCTGAAAGCGTATAATAAATGCCACAATCGAAGGAAGTCAGCATTGCTTGACAAGTCTTTGCCAGTCGTTAAGTTTCTTTTGTTCCGAGGATGATTAAGCTTTAAAATATGAATTATTTATAGCGTTTATTTCAAATTGCAGGTTATGAGTTATGAAATATTTGTCCCCTGTTACTAACAGGTTCAGTTACGGCTGCCAATTGCCGAACACTGGCCAAACAACCAGACGTGGACGGCTTCCTCGTGGGTGGCGCATCGCTCAAACCGGATTTCATTGAAATTTGCAATGCGAATGCCTAGAGCGAGTTCTACACCAACCTGACTAACCTAACTAACTGAAAGTGTCCCTCTAGTCCTGTTCGCTTTTTCTTCTGTTGTAGTGCTCTATCCTCGTGTATTTGACCACCTGTTATTCTGTACGAAACAAAAAACAAGATCAAGACGACACTAATTCTCCCTATGTCTGTTTGTCCTTAGATGAAAAGGGAATTGGGGAGGGAGGCGGGTTTTAAAACTACCTGTTGTTCTCTGTGCAGGAATCAACCCCCAGTCCCCAGCGATCACGCGTCAACAATCACGACAACGATTCGTCAAAGCGTAACTTCAGTAGTTTGATCCGAATGAAAAAAAACCCGGCATCTCCGGATGATTCCATTGAGAGGTCATGATAGAGAACATAGACTTGCGAAGCGGCAGAAGTGACCAATTGGGCTACAATTTACCGGGTGTCGATATGACTGACGACAAATAGGTTTGACCTGTATACCCCGTACAAAGTAGGATAGGTAATTCCACCTGCTGTTTGCGCTCAGCCGCGTGTACAAGCCGCTGAAAGGTTAAACCCGGAGACAAGACCAAGGGGGTAAACAGAAGAGGGAAGTTCTAAATTCATCATTGTATCCAACTGGGGGCGCGCAATCGTCAGTCATATGGAGGTAAGTAGACATTCTAATTCACGGTGTAACTGACAGTAACCCGCCACTTAGACGTACGTGAGGCGCAAACATTTCACTGGCTCCTGTTATTTGGGTCAGTGGTTGCAAAAAGTCCTTTCTAACACTGCTTAGGGCTAAAACTCAGTAAGCCTCAGTGTTAGAGAGCGTTATATACAGATGAGGCGCAAACATCTCACTGGCCCCTGTTATTTGGGTCAGTGGTTGCGAAAAGACACCTCTAACACTACTGTAGGGCTAAAACCCAGTAGGCCTGTGTTAAACAGCGTCATATGCTGAAATCTCAGAAGGAGCAGTTTTACGATTGATTTGTAAGGCGTCCACCGGATGGACAAGGTAGACACTGAGTGCACCCGTATGTCTATCCCACTTTGCGCACGTTTTACGGTTTTATTCCCAACTTTAAGACGTGTACACAAACCTGTTCTGTCCAGCTTTGTAATTTCCCCGCCCTCTTGCGTGCAGCCAAGGACTCAATCACGTTACTGACTGAGACTACTACTATGGGCTCGTTTACAGCCCCACTCCCCAGTCTGTGGAGTCCGTATTAGTGTTTCTAACCCCAACAATGAATGTTCGTTGTTGTCGTTTAAATTCGTGATTCTTCTGCACGGCTATACTTGTCCACCATCACGTTATTTTGATTGTGCGTGTGGCAATATTATTTCTGGTACGTGCGGACTAAAGTCTGGTCATTGTATCATTCTCTGAGTCGGATTACTCGATAGCAAAGGTTTGATTACTAGTTAATTTGACATTCTCATTGAACCGCTCTGTTGCAGGGCGATGTGAGGCGCCACTGGGTTTGGTGAGTAGCCTTAAACCTGTCTTTCCATGCAGTCTACTAGATGGGACTCAACCTCTATTTTGATTGGCTGTCTGGGTGGGAACGTTTCAATTCTGATTGGTCGAAGTCCGGTGACCTCTGAGTTCTCCGTCTTGAAACCAACGCTGCCAAACTTCTCTACACAAAACTCTGATGGTGCGGCAGCGTGTTTGAAAACAAACCGTCCAGCTCAGCAGAAAAATCCACGGCTATTTATGCAATCCGGGCCGCTAGTCTTTGTTCTGATGGAAGAGTGACTAGCAACTCTTCAGATGTCCCATGAAATGATTTCTTCAGAAGAAAAACTTAGCTGTGGTTCAAATCCACTGAGAGCTCGAAAAGCATTTAAGACATCCTGATGAAGTTAGGCGACCCTTGAAAACCTGATATCAAGTTAAATTGGGATGTAATTTCCTGTTTATGATGTCCCTTATTCAAATGTGGAGCTCAAAGGCTATCCAGGTTTTGTTTGAGCCACCCGAGATGTCGTAAGCTCATGAAGCAGAGCAGTTTGTGGAGAGATCCGGGCACTGTAAGGCTTAAATTCACTGGTTTTCAATCTCTTTATGTAGCAGAAATAGACTGGTCAAATTTTGCCTACAGATTACTAGTAGCTTTGTTTTGGGTCCACCCCATGGACGTATTCCACGGATGTCAATCAAACCTCCGTCTTGTTACGACGCTAAATTTACGCGCATATCTGCCAAACTAGGTATTAATTTTACAAATGCCAACCTTGTTCCGGATGAATTTTCCATCAATATTTACAAAAAAATGTAACGAGTCATTGAAGAATATCGATGGGTCGGAATAAACCTACCCAGTTAGATAAACAGATTGAAGCTAGTCGATCACATCCGGCGACCCCTGTTCGACTTGGACGAAAACAATACACGCCGCCTCGGTCAATACTTTCTGCGCGCCTAAAGTTATCGCCGAACTGAAATTGAACTGTTTTTGAAACCTCTTTGGGTATGAAGGCGCCACAAAGTTTGCACCAAGGTTTGTTGACATTTTGGCGGAATAAACAAACAGCGTGTCGAACAGCCACAAGTGTATTAGGATTGACCCTATTCGTCAGAAAAAATCATACGATGCGAGTGTGGTGTCTTTCGATTAGTGTGCAAGCGAGCTGCCGGTGATTCAGAAAGTCACGTGTTAAATGGATCTTACGTAACACAGTGTTTTTCCGTCTTTACAATGCCTCATTTCGAATGCAACCAAAATGTTCGCCCTCAGAGTTAATTCATTCGCCTCCTGGCGCAAAGGAATCCTGGGAATATTCGGGCTCCAGACATTCCGCCTCTGGACAGTCCACGTTCAGTCAATCGACCCTCAGTACCTTAAAGCCCCAGAATGTGGATGAAATCCGTCCCAAAACCGGAAAGCCGGCAACATTTCGGAATATTGGTGAAGGGAAGAAAACCCTTGGCTGGGGAGTCATCCGTTAGAAAACACCAGCCGAACGGTTACAGACTTTTGGACAGGAATGTAAAACTCTCATATGCACCTTGTTTTTATAAACTGAATATCCGTGTTCTTCTTGAACGCGTCTTCTTGAACTTTCCTGTATATTCATTGACTATCACGCAATTGTAAACGAATGCTGCAAAGAAGTTTCAGAAATTCCGTAATAAATCCCAACTTCCATCAGACGCGATGCGGAGTTACGAGAAAACCACATACTACTCACATGCCCCATCAGTAGTATCCAACGTTACATTGTAGCTCGGGTGCGTTGATTGTTTGTAAATCAGCTCACTGAGATCAGCCGTTCGCCGAGGTTGATAATTTGCTTGAAGTCATCAGCAGTGCGCTCACTGCTGCCGTCTCCACACTTGGTGAAGAAAAGCCTGTAAGTAAAGTGCCAAGGTCGATGTACTGATCAACAGTCAGCAATCAAATACACAAGGTTAGAACGCGATTCTTCGGAGAAGGGGTAAGCGAAGAACACTCAATGGTTTTGCGAGAGACTCACCTGGAATCCAGCTGAATAACTCGTTTGTGATGTTCCCAGGCAACTGAATGTGCTGCACCAGGCCGCCTCATGTTTCAGCTTGTACTGAAACATTCGAGACATCGCGACACATATACATTCGTGAAACACTACTCATAAGGTTGCTGAAAATTCTTCGACATAACCTTCTGTGATATTCTATTCGGGCAGGTAAAGGTGCGAAAAGATTGTGGGAGCGTCGGCGTGATTTATAAAATAGCGTGTATGTTCTGGAACAACGAAACTAATGGCAACTACCCGTAATGCAACAGATAGTAAGATATCAAGCAACGCTCCCTGTTGCAGATGTACTAACTGCGTTCCAGGTCAGCGTCCCGTCAAAACCCAACTGGCATACAAATCAGCGTATTTCGCTATTTTCGTGAACTCTTGGTTCAAGTAGAACATAAGGTTGACGGAAACTCGGAGGTTCCGCCTACTTAATGAACCCCAAGAAGGGCGAAACCGGTCGCGGGGTGTCGAAAAGTTTTCGGAAACCTTATGAGTAGTGTGTCAAGGCTATAGAATGGGACCACTTGTTTAGAGGTTGCTTTATACAACGTAGAACCAATTCGGTTGGAACTAGAAGGTGACAAACATTACTGGCTTATTCAAAATAAAAAAACTCCAACATATCAATGCGTCAATTAGCCACTCAGAGGAACCTCTTCACGAATAACATTGCGGAGAGTGTGACGACTACTCACGTTAGTTGCAGAATGGCTTGCTTCTTGGCTGAAAAAGCTTTCTAGCTAAATTAAGTATGGTAGGCTTCACAAAAAAAACAGAATTGTGCGCAGAACAGAGCGGTGAAAACATAACATTCACAAAATACTGTTAAAAACTGTTCTAGGAAACAGTAATAATGAAGGTTATAAAATTTAGACAGCTGACAAGTGGACGGAATATTACGTACAGCACATGTTGAGGGCCGAGTCTGAGTAGAGTTTGTCGGAGATGGGCGAGGCAGACGGACGAAACGACCTCAGAGTCAGCGGTTCTACCAAGAAGAAGCCAAACAACCTGATAGTGTTGATGGACCCATTCTTGTTCATCTCCCCATCCTTGTTCAACTTCATCATTGAAGGTCTTCAAAACTCCGGTGTTCAAATTGTTGTTGGCGAGAGTCTTGTCAAACTGGAGTACGCAGATGACATGGCCCTCATCTTTGAAGACCAAAGTGAAGCACAAGCCCTGTTGAATAGA
The DNA here is from genome assembly GCA_003604175.2 of Clonorchis sinensis. Classification (NCBI taxonomy): domain Eukaryota; kingdom Metazoa; phylum Platyhelminthes; class Trematoda; order Opisthorchiida; family Opisthorchiidae; genus Clonorchis; species Clonorchis sinensis. The sequence goes on from CM030374.1 coordinate 27,531,417, forward strand.
CTGACCACCATCATACCATCTTTTGGCATGCGTCTTGCACCTTCAAAGTGCAAAGTCATGCTTCAGAACGTGCAGTCTCCGGATAATCACTGGAGATTGTGGAAAACTTTACATACTTCGGTAGTTGTATTAGCTCTGACGGAAGTGTGTCTGATGAAGTCAGTGCAAGAATCTCAAAGGCTCGAATCACGTTTGCTAATTTGCGTCACTTGTGGCGTCAAAAAGGCATCTCACTAGATCTTAAGGGTCGTGTGTAACAGGCTACAGTAAGGGCTGTACTGTTGTATGGGTGCGAAACATGGCCTCTACGGACAGATGATGTGAGGCGTCTCCAGGTTTTCGACCACCGATGCCTCAGAAGCGTGGCTGGTTTTGGATGGCGTCAGCGCGTTAGTCACGAGGTGATTAGAAAACGGGTATTTGGTTCTGCTGCAGGTACATCAATTGGGGAAATCACCCAGCACCACCGACTAAGATGGCTCGGTCATGTACTACGCATGCCGAAACACCGTCTACCGAGACGAGTGTCGTTCTCCGTGCCTCATTCAGACTGGCGCAAACCGCGAGGTGGACAGCGCATGACTTGGCAGAAAGGCGTGAAAGAGATCACGAAGAGTTTGGGTATTGTTGGTGCTGTACGCCTTCCAGGATGGGGTCCCCGTGACCCCGCCTGTGCTTGGCTGGAGACGTTGCAAGAAATGGTGGCTAATCGATGTCAGTGGCTTTCATGCTGTCAGTTTCTTTCCAGATTGTCTGATTGAGTGGTTGGAGGTGTAGGTACCTCAGAATGCTTGAAATAGGCCAGCACTAGGTCCCCTCCCTCATCCACTCTTTTCCTTTCTTTCCACTCTAGGGTTTTTAATATATTTAGACGAACTTTATGGTTGTACGGCAGTGAAGTATCAGTGTCAACACTGATGTTGCTGTGTTTTAGATGATGATGATGTTCAGGGCCCCTGGACGTTGGACATTGATCTAGCTTTTGTCGGCTAGGTGGTCACTTCTACGTTACGAAGCGATAACCATACTTCAGAAGCCTAAGCTGTTGGGAGGTAAAACGCATGAAAACCCAAAACATCACATTCGGTTTCGATGGACAGAATTGAGATGTGGTGATTTCCGTGTTTATGAGATGTCCCAAATCATTAGCCCTTGTGCGCTGATTGACACGGCTTCTCAAAAGCTAACATCTTCGAATTTTAACTATTGCGCAACACAATTACAGGGCTTCAGAAGGGCTCGTTGAATGACCTGTTCTAGGGATATATCGAGTAATTGATGCCCCCTGCGCACTTACGGGTCAGTTCAGAGTGGCGGAAGCAGTGAGGTGACCAACCTTTGACCTGGCAGAGGTGTATGAAAGAAATCACGAAACGTTTGAGTGCTGTCGGTGTTACTCGCCTTCCAGGATGGGGACCGCGTGATCCCCACTGCGCCTGGTTGGAGACACTAGAACATATGACTGCCAACCGATATCAGTGGCGTTCTTGTTGTCCGTTTCTATCCAGATTGCCTGAATGAGTGTTTGGAGGTGTAGGCACCTCGAAATGATTGTAGTAAGGCAGCACTAAATCCATTCCCCATCCATCTTTATTCTTTTCTTCACAATAAGGCTTTCAATAAATCATGGCTGTACGGCAGTGAAATGATGATGATGATGATGATTGGGATGATGATGATGATGATGATGATGATGATCGATACTGAGCTATTGTCAACCACATGTTTCTTGGCAACCGTTTTGGAAAGTCTACAAAGATTCGCTGAGAAAGACACAGGTATCATCTACTCAAGCGTGTTCTGCTGCAAATACGTGCGTTAGAATGGCAAAACGCAGGTCCTCTCTCTGCAGACTGCAAGCATAAGTGTGCGGTTTTGGACTGTTTTAAATCGGTGTCTTGGGTTGTTAGTTGTGTGGCCGCCTGACGGGTAGGCACTGTAGGGCTCGTTTCTTCCAAGTAGTGCTACCCGCATCAGGTATTATGTTAGATCTACCGTGGAGGGTACTGACCCAGTCCGAAATGACTTTGGTAATCTGTGTATCTTCCGGGAAAATTATCCCTCAGGTAGATGGTACCGGCCTCCCGGTCAGCAAGTTCGCTCCCTAACCAATGAACGATTTCAAGCATTACCCTGTTGGGAGACCAGCGAGATGCCACGAAGGTTTTACTTAGATTTCCAGCAGATGTTTGCGGCGCACGCACATTCCATTTCCTGAACATATTCGCTATCTCTCGAAAGATTTTTTTCTAATCAGCTTTAGTGATGTGACATTGATCGTCGAACACGTTGCACAAAAACATCCAAACCTCAAAAATTTGTGAGGTGTTTGTCAGACGATCTGATGGAGCACAGAAAAGACATCTCTCGTTTGATCCAGAAACCCCCATTCAATTCTTCCCCGAAGCGTGTCATCTTGTTTGGTCCGCGACAGAAAAACGGTCAACTTTCTTCAATCTCTCCATTTTCTCAGAACTTTCGCGGATAATCAAGTCTTTCTCTCTTTCTCAAGCTTTGACAGCATTGATCCGCGTGCCAAATGCGTGGTCGATAATCCTGCTTCTTTCGCAAAGACCGGATGATTATCGCTCAGAGTTCGCCCTAAAACCTGAAGCCAATCGATAATCAAACTTCATCACAATCACCAGTGCCAACAAAAAATCAGTGATTAACGCCTCCAGACACTGATTTAGACATTTGTGAAAAGAAACTGACAACAAGAACGCCACTAACATCATTTAGCAGCCATACCTTGCAGCACCTCCAAGCACGAGCAGTGGAGATTACACGGTCCCCAGGAAGGCGAGTTGCACTGGCAGTACTCAGACTTTTGGTAATCTCTTTCAAACCTCTCTGTCAGGTCAAGGGTTGACCACCTCACTGCCTCTGCCACTCCAAATGGGGCACGGAAAACAGCACTTTCTTCGATGAACGAAGGTTCGGCATACGCAATACGCGGCCTAAGCAACGCAGCTTTCCGTGCTGGAAGTTTCCATTGCACAGCCGACAACTCGCTTCCTAATCGCCCGTTAAGGAATCGCCGACACCAACCCATACGAGCTATGGTCCTGAGACAACGGTTGTCGAACACCTGCGCTGCTCCAGCAGGCCACGTAGCACAGCAATAAGGCAGCCTGTACTTTAGCCTGATGCACACGTCCCTTGAGATTCAGGGATATACCGCTTTGACGCCATAGGTGCAAGTAAGACCCGAGCCTTGCAGATTCATGCATTGACCTCATCTATCCTACTACAATCAGAACTAATACAACTTCCAGGGTACGTGAAACGCTCCGTAGCTTAGATTGCGTGTTCGGCAATTGCATGGAAGCGCATGCCTGACGAAAAGATGACTCAGGTCAGTTCGTCCAGAGACGAGAAGATGTCGTTCTCTATCGACAAAGTTTTTGTCAGCAGCCTTCAGAACATCAGGATATTGTTCGCTCCATAGTCTCATTGAAAACGAAATTAAATAGGAATGGACAGAGTGAACAGTCCGCACTTTGTTCACTGAAACTTTTGAAGAGCCCTCACACGCCTGAAGAGCTCTTCAACGAAGAAACTGAACCTCACTTAACACGCAAATTCGGTGCCCTGAAAATGACCTCCATTCAACAGTGGCAATGAACTCTGTAGTTGTCGGTCATACGATTAAGCTAGGCACTCGCCCAGGGTACTTTTTTTACCTCTCGGACATTACCAGCAAGAAATTGATTTACCTAAGCCCAAGTTAAAAGCCCACTGTGCACTAAATATGTTACTGATTTCGGAATTCAGTACATTTAATTTCATTGTCCTTTTATTGGGGTTTCTGGAAAACGTGAGGAGAGGAGAGGAGAGTTATTGTGCACTATACTGTTGTAGTATAGCTTACTATGTAGTATATAGTATTGTATAGTAGTATATAGTATAGTATAGTGTATATTATACATAGCTTAGTATAGTATAGTTGTAGTATAGCTCAAAACGTTTTGTTTTACCGTTTTTATCTTTTCTTTATTCGTGTGTCATTCCATTTCCGCAAAGTAGCTAACATTCGTTCACGGCATGCAGCCGAAGAAAACTCCTTGAAGGATATATTCGTCAGACCGGGGACTTAATCCGAACCAACTTCGGTTTGTAATGGTTGGACAGACGAGGCTTGCAAGCTTTTTGAACCATCTTCGGGAGGTTGGCTCATTTAGGGAGGCATCCGATAGGTGCAATCTCCAAATTTCCTTCAACTTGATGTTTCATTTGAACCCAAATCGGGATTTGGTTAAGTCTTCTGTTAAGACCAAACTAATGGGTAACTGAGTGTATTTCTCCACCATCTGGATACGTCTTTTATGCTAAGAATATTCGTTTCAGTAGTACTTCTAATCCCGTTTCATGTGTCCATCATCGCCAGGCATTTTAAGGCTTCCCCGAAACTTTTCTTGGTTAGGATAATCGCAGTTCGCTGAGCCGTGGTTCCCTTCAGTGGCCTTACTCGTGTGAAGATCTGTTCAGTTTTTACAAACTAAAAAGCTTCCTTGACGCTTCTCACGGAATAAGATGATTTTAGGATAGCTTTTTAGAAAGAATTTCTGCGGCTTCCTAAATTAACATCTCGAGTAAAAAGACAAACGTACTCGGAGCAGTTTGACCTAAAGCTTCGAATCCGTTGTGACTTACAGATTTCAAGGGGATTGAGGGAGGTGCCTTTCAGTTAAAAAATGTGTTAGATCTGTTGAGAGGGAATAGTCTTATTCCAAATTAGGTTGGCGACAGCTATGTCAGGAGCTGTGCTGGATGAAAGGAGCAAGGCTATCGCCCAGATGTAACATGCTACTCATAAGGTTGCTGAAAACGCTTCGACAGCTTAGGGTGCAACAGGTAGGCACAATCCCTGGGTTTCCCTCAACCTTACCTTTCACATGAACCCAAATTGGAAAGCTCTTGGCAAATGCTGTCATTTGCACACGACGTTGGCTTTCACCAGAGACTCACTTGAATCCAGCCGAATCTCTCGTTTATGATATGGGAAGAGTTTTCAGCAACCTAATGAGTAGTCTGTTACCGCTAGACAACAGCGTATTGCGATACCTGGAATATGGTACCAACTGAACCATGGGGCGGCCTGATGCACCACATTTAGCTGAAGCAAACCGTCACAAAAACGAGAGATTCAGCTAGCTTCGGGTGAGTTTCCTGTAACGACCAAATTAGTGTGCGTTCAAGTAGAACGTAAGGTTGAAGGAACCTCGGGAAGTGCGCCTACATGCTGAGCCTGAAGAAGGACAAAACTGGTCTTGGGCTACCGGGGAATTTTCAGCGACCCAGTGTGTAGTCTTCTACCACCACACAAGAAACGAATCTTAGTTTTCCGATTTCTTCAGTTCGAACGCGTGCCGGAGAATTGATCCTTATCTTCTGGGTCACAAGGAAGACGGTGGACATGAGTCGTCTGTTCAAAATTCTGCAAACTTCGAATTCAAATCAGTCTCTTTTGAACAGTCTTCCTCTCATTGTAGGTTATTTATTCCGGCGAGACCGCACCAAAGGACAGGAAGCACTGGACTGGAGTTCCGCTCTTACCGGAGCCAATCACCAGTGAATATCACGCATGAGCAAGCCAAAACGTGTCGTTAGACAGTGAGCCCCGATTATAGCCAATCGGCACGTGACCAAAATAACCTTCGCTCACTGGTTGACTAATAGCTACGTTCGTGGAGCGGGAAGAATGAGCAAAACGAAGTTGAGTTAATCTATACGTAACACACTACTCATAAGTTTGCTGAAAACGCTTCAACAGCCTATGATCTGTTTCTACCTTCTTGGGGCTCATCGTCATCTCCGAGTTTCCGTCAAGCTTATCTTCTGCGTGATGAGTTAACATTCACAAAAGGTTTGCTTGAGCAGTCATTCTTCCGTTTCAATGCAGTTATTCTTGTGAGTCCACACACTATAATGGGGAAGGCCTGACTTCGAGTTTTGCTCTTATTTGAACGACCTCCTATTATATTCCTCATGGAGTCAGTATGTTTTCCTCAAGTTAACATAATCAGTCATTTGATGCGTAAAATGAAAGCCGAAAAAGCATCGCTTAGGCGTAACACATCAACCACATATTTGCTGTAAACTCTTCGACAGTCCACGACCTGTTTCGAACTGCTCATTAGGTAGACGCAGTCCCCATGTTTCCGTCAACCCTATGTTCTAGTTGAACTCAAATTGCACGAAGTTCGACTTAAACACTCATTTGCATATCAGTTTGGTTTTCACGGGAGACTCACCTGAAACCCAGCTCAATCCCTCGTTCATGATGTTTCCTCAATTGATAGCCACGACACATCGACTTCAGTCGCTCAGTCAATAGTCGATTCAGGCGCCACTGACCTTCCTTGGCTCTGTGTACACACCGAACAGTTACTTGCTTTCAGAGTGCCCTTGACGATTGAAGTGCGATCAAGTCGCTTAGAATGTCCAGATTTCACTGAAAAAAATGTTGACCAATCCTCATCGGAACACACTGAGTTACTGCCCTAAAGATTACGGGGTTCGTGAACTGGATGGAAACGTGGAAATGTCACATCTATGCGCTTCCAAATCACCTGGAAAGAACCAACCAATCCGGTTTGAATTTGATGTAGGTCAAAAAACCTTTACAAAAGCCCGGTCTTTGCGCCAGACACGAGGTGAGAAGCATAAATCTTGTCAGACGGAGCAAATGCTCAAGAGAGTGCTGCACATATTCAACTACTTCAGTTTTCTGGGCGAAGCAACCCGTTAAATTGTGCCAACAAAAATAAGTCTCCTTGAGGGTCACACTGTTCTGGGCAACTGGGACTACATGAGTGACACAAATTTTCAGGTGATATGCATCACATAAGGCAGAGTTAAATCTGCGTTGGACTCAATCGCGTCTTCACGTTAAATTCCGAAACGAGCTGTTTTCCTCAAGTTATTCTCTACTTTTAGATGTAATGAGTTTGTTATCCGCTCAACCTGCTCTTCTAAGACGTGCAATACCGACAGGAATGAGAAAGGAAACCGGCCCAGACGGAAATGAGTCATCTCATGGGGACATTGATCAGGCGATCGATTTGACTGGTCCTGTTTGTCCCGTCACTGTCGAACGCCGTGAGTCATATTCAACACAGCATCTGAATCTAAAATAACAATGGATATTCGTAATGGACTACTCATAAGGTTGCTGAAAACTCTTCGACAGCCCACGACCGGTTTCGCCCTTCTTGGGGCTCATCAGGTAGGCGCAGTCTCCGAGTTTCCGTCAGCCTCATGTTCTACTTGAACCCAAATCATCACAAACAAGAGATTCAGCTGGGTTTCAGGTGAGTCTCTCGCAAAAACCAAATTGATTTGCAGATGAGTGTATTTCTCGAAAAACAATGGATAGTTTAAAAAAATATTTCGCGTGAACTTACAGGACCTGGGAAGCAAACGTTTGGTCTTTTCAGCTTTTTGCATCTCAGTAGACCGCTAAAACAGGTTACCTTTCGTCTGGTTCGGGCACGACGCGACCAAGGTTATTGATGAAATAAATCACCCAACCAATATGTGGACCGTCAGCTTGAACGTGTCATGTTGTCATTGCTGCAAAGTCATTCGAGTGGATGATATATTGTGCTGAACGGATATCGAATTCAAGGACATTTCCGAAAACGCAGAATTAATGGTTAACTGGGTGAAGCATTTGGTCAGTTGGTTAGAAAATTCTCGGCTCTAATTGTCTTAAGCCCAAAAAGTCTATGTTTTTCTCAAGTTTATGACACAAGGAGAATTTTCGACTTGCAGAAGATATTTTCTACCAAAAAGAAGACGAAACCTTATGATTTAATCGATCGATCAGACGATTGGTTACATATCAGCTGGTCGGTCAGCTGATTGTGGAAAAACGACAAGAATCACGTGCAGACAAAATGCGTATTCGCATCCATACGATGAGGTCTCTATTGAGCAAAACTCATGCTGAGAGCCATAAAGTAATTTGTGGGTGGTCAACTGAACTTAATTTTCAATAAATTAGCCAAACAATGATAATTTTCTACCCTGTTTCAAGAGTGGAACGATGGGCTCTAATTAGCCAGTTACAAGTTAACCGGAGACCTCGTTGAAACCCAAGCACAGTGGTCATAGAAAATGGGTATGCTAGTCCATTGGTAAGAATAGGGCTTATACAGGATGCCATACTTGTGCGCTAGATCGAGTTGGGGTGAAACGGTAGGGAAAACAGGGTAGATGCAAACACCGAGAAAATGTATACTGGTGCAATGCCTGTCACAGGATCCTCCGTTCCGTTTGACATGAGGCAAACCAAACCATGTAAAATGGAGATAAAAGCCATTTTAATCACAAACAGAGGCATACGTTCGTCGGTAGCGCCCCGAATTTAAGACCGTTCGTTTCTTGAAACACGATAAGGTAACGTTCACCGATGAGGTATTGGTAAAACGCTCAATTGCACGTCAGATGTCGGGAGCGTAACTTCCCGCAAGGCTAAGGATGCGTAGTGCCAATGAGCCTTAAAAAGAGTGCAGCTCGCATCCAGTGTCCCTCCACTTTAATATGGATTACGGTTGTCTGGCGAACTCGTGTATCAGCAAACTACAATGCAACACGTAAATCCGAGTTCGCCAAAAGATAACTTCAAGAAACACCTGGGACTCTACCAAAATGTTGGTAGCTAGGACAAATTCATTGGTGATCTATCAGGTAGCCGTTTATCTGTTCTCCGAGAGTGGTTATTAGCTTGAGGAGGTTTCGTCAGTAATCGAAGTTGATGTCACCTCGATTGGTGACGGAAGTTTGTAAGCTAGTTACCAAGCTCGGTGAATATATCAGCTGTACGTGATTAACCATCAATGAACACCTGAAGCAGTTGTGGCCTAAAGACGTGGAACCTCCGCTGTCCGCCCGTAGACAGGCGTACACGGACTGCAGTTCATATGCGATCTTCAGGAACTTTCAGTCAGCGTTACCAGGGTACGTCTCTGATGCTGAAGATGACTATATTCTCAAAAAGAGCCCGGGTGCCTTCCGGCAGCGGGGGCGAGATGGATTAATGTTTATAGTGCAACCTGGCAGTATCCGAGCCCTCCTGCTTCCTTCAGATGGCAAGGCAGCTAGGTAATGAAAGGTTGTTACTACTGAGTGATTTTGTGTGTTATCGACAACTGAGATGGTATAGGCGCTCACACACTATTTGTAATACTGTATGGTTTGGTTTTCTCGCAATCTGTATTTATAGGTAAAAAATGACTCGGAGGGCCCATTCGACTGTCCTTTATCCATTTAGTTTGAATAGGGGACAGCTTCGCGATACACTTAGGATGATGTGTATACTTAAAAATTGTAATGATTTGGCTGCCCGCATAAAAAACAGGTTAGTTTTGAGTAGTTGGGGAGTATTCACAATAATGAGAAATGTTTCTGTTCTGGTGTGATTACTCTGGCTAGTTCACAAAGTGGAGAAGAACTGGGTTCTTACGGCGGCATCCGCTTTCGGTTTAGCTCGTCACATCCGACGAGGTCGATAAAATTCCCGCGCACGGTGGGTTTGAACTCTGCAGCCTGCGCTGCTTCCACTCGAAAGTCCCGTAGGCGGTGTGCAGTCGAGGGAGTCAGACCAGAAGATGGAAAGAATGGGACAGTTCTAAAGCAGGACCAAGTGGTCGCTCAGATCCAGTGGGTACAACTAAAAAGATGAGCCCCAAGCTGCATGCAAAGGGGAGCAACTCACGTACACACGTATAACCGGCTAGTGTGGGCCAGTATTCAGCTTTGTTCATACAACGATTATCACATAGAGTCACTTCTAGAAGCGTTGTGCGTTATATGTATATTATATATATATTATAGTATATATTCTGGACATTATTAGGTTTCTTTTTTCGTGTGTACTGAGTTCGTTCCACTTGGAATGCATACACACTTACACGTGTAAGTATGCTCAAGTCATTTAAACCTGTTAACTGGGCCATTTGAGTTTGTTGAACATCCCGTCGGTAAACTCCCCTCATCAATGCACCACATTCAGTGATTGTCACGTAATCCGGCTTCCTTACAAACTGGTGCTCCCAACGAATTCAATATTGTATGAAGTGAAGGGCGTTTCAAATTTTGCCTTACGATGAAAAATCAATAAATTCGATGGTTTGAACTTGGATGATATTTACAAAAGTGTTTCTCAAATATACGGACAGAAACAGAAACACGCATTAACTAATAGGGTGATTGAAGAAATCAGGCAACCAGGAAACGAGGGCAGGCAGTTTTTGTGCGATTCTGAGCAGTGCAATCATCGGACTACGATGTACGTCTGAACGACAACTTGATGTGCAAACAGCCTTCGCTTGTAAGTTAAAATGCTGTTATTGGAAGACCCAGCCGAGTCCCGGATGAATATTTCGTTTACACGAATATAAAACTGGACTTACTAAACGGAGCTCACCCTATGTTTCCGTTGAAATCTCATTTAAGTTAACGCAGTTGGTAAGTCTGATGAAAACTTCTGGACAGACTACTATCGGTTTCACTTTTCTGGGCCTTATCAGATAGGCCTTGAGATTCAGATGACCTTCCACCATAGTCTGAAAATCAATATTTATCTGCGCAAAGTAATTTTTCTTGTTGCGTACCACAATGTGATTTATTCCGTTTTTGCAGGACTGTCACAGGCACACGGGAGAATTTCCAAATTCTGAATACATCCGACCGATCTATGATAAACTAAAGTTTTCCGCATGTCTCACTAGAGAGAGTGGAAGTGTGTCGGTCGTTCGGCTGATCCTTTCTGACGAAATCACTGCTCTCCCACAATTGTATTACCCTCCAGGAGCAGTGGAGTGTGGCATCATCTTTCCGAGAGAACATTCAGACATGGTGGTCTGAGGTCTGTTTCCGGATCCCCCTACCACATCACGCTACGCTGCGAAACTCCAGGTGCAGTTCTCGTTGAGTCACAATGAGTCACAACCCGAAGCACGTTTTGTAGCCGGTTTAACTCGGGCGGAGGGTGGGGGGTAAGACGGAAAAGTGAGCAGGAAGGGAGCAGGGAAGGGGGGGGGTATCAGCATGGTTTACCGGTGGCTCACCACTGTCAAATTATGTCACAGCAACTGAATGGTTGAGACGTTCAGTGCTTGCGAAAGGTGGTCCGTACTACCTGTGGTACGTAGATATGACCGCCGTTAGTTTGTTCTGCTGCTGCTGAGGCATTGAGTCACCTCCGGTGCCACTCCGGAATGCCCAGCGAGGTTTTTTCAGACAAGCACGGAGACAGCCTAGCAGTTGACACAGATTTCGCCCCCTTCGGATTGACTGGTGCCCTGAATTGCTGAAAGACCGAACACAGAGTGTGTTGAGCTGGTGCTCTGTAGTTAGTTGTCATTGAGGTTTTTAAGGTTTTTGTAGGCTTGGCGAGAGGGTGAGACTGCTCACGCGGTTGCAGCGCGAACTTTTCTGACCGGAAGGTTCGTAGTTCGAACCCAACCTCTGCCTCTCGACTTCCGCTGTCTAGGTTTGGGCAAACTGGCAGTTTCCAAGCCCTCGTGCTTCCTTTGAGCGGCATGGCAGCCAGGCAACGAAAAGGTGTTACAGCTGAACACTGGTTCAGCATAGCAACGCATACGGTGTTACAAACAGGTTTGGTCTGTTTTCGGTCACGCAAAGTCACTTTCGGCACGTTTAGCTATCTGAAAAACTCACAAGGCTAAGACAGTTTATGGGCCGACGTTTCCTCGCTCGGTCACTGATGGCCAGCCAATCCAAGGTGACCAGACCGAACACGATTGTTTTCGCTGTGGACCCAGCTCGGTCTGTTTTCTTGTTACTATCGGACGTACAAACACGATCAAGGTGGGACACGTGACCTCGTCAGCATCATTTCATGGAACTCACAAGTTACATTCTCCCGAAGGAAGCACGGCTCAGCGACATAATTGTTATGTCAACCGTACCGTGTGATCAGCTTCGAAAGTCTCCCGAGGTAGTGGGCCACTAGGATCCATCATTTCAGAAACTGAAAGTGATTCGTATAGAAGGTGATCCCATCCGAGAAAACAGCTTTTGCCTTTTGACACTTTTGCATATCAAAGGGATTTTCACAGGAGACTCAACTAAAATTGGCTTGACGATCATGAACTAATCGACTTTCTACCAGTTGCCTTGGTTGGCTGCGCGGCGTGAAGGAAGGTCAGCTACGTCTAGCCAAGCGTCATCAGCTAGTTTTTTTTAGTTCGGTCGAGCAGTTTGGAGTTGTACGGTCAATTTGCGTACAGCACGCCGTAGCGGCGTGGCATTGTGCACATTAGCTATACCATCAAGGTACGCCTCAAACATTCACCGCAAGAGAAAGGGGAGTCAGCCATCGTTTGGAGCGCCAGACAAACTGCCCCATGGTTAGACTCGAACAACGTGGACTCGTGACCAGTCCAGGGTTTGTCTCAAGCGCGACATGTGCAAACTTGTCTGATGGCTGGCTTCGTGTGCACCCGTGCATGTGTCTGGCTCTGGGTTGGTGACTGACCCGTTTTCCGGACATTTATAAATAAGCTGAAGGCGTCACGGCCACCGCACCAACCTGGTCCAATCGAGTTGTAGAATGCACACTCACGTAACTCTCGCTCATGCAGTCCTCCAACTACCCTGGCACAGTCGTTCTGATGATCCCACACTAAAGATCGGGAACACTGGGCTTTAGTGTCCCTCTTATTAGAGCTCATCAGCAGCGCATATGCTTGGTTGTGCCGAGGTTTGAACTCCGGCCATCCAATGGCCCACTTACGGAAGTCTGCAACCACGTGATTTATCGTCGTCTGATTTTGCTCGATGGACAGAGGCAACATGTAAATCGGATAACTTCCATGTTACAAGATGTCTGTACCACATGAATTTTACGTTCTACTGAAGGAAGCGGGCATTATCTGGAGATTTTGAACAAGTTCCAGCAAAACTTGATCACAGTAGACAGTATTTTTCTGCAATTCATAAAGTTTTGTTTCTCACCTCAGAAACATTTCTGACTAATATTACGGCGACTGTTATCTCAAAAGTTTATTCAAGGGCTTGATGATACTTTTTCAAGGTACTTTTCCCACGTTATCAATTAGTTCTACCACGTGATGAAGTCCGAGCCACAAATAATCGATGGTGATTGTTAAGCTCAATATTCTACAATTGTCAGACTCCAGCAATCAATTTTTAAAACCGTTTGATTAGGTATCATTCAAAAGACGGATTTTTAATCTCACGAGACGCGACTAGAGAGGTTTTCGAACAGGATACAACCTGCCTTGTCTTTCGAACTTTATGACCACGGAGTGAATCTTTGAATAAAGTCGGTCTGTAAACCACATGGAGGTTAACAAATGACAGAAAGTCCCAAACACTCTCAAGAGCTCACAAGGTTTGTGGAATGGAGAACTCAGTAGAATGGCATGTGTGGGGAGGGATTTGACAAGATTCACGCTTTTGGGCGAGAAGCAATGGACCAAGGGCCGGATTAAAATCGTTTTGATAGAGACTAGAATAGCAGAAATGAAAATTTGGTCGTCTTCACTCAGAATCCAGCTTGTCGGTGATCAGCCAATAAAAACACTCTCATTTGCATACGAAGTTTTAGATTTTGACAGGTGACTCAACTCAATCCAGCTAAATCTCACCCCTATGATGGTCCACTTCAGTTGGATTCGCTGCATCGGGCCGCCCCATGTTTCAGTTGGTATGATATTCGAGATATCGCAATACATGGATGTCTCAACGCAACACATTACTCGTTGTTGAAAACGTTTCGACAGTCCACGACCGGTTACGTTCTTCTTGGGGCTGTTCGGATAGACACAGCCCCCCCCCCCCGAACGAGAGATTGAGTTGCATTTAGTTGCCCCTCCTGTCAACACCAAATTCGTTGCAACTGAGACAATTTTTCGAAATCTGTCCCAATTGGGTTCAAGTAAAACATAAGGTTGAGGAAAACTCGGGGAGTGCGCCTACCTTATGGGTTCCAAGAGGACGAAACAGGTTCGTTGTCTTTTGGAGAGTTTTCAGCAACCTTATGAGTAGCGTGGTACGGTTACATTTTATCCCGATGTTTCAACTTAGAGCCTCTAAAGGATATGTGGTGAGAGCCCTGGTAACACCTCATACTAGCGGCCTGCCGAAGCGTCTGAACAGCGCTGTCACCTATAACGGGGAAATTCGTGTACAGCCCCAGTTCATTCGTGTTGTATCACGGCTGGAATCCAGACAGTCAAGGGGCTTTGATGGTACAATTCTTTCGTCGTTGGAGTCTTTTGCCTGAAGGTTGTAACAAGTCGTAAATTCCTGTTTCTATCATTTTCACTGTCAAAAGATGTCACCGAATAATGCGGAAATTATCGAATATATAATGCCGGATAGCACTCTCAGGTAGTATTAGTTCAGTTGATAACGCAGTGAAATTTGGGTTGATATTACACGAAATGTCGAAATCTAGGTGACATGCGTTTCCACTCCGGAACGATGGACGTTTACAGTCTGTCAGTGGCTGCACACGATTGGTCTCCCGTTGGGCTTCTTTTATTTAACGAGTTTCTGATTGGTTGTCACTGATATCGATTGATTTCGTCGCAGCTAGCGTCATCAGACCTCTTCGCTTACCCATATTCAGACTACGGGAAGGAAATGGGTCGTGATCTGAAGACAAACCAAATGTGAGAACGACCGAAAAGGAGATAAGGCGTTCCAACACACCCGTACGTTTGACCGAGGTACACTTCAAATAGATTGTTTTTGGTGATGGTATTCACAAGAGTTTCTTTCCAAATGTTCCATCAGAAACAGGATTTCCGAGAAGCTTCAGTTACTTACAAGAGAACCGCTTAAGGCAAAAGCTCAACGGCACCCTTCGATTTCCGGAAGCTAGCTGATTGTATACAAAGTTTTCACCACACTACCAACAAGAAACTCATGAAAAACTAAAAGTTGCGGACAGTCCAGATAGATTCAACCAACCTTCAGGTGATCGATTTTTACTATTGATTTGCAAACGTCTCGTTACTAATCGAGAAGACCCAGTCATTGCTCGGTCAGATGGGTCCTTACCAAACCTCAAATTGTGACGAAACTTCAACAGTCCAATCGCCAGGCTCAGCGAACGGATGAACGCCCATTCGATCACAAACCAATCAGCACACCCGAGTTACCAATATTCTGGCACATTGTGCTTGCTTTGCCCTTCAGGTCAAATTCACCCTGGCATCGAACCATGAGTAACTGCCCAGTTGGCCGAAAGATCTCATTGGTTGGTGATACTGACCAATCATATTGCTCTCTGCTTGAAATCTTGCATTTGTGCTTGCATCACAAGCCTATATGCAAATCATACGATTGCAGCATGTGTGTTTTAGATTTGTTGCGGCGCACCCACACAGGTGACAGCGCGTCTTGTCCCGCTGTTGTTTGTCCCCCACCTCTTTATAAGCCACTTCGGAATTTGACGTTGCACAAAGCAAACATTCCAGTGATTGTTTTGCCTGCTTCTACCAGCGTTGTAAGTAATGCTACCTGTTCGCACTGAGGAAAAACACTTTTTGGTGAGATACAAGCTAACCTTTGCTTGAGATATTTCGTCTGAAATAACAAGTTTGCAAAAGACTGTCACTTTGAAGGCATCCGCACACTATGAAAAGCGGCACTTCTGAATCCCTAATGTCAGTTTTGCTGTGTAACTTTGGTGTGACAGTGCAGGTTGACGTTCCTTTCCCAAAGGGTTCTTAAAGACCGAGTTACATTCGAACCTTCTGTCGACGAAGAGACTGAAACTTATCGCAGGATAACGTTGTATGCGCATCTCCATAACCGAGTGAGCTGTACTCGGGAGTGCACATGTGGCACCCACAGGAACTCTTATGTCAGGTTGGTCAGTGAGAAGAGGTCTAACTAACACAGTCTCCCAGTCTTCCGATTCGGGGGTTGGAAAATGAATAGTGACTTGCTCCCTCAAAATGTATGCTGCTCTGACGGTCTTACGCCAGCCATCGCTGCCTCGTGGTTAGGCTTTTGACTCAAAGGCTTCGGTTGAGGATGGTAAACGTCCTCCTGTCTGGGTCCGGGCGCCTTGGCAGCCCTCCCAGCCCACACACAACCAAGAAATGCAGGATACGAATAATCTCGTGGCACATCGGCCGTCTCATTAGCCGGGTCACCTTGATTGCTGCATAGTGTCGCATGGCGAAAACAGACCACCTTTTTCTCTCTTTCACATATTACTTTTCCTCCACCTCTCCATCCAGTCTCCAGTAACGTTGCCTTAGGCCCTTTCATCACCCGTTGCCACTAGTTGCAATATCTACGTTTGATTCGGTTGCTGTGTCCACAGGCGCTTAGAAAGCATCCTTCTAACTCCAACACTCAGTTCGTCGCACTGGGAAGCAAGCTGGACAATAGATTGCTGTTGCATGTAGGCTGGACTAGCTTAAAAAAATCGTTCAGCTGTAACACCCTTCCGGTGCTTAGCTGCCATGCCGCCCGAAGGAAGCACGAGGGCTGAGATACTGCCAGGTTGCCCAAGCCTAGACAGGGGAAGTCGAGAGGCAGAGGTGGGGTTCGAACCACGGACCAGCTTCCGGTCAGTAAATTCGCGCTCTAACCACTCGAGCCACCTCGCCGGACTAGCTTTCTATTGATGTCTACCGTTTTCCTAAAACGAGGATCCCTTTTCCTGCCCCAGTTCCTTCTTCATTCCATTATGGGGAGTTGTACGTCAGTGAAGCACCAGTGTTCTCATCTGATGTCGCTGTTAATGACGACGATGATGATGATGATGACTGATGATGGTGATAACAATGTGTCATTTTTGAACAAAGACCATCCAAAATAGGGCGGTCTCATAAATTATTCCGGGATATTCCCGCAAAGATACTTCGTTTTATGTCCAGAGTCGGAGTGAAAAATTTGCTGACCACAAATTAGACTGTTCTTTTTGTGCACCTCTAACTTGTACGACTTGCTAGCAGTAAAATTTCTAGGTAATGAAGATTTGTTGAAATTTGTGTTGGTGAGGCAATAACATTCTAAGCTGAGGAACCTAGAAGTACTGAGTGTTTGTTTTGTGCGTTCGGAAAGTCCTGAGCTCAGAAATGCAAGCAATCTCAGGACAAGCAATGGGACATTCCAGGGAGGGCCTAGGAACCACCCACCCCTGGCTCACCGGAGGAGTACTTTATCAAGTGAGTCCCCATGGTCGATTTCTCTCCACACATGTGATTCAACTTACCTCTGTCTTAATGAAGATTTTGTCCTGTACGTGAAAAGTTGTGGAGCGCTTTATGGTCACGTGATGTGCATCTCTTGATTCAAGGCTGGATGGCATTATGTCTTGTCTACGGGCGAGCTAGCCGCACTGTTTGTCACTCACTTGTAGTCGACCAGTTAAGTTGTTAAACTATTAGCCGAGAAGTCGCGGGTTGGAGACTCATGGGGATTTCGTGAGGTGCGCACTGCTGGCGATTCGCAGCAGGTGTGAAACAGCTGTACAGTGCTCCTAAGCCTTTCAGCATAGCTTAGCTTCACTTACAGGAGGAAATCACCAAATCTTCCAAAATTACCACTGTCTAGTGGGTTAACAGGTGATGTCTGTCAGCTGGACTCTTGCGTGCGCCCCACGATGGACCAGACGCCAGTATCTTCCAGGGCTTTTGGTATAAACTGTGACTGTTGGATCTTGAAATGAAAATTCCAACTACATATGGAACGAGCGAAATGTGCGTCTTCCGAGGGACTATCCGTACTCATCCCATTGTGCAACCTGTGTAAGTCCTTGTTTTTGGTTACCATCCGGATTACAAACATATGTAAGTTATTTATTGCTCTTCTCTTGGCTGAATTCTACTCACCTTCACATGGTTTGCTTACAAAGAGCTTTTAGGAAACAAACGATTACATTTCGTAAGATGATTCGATTCTCATGTGAGGGAATTTGTCCTCATTAGGCGGAACTTGAATCCCCCTAGCATAACCCGCGGTCATAACAGAAAGAGAGGCTTCACTTTGGAGTGCAAGCAGAAATCGTGTATTTTCCGACCTTGCCAGTACGGTAACAGTCAATCAGACTACCCGAAGCTCTGTTCGAAACGATCGTTCAGCCGGAGAAGCACTGTGATAAGTTGAAATAAACTACTAAAAACTCATAAGTAGCACCTACTTATTGTCGCTAGTTTAAGGACATTCTCTCCAAGGCCATCCTCATTCAAACTCTGCATCAACTTGTTGTATTGTTCTTGACGATACGCCTCTCTCAGCTTTGCCACACGTGCTAAAACCCGAGCGAAATCTCCCTGGAGGCAATTACGGGAGGGAAACAACCAAATAAAGTTACCCAAACATTGTCCTGAGTTTGATCTAATCTCATTCCGCTAAGAATGTGTACTAAAAAAATTACAATAAAACTTACTTGCTGAAAACCAGGGAGAACACAAGAACGCTAAATACAACTATCCAGACTTGTCTCATGGTTTCGTTTGCGCGAGCTGACCGTCACTCAGTTCGATGATGTTGTTGTTTGACTATTTATACTTCTGATGGGAGGTCATATCGCGACGTATAATCTTTACCTTCACATATGGTGACGTGAACCGATGCGACGACAATATTTACTGTTACGGAGGTCAACAGATGCGGCCCAGTCCATGTTGAAAGTGTACACCATTCTTGTTTATTCGGAGCGTCCAGATTGAATTTCATACCGGTTGACGCGAGACCAATATAAACTGAAGGATAGCACTTGAGTGTTAGGTGAGTGAATGAATCTAAACAAATTCTCAAAGGCATGTGATGGGTCATTAACGATCCACATCCGACAGGTATACAACCTCGTTTGTTGCTCCCATATTCACGTAATTCTAGAAGTTGGTCGGGTGAGATGGCCCAAGTGGTTAGAGCGCGAATTTACTGACCGGAAGGTCCGTGGTTCGAACCCGACCTCTGCCTCTCGACTTCTCCTGTCTAGGCTTGGGCAACCTGGAAGTATCTCATCCCTCACGTTTCCTTCGTGCGGCAAGGCAGATAGGCTCTTGTGCTATGTTGCTTTGGCATGTATGAATCATATATATCAAGTAGTTGGACTATTCAGTTAAGCGATACTGACGTTGCCATTATAGCCCCGTGAAGGCCACCAAAACACCCGACAAAAGGCAAGTTTCACTATCCTACTACAGGCAGCGTGCGATGAGGTTGTTACCTATCACCTCCCACTAGGAAATAACCCCGTCGAATTAACATCCTGGATTTTCATGGTGATGTTTCGGTGAGGGAGTACTGTAAACATACCACTGTAGGGTCACTACTCTGGTTTGGTCCGTTGAACAACGACCAAAGGCCATTCAAGAGGACCAATTTCTAGAAATACACTCATTTGCATATCAATTTGGTCTTTGCAAGAGACTCACCTGGAACCCAGCTGAATCTCCCGTTTGTGATGTTTTCAGGCAACTGAATTTTCAGCAACCTTATGAGTAGTGCATTACGTATATACATGTATCGCGATATCTCGAATATCGTAGCAACTGGAACATGAAGCGGCCTAGTGCAGCACATTCAGTTGCCTGAAAACATCACAAACGGGAGATTCAGCTGGGTTCCAGGTGAGTCTCTCGCAAAAACCAAATTGATATGCAAATGAGTGTATTTCTCGAAAACAGTCCAATTTGGGTTCAAGTAGAACATAAGGTTGACGGGAACTCGGGGACTGCGTCTACCTGATGAGCCCCAAAAAGGGCGAAACCGGTCGTGGGGTGTCGAAAAGTTTTCAGCAACCTTATGAGTAGTGCATTACGTATAGGACCAATTTCTCATTTCGGACACCTTTTACAATGAGTAAAAACCTACCCCGATCAGGATCATCTGATCCTGCATTACACACCCATTGTTTATAACGGAATCTAATAATCGATTTCCAAAGCGTGGCAGTTTTTTAAATTGTCAGTTGAAGCATACGCAACAAGAATGGAAATACGTGACATGGGACGGACTTTGAGGCTACGAAAAATTGTCTCTTACCGATTGATTTACCCCAGATGTTAACCTTCCGTCGAACCTATGCACAACAACATCAATGTTCTCGTGCGACTGGCACACGAACGTTACTCAAGATTTCGTTTTCAGGATGAAAACCAGTTCACTGTGGGTCCCCTTTCCCCTGCACTGCGTATACCAAACCATCGTTTGCCGAAGAGAGTACTGTTTTCCATCCTCTGTTCACAGTGGCACAAGCAGGGAGGTGGCAAACGCTTGATCTAGCAGAGGGGTTTGAAAGAGATTGCGAAAAATCTGGGTGTTGTCGGTGCTGGTCACCTTCCAGGATGGGGACCGCGTGATCCCCACTGCACTTGGTTGGAGACACTGTAAGATACGACTGCTAATCGATGTCAATGGCATTCTTGTTGTCAAATTTTATCCAGGTTATCTAAATGAGTGTCTGGAGGTGTGGGCACATGGGGACGATTGTAATAAGCTAGCATTAAGTCCCTTTCCCATCCACTTTTGTTCTTTTATTGACAATAAAGCTGTCCAATGAATCGATGTTGTACGGCAACGAAACATCGGTGATGAACACTGATGTTATGCTGTCGATGATGACGATGTGCCAATTGCAAACGAGAATAGTAAGGTGTCCCAGCTGTAGTGTCATAGTGCGATTCACGGAGTTTTCCGGAGACAGCTTAATTTGTTTATCTGATGCACAGTTGTCTCTCTTCAACTGTGGAAACCGGGTCACCAAAACCAGGCCGTTTAGTTGTGTTTTTCGGTCCCTCCACATGACCATACACACCTCAACATATCTCCCGCCGTCTTTGATATCGGAGGTGTAAGGAGAGCGATGCCGCTTCGAAGACACTGCATGGATTCATAGCGTCACCGGGCTCATTTGGGAGTCAAAAGACAGAGAGTTTGTAACACGGTGACGAGAACAGATTGCCACAATAGACGATAGCTTGGACCAACTCAGCAGGCCGACACGGAGCATTCAATCATTGACTGCAGTGCATCTGACCATCGAGGTTGACTGGTAACGGAACACAAGCATCCTGCGTACTCTCTAACTGTTTTTTTTAAAACCAAAGCATCACCTCTGGTTTCTTTCGTATCAGTTTTTCCTTATTCGAAGCACACGCCTACGTAATGGGCAGCCGCATAGTTCCGGGTGGATTGTAGAAAGGCGGAATCACATCCCAAACTGGGAAGTCAGCTGGGAAGCGTCAGCTAAACTTCGACATTGGTGGCGCCGACGGGACATCAGCTTGACTGTCCGGAGTAGAGTGTACAATGCCGCGGTCCAATCTGTTCTACTCTACGGATCAGAGACATGACTGATGCTTGTGAAAGACATTCAAAAGACCGTCGGTGCCTCCGAAGCACTGCTCGGTTTTGGTGGAAACATCGGATCCGTATTGTTGAGGCACGTAGGACGGATTTCGGGAAAGCCCACTGTCGTTCGATAGGTCAGCTGGTCACACTCCACCCACAGGTTATACTGCCTGTCTCGTAGATCCCTCCTCGTCTAGTCTTGTGTGAAATGGAGGCGACTCAAGGGCGGTCAATGCAGTCGCGTTTCTAACTGCCGTTTCCTTGGATGTTAACCCAGCACAAGACAAACCACTGGTTAGTGATCCTGACAGTTATGACTGGTGGTCTTGAGTCAACGCTATCACCTCACTCCCTGTTGTACAGGACAGACAGAACCATTCGCCGTCAATGAACTGATTGGTTCGTCACCCCCAGCGAGTTGTCCTCATTCTGGTATTCTCCTTATTGTTGGTGAATAAAGCTGTAACA
The DNA here is from genome assembly GCA_003604175.2 of Clonorchis sinensis. NCBI lineage: Eukaryota > Metazoa > Platyhelminthes > Trematoda > Opisthorchiida > Opisthorchiidae > Clonorchis > Clonorchis sinensis. Next base: position 27,553,212 of record CM030374.1, read on the forward strand.
GTTAGAACCAACTGCGGTTCGGCAAACAACGTTTAAGCTGTAAAAGTGGACTAATTTCAATGTATCATACAGTTTTTGGGACAATTTTCAACAGAAATTGCCCCATTTGACGGAAGTCAAAACGGGGATCAAACTGACTGTAAAGTTGAGTTACGGCTTTGGAAATCGAATGGCCAGAACAAGGACAACGGACAGAGGGCATTTCTAAACAAAGTTTTTCTGGTATGGAGATTACAGTCCTTTGTGACGATCAATTTAATTCATCGTTCGGAAAGGAAACTTTGAAATGTGATCAGTCATTCGTGCCAAAGTCAATAATTTGTTCACTAATTCGAGTTCCTGTATCTTTAAATAAAGCGGGAAACATAAAAAGCAGACAAACGCGTAATATTAGCGGTTGTGCGAACCAGAAGTGAGTGCGTAGACGACACGATTCGACGTTTGGCAGTCTGGTAGGTAGTACACATCACGGATGTCAACCTGTTGTTCACCTCAGGACTCCAGCAGACCCCCAATAGTTGATGAGACAAGACTAATGCCACCCAAGTTTTTCTCAGTCTTGATAAACCATCGTTTTGTTACCTGATTCTCACGCAGTCCACCAACTAACCTGAGGATTTAACGACTTACAAATTGGCAAGACGGTTTTCAAAGTATCTTCTATGGGTGATAAAACAGGATCGGTTGTCCATGAATCGAGGTCATCAGTGAAAAAATTCTTTTGTGAGATTGTTGAGGGGGGGTCTGTATAGTAACCTAGTAAGTGCATTTATCTGAAACAGAATAAATGAATGAAAAATTGGTGAAAAAATGGTCTCGTCTGATTATTGAGTTGCTGGGGGAATCTACTGTTCACTCTGAAAACATCTTCAAGAAAGGAGCATTGTGCGTTTCTCAAAGTCGATCTGCAGAGTGCATGGAGGGTGCACATATTACCTAAAGTAACGCTTCCACTGTAAAGAGTACACCTATTGGTTTACTAAGGCCATTTTGGCAAGTGTCTAGGCCGTAGTCTGAGAACACAACACTCCAGTTCAGTACAGACTGTCTCTACAGAGAAAGGTAACTGTGAGTGAAGGAGCTGCCAACCGATGTTCATGCTCACCCCGTCAGTACACCGCTATCTAACGCAGTTACTGACAGGCGGTTTTACGTACGCATTGCCTTACTCAAAGCTACCGAACACATTTGCTGGTAAGTGAGTTTTCAAGTAAGTGCTTGATTAACCTCAGTAGTTAAGGGGCGAATTTACCACCCGGAAGGTCCGTGGTTCAAACCCAACTCATGTATTTCGACTGCTCGTGTTTAGGCTTGGGCAATCTGGAACATCTCAGCTCATTGATTTAGCTGCCGTTTCTTTTCAACCTGGCAACAGCGAGATCGAATCTGTAAGGTGTAAAAAAATAGGCAGAGTCCACCTGCTACAAAAAGAGGATTGGAATCACAAATTTATTGAACAATGGTTAACTTCTTGCAGGGCTCTAATTTTTAAACTGATAAAATAAAGTCCATGGAAGGGGTTGGGTAAGTGCTGATACTCAGAATGATCTGGCGTTACATATGGCGATAAAATCCGGTTTGAGAGATGCTCCTCCAACCAGAAATCCGTCAACATCCGGTTGCATGGCAAGTTCTTGACAGTTTTTTGCTGTCACAGAGCCTAGAAGTGAGCGTGTAACAGAAAGACAGGCTAAACTATTGTTGAGCAAAACAGTAGATTACTTGGAGACAAAAAGAGGTTTATGAGGCGTGTAAGACAATGCGCGTGATCGTGTGATGGTGCGACCAACTCCCTGGATTTCGTGCTCAACAGATTTTCGATTGATTCTTGCAAACAGATCGGTAGCTTGTTCCATCTTAACTCCGGTTGGTCGGGCTGTCCAAAACCAGCTGTTTGTTATAGCGTTTGTAGAGCCAGTTCTTTGTTCGGGCGTACGGTTAATCACGCAGACATGCGAGAAATGAAAGGGCTGTACGCACAATACCTTTCCGGTCATTTCGACGGAGATTTTTTATCCTGTAGGTGAAGACAGCACATTCCGAACAGCCAAGAACCGGCGTAGAGTTGTAAATCAGGGGGATGAACATCTTATGAACCTCCAGGCAGGCAGGCAGTTTCGAAGCTGCGGGTCAAACCGGGTTCGCGGGCAAATGAGAGTAGTCGCGTCGCTCTGAGTATCTCTAGATGTGCACCACGGATGGTTAGCAATAAGGACTGAACAGTTGTGAACTGGTTCTCGGCTCTTCAGCTTACACCGAGTTCCCGTACAGTATGGAATGTCAACTGAGAATTCCAAAGTCTCCTGAAACTATCAACCTCCTCTGTCATATCTGTGACACGTCTGTGACGTTTTTAGTGTGAAACCGCCGGTTCAATTACACCTTCATTCGCCGACCACATTGACCTCTCTCGCGATAGCCAATCTGAGCACTGAGGTGACAGTAAATTCCCGTTCATCCCCTGTCGCTTTACTTGTTTACCTTTGGTTTACTTTTAGTACCACACTGATGACAAGAAATTAACCGAGCGAATTTTCACCTAGAACCCGACTTTATCCTAGCAGCTTTACCCGCACCAAGTTATTTACGGGTTAGATGCAAGTGGGATCTGCCGAAAAATTGACTTAATTTTGGAAGTTAACGCCAGTTACTCAGACTTATTCGAAAAAAAATTATTCAAGCCTGTTTAGTTTGCAACTATATTCTTCCATCGGAAAACAATAGTGATCTTTTATTGCAGTTGGTCTCGGTCGGAAAAAGAGAGACAGAACAGTATGGATGCAATTCACTACTCATACGGCCGCTGAAAATTCTTCGACAGCACGCGACCGCTTTTGCCTTTCTTGGGGGCTCATCAGGTAGGCACAGTTCCCGAGTTTTCGTCAACCTTATGTTCTACTTGAACCCACATAAAATTAGCAGTATACACTTATTTGCAAATATCATCAGGCTTTCGGGGTTTGAAAACAGACTTCGAAGTGTTTAGGGATGTAGCTGAACTCGGACGTACATAATCTGCAGCTAAGTGTGATGCAGGGCAGGCAAACCGGTCAGTCCTAGAGCTGGGACCTGCGGAGAGTATTAAAATTTGGGCGGGAGAAGGTGGAAGACGGAAAAGGTGAAAGTGTAAGAAGGGAGGCGTTAGCAGTAGCATGTTTTCGCTTACCCGCCCTGCCGCAAGTATGGCGACCCGGCTGATGGCACCACGCGACGGCCGATGTAGCACGAAAGTACTGTTATTTGTGAACGTCATGGTTGTACGAGCGCTGGGATACTGCCAGGGCGCCCACACCGAGACAGGAGGAGGATTAGGGTCCTCGACCAAAGCCTTCGGCTCAAAAGCCTAACCGCAAGGCAGCGGTGTTGGGCTGGAAATGCGATTACATTATCATTTTTACGGAACACGTTGCCACACATGTTCCAACCCCCAACATGGTTTCGTGGGTGACTCACTTGGAACCCAGCAATTTGGGTTCAAGTAGAACAAAAGGTTGACGAAAACTCGGGTACTGCACCTTCAAGATGAGCCCCAAGAAGGGCGAAACCGGTTGTGGACTGTCGAAAAGTTTTCAGCAACCTTGTGAGTAGTTTATTGCGTTTAGATAAGTGAAGCTGGCATTCAATGCCTCTTTCAGTAGAAGAGTTTGACCGAGGTTTAAAAAAGAGGTAACATGCGTAATGGCCATTGATCAGTTGATTGTTCCTCTGTGAGCTAAGCTTGGTGACTGGTTTACAAACGCTCGGTCAACAACCAACTGGACATCACCAATGTGCGTCTCAGTAAGCACCTACTCAGCCTCAAAATGATATGTCCTCAGCATGGCGCCCCGTGCATAGTGGAACTTAACTGCTGAAGAAAATCCTGGTTCAGTCAGAGGGCCGGGATCGAAATTTTGACCACAGCTTCAAGAAGTCAAACAGAACGTGGTCCTTTTCAGTCACTTTAGTGCCATCACATGGTGTTGAATTGAAGCAGAGTGGTTTCATGGACCTCGCCTCTTAATGAGAGGGTGGAACCGCCCCTCACTCAGTACAGTTCACCGTGAAGTCATCCGGACTAAACGTTTATCATCTTCCGACACATTTTCTAGCCTTGCAGCCTTTCTGCCCAATCACAGACAATTGTTAAAATGCGTACGTTCAGGGGGAGGTCGTTCAAACCACGTGACTTCCTGTATGCAGCCAAAAGACTATCACTCTGTGGCACTTACCTCCATAAATGATGCGCATGTGTTTGGCCACCGATGGACCCACATTGTTGTTGAACCACTTCCGAATAGCAGCGTGCACTTGTTGTGCCTCGGAGGCCGTCGCCGTCTTTCCAGTCCCGATCGCCCAGACAGGTTCATAGGCAATCACCAAACGGCACCAACATTCGCGATCGGTGATAAACTCTTAATGCAGAGGGGGGGGAGGATGTAAGCGTGGTAGCAAGGGTGTTTGGATACTCAAGTACAGTATCTATAGCTAACAAGATTAGATGATCCTTGTTGTCAACTCTTCGACTGCCATTTCGGTCATTCGTTATATCAAACGACACCAGTCAGTCTAACAGGTTGTCGGTTTCGGCAACTTTAAACAACATGCTCGCTGAGTGTTAGTGATCGTATATCGGTAGTGAATTACTACGTCAGTGCTCCATCGTGACCCATAAAATCACACATATTCGTGTGGCTAGTTTCATCATCATCATCATCATCATCACCATCATCATCATCATCACCATCATCATCATCATCAACATCATCATCATCATCATGATCATGATCATCATCATCATCATGATCATGATCATCATCATCATCATGATCATGATCATCATCATCATCATCCCAATCATCATCATCATCATGATCATGATCATCATCATCATCATGATCATGATCATCATCATCATCATCGTCATCATCATCATCATCCTCAACATCATCATCATCATCAGCATCATCATCATCATCACCATCATCATCATCATCACCATCATCATCATCATCAGCATCATCATCATCATCAGCATCATCATCATCATCAGCATCATCATCATCATCACCATCATCATCATCATCACCATCATCATCATCATCACCATCATCATCATCATCAACATCATCAACATCATCAACATCATCAACATCATCATCATCATCAACATCATCATCATCATCACCATCATCATCATCATCATCCTCAACATCATCATCATCATCATCAGCATCATAACCATCATTATCGTCAACCGCGCACTGGTTGTACTTTGGTTATAGCTGCCACAGTTTTGTTCGCGGATGGGCTGCTAAGGTGGGGTTAGATTGCTACGCATTGGGGAGGGTAGCTGGTATAATTGAGCCTGTAATCACGGCTACTTTAGCGTTGCATTTCCTCTTTCTCTTGTTTCCGATGAGATTTAAACTTCAGCGGTGGTCCACGATATAATTTCCCACTGTTGGTGACTGTTGCATCAGGCTAGTGTACGATCATTTTGTGGTTGTCCGCACTGCATCAATTGCCGACTTCTTCAAAAACCGGCATTGTGTCCATCTCGGTCAAACAATTGAGGACCGTCTTGGAGGAGGGACAATCATGAATCAGGCCCTTTCCCAACTGTGGCTCATTAAAATGTCGACTCGTCACGTGGTAGATGAAAGAGTAAGCGGAGCCAATGAGTCCCATTTCAAAGTTTTTCGGGGGGTTTTGAAGCCTTGTTATCACATTTAGTGAACGATTCTAGCCTTTCTGCCTTTTGGCTACCAACAGCGTCGATATCTGTCAACTAGTTCAGTGTGGATTACTGAGGACAACGCAAATCCCAGCAACAGGTTTTTCCGTGAAACGAAATCCTTAAATAACAAGGTATCATCTTAGCAACACAAACTTTCTAAGCCCAGCTCAAAGCTGAAAGGCAAGAGGTAGTCGAGCGATTTAGAACTTGTCCTATTGAGACGATCCAGTGAACGACAGTAGTTAACATGACCAATATTTTTGACAAGTGGTTTGTAGGCTGGTATTTGCTGCAGGATAGAGCAGCTTTAACCGGTTTTACCCACATAGACAACAGTCATGCCACAAATGAGTGGACTTGAGAGCACTGTTCGCCAAAAACATGCTATCCACTTATAGTGGAAGGAGTCCCATTTCCAGCAGAAATAAGACGGTTCGTTTTTCCTACATTTGTCATGTACCGTGAATAGACAAGCCGGTATAGGCTAGAAGGTCACATGGGCTGTTATCGATTGCTAAAGGGTGCCTCGAATATTGATCGATTCGCTGGCGAGCTGGTATAAAAGAGTCACGTCACACAATAAACGAGAGCACTAGTTGAATCTGGTAGCCGATGGTAGCGTAGATGGTCGTTGGCTTGTTCGCTGAGCCGGGCAATTTGATTACAAACGTTTCATCACCAGTCTAAAGTTCCTGGAATCAACCTATCATTCTTGATCAGCTGAACGTCTACTCTAGTTCCGTAAATATGTATGCCAGGACAGCAGTCTACAATCTGTCAGTGTAATATATCAGTGCGCAGTTGACTAGAGTTTATAATTTGAAGGTTCTTAGCACTCAACTCATGCATAGTACAGTTATTTGGTGTTGAAACCACGCAATTTCGATAGCTCACCGTTCACTACCATCGCTTTCCTACTATCCACGAAGGTCATATATGGTGGTCATAGGAACTCATGGGGCGAGATGGCCCAAGTGGTTATAGCGCGGATTTACTGACCGAAAGGTCCGTGGTTCGAACCCGACCTCTGCCTCTCGACTTCCACTGTCTAGGCTTGGGCAACCTGGCAGTATCCCAGCCCTCGTGCTTCCTTCGGACAGTATGGAAGCTAGGCACCAGAAGGGTGTTGCAGCTGAATGATATTTTTTGATTTTTTTTGAGAACTCATGTGACTCTAACCAGAAATCCAAGTGGGAGGATTATGAGTGCGTAGTAAGTAAGCGGTCTGTCCCATCTCAGCTGACAGACTATGCGATAGCCTCTGGTATGATTTTCATAGTTCCACGGTATGGTTAATGAAAATTTTCTGGGTTTAAGATACTACTCATGAGGTTGCTGAAAACGTACCAGCATCCCACGACCTGAATTCTACTACCTGAAGCTCATCAAGTCTGATGCTTATAAGACTTTTTGACATTTCTATGTGATGCTTGAACACTGTCTTTAGTCCTGTCTATACACAAACAGCTAAAACTTGTGAGTACACTTTAGGTAGGTTTGGATCTTACTTAATGAGTGCACTTTTTACATATTCTATTTCTTCTCCGTTTTGTGCTGGAGGATACCACACTGCTGTACTCACACAGTGAAGCACCATGGCCTTTACCTCGCAGGTAAGTGGACCGTCAACCTTACTGTGCCCCTTTTGTCCAGCTATGTGCTGAGTGGACAGTCAATGACCGGACAATAAAGTATGGAAACATTAACCAGTGAGCTCAGAGTAGTTGATAACTGCCGCCCCCCTAGCTGGAGACCTCGGGACCCAGCCATCCAATGGTTGATAAACCTGGTTCAATCACGTAGTCAGTGGGACTAATACCTTGAAGTTATCGATTTCAGTGTGTAACTGTCAGCTTCCCCGTTTCCTCAGACAGACAAAAATATTCAAAGTCCACTAAAATCTTAATATGCCATCGTCTCCAATGTCTGGTTATCTCTGTCCTGTTCCCTTCTTTTTCAGGCAACCGAAACTGCACAATCTGTAACCAACGTTCCTGTGGTAAACTGAACCGAACTGATGGGGTCAGTATACCCGGGACCCACGTTACTTTCCCTCACAAAGGATCTTACTAACGGAAGGACCACAGTGTCTAGCACACTGAACGCAACAGTTAAATACAATTATGATTTGTTATTCATGCTGAAAAGAACCAATTTCGACGCCGATGATCCCGATTAATGGACCGTTATCAGTTGTTGCTGGCAGAGAATTACTGGACCGCTACGTACTCTGCGGTATCGCGCCCCAAAGAGCTCTCTGGTTAGATCGCTAACTCACTGACCAGAAACTCCGTGATTCGAACCCAACCCCGGTATATCGACTGCTCCTGTCCGAGCCTGGGTTACATGACAGTATATCGGCCCCGATGCTTTCTTCGGGTGGCGTGGCAGAGAGGCACAAGAAGGGTGTTACAGCCGGACGACCGTCTTGCAGTATCAGTCATCTGGGAAGAAACTGAAAGACGCTTCACTCGGACCTTTCTACCCGTTTTGTTTCACGGGAATCAGATATTCGGGACCTTCTTGGAGCCCGCTAATCTCTTTCCATATTGAAATAAAGTAACGGCACAACTACAACATGACCTGTACTGGGTATGAGTGCCGAAATACTTCTTTGGAAATCAGATCCAAGGTGGAAGCTCTTCTTGAGACCAGAACCATTCGTAAAGCTTACTCAAGGCATACACTTACGGCTAGTACTTTCTGGCTAACAATCGACTGACTCCGTACAACAATGGCCAGATAGAGTCATCTCTAGCGTAGCTGTAGGCTTGCTCACACACACACAGACAGACACACACACACATGCATACATGCATGCAGTCACGTGCGCCGAACCGTGCTACTTAAGCAAAGCAGCAAACTAGCCAGTCACACATACACCTGCCAATCATATTCACACCACTCTCATTTGAACGGTCGTCCTCCTGTTCTGGCGTACTTATTCCGGTGAGTCCACACCAAAGGGAATCACTGGACTCGAGTTTCGCTCTTATTAGGGCTCATCAGCAGTGCATGTCCCGCGCCCTTGTCGGGATTCGAACCCCGGCCATCTGACATGCGAGGCGAGCGTGTTACCACTACTCCACCAACGCACGTTGGACGCATGTGAATTTTCACGTCTGAACAGGTGAACGTGTTCACGCTTGATCGATGTGAATCATTTAGTATTCGATTATTTATCTCCAATCCAGCTGTCCCATTTGAACAATGAGTACGCAGCAACCTATTGGCAGCTCATGTTCTTTTAACACCTCGTCTTCAAAAAAGAGAGAAAACCATGACAGAAGTGGGTAATAAGCGCTCTTTAACCCTTCCTAGGAAGCAGTGCGCAACAGGATGTAACTGAACGGAAAACACCCTAACAAAACGCCTAGGGATTCCTTCAGAAGAGTCCCTTTCCGTGGGGATAGCTGTATATATGTATTATATATATGTATGAAAAAGAGCTAGTCGGATGTGAGTCGCTGTATGTGAACCTCGCTGCTAACTGGAACGTGACAGTGATTTTCCTTTCGGAGTCAGGTGAGAAATTCTAACGTCAAAGTTTAGACACAGCCATCACCTCTTTATTGAGGAGGACCACACTGGAGCAAACAAGTTTAGTGCTAACGTCGTGTACTGTGAATGGGTTAACTGCTTTGGTAAACTTGCTCGTAAGGATCGAACCGGAACAACCAGCGATGTTTATCCGACTGGTTGCACCTGCAGCAAATATTTGAGGTTCATGGCCCGTGTGATTCCCTCTGGATCAGAATTTTGGAGTTCTTCGAAGGAAACAAGGGCTTTGGGACTCCGGGTTCTTTTCATCTGTTGCTTGCTACAAAACTTACCCAAGTGTCAGTAACATTTCACAACTAAATTGGACATTTTGAGTTAGATAGTGTAGATGGGGAACCATTTCTGTGTCCTTTGTTGAAACAGATGTATGGAGCTAGATGGTGTGAGAAACATTAATTAATACGCTACGTCAAGCGCGACTGTTCAGGTCACCAATGACTGTCCCTGTTTCGTGGCTTTTCCCCGTAAAACTATTCTTCTATCAGATAGACAGCATTTTCACGTTCACGAAGTCTTTAGAAGTGGCCACTTATTGTGTTTTTAGTATTCATCTGAACCACAAGAAGTACTCACTGATCGCAAACATACTACTCAAAAGGCAAACCAAACAACAACCGTTCAAAAATAATACACTACTCATAAGGTTGCTGAAAATTCTTCGACAGCCCACGACCGGTTTCGTCCTACTTGGGGCTCATCAGATAAGCGCAGTTCCCGAGTTTTCGTCAACCTTATGTTCTACTCAAAACCAAATTGCAAGAAATTAGCAAAATACACTTATTTGCAACTATATTTGGTTTCGCGGAAAACTCACCTGGAACCCAACAATTTGGGTTCAAGTAAAACATAAGACTAAGGGAAACTCAGGGACTGCGCCTACTGATGAACCCCTAGAAGGGCGAAACCGGTCGTGGGCTGTCGGAGGATTTTCTGCAACCTTATGTGTAGTATGTTACATCCATACATGTACCGTGATATCTCGAATATTGTATCAACTGAAACGTCAGGCTGCCTGGTGCAGCACATTCAGTTGCCTGGAAACATCACAAACGAGAGATTCAGCTGGGTTTCAGGTGAGTCTCTCGCAAAACCAAATTTGCTCGAAAATGCGTGTATTTCGCTAACACCTGTTCAAATTTATCCTGAACAAACTGGACTCAAAACGACAGTGCAGACTTACTTCTGATCGCTTCAAGCTGGCGGAAACACACTTCTTCCGTCTTTCCAGACTCTCGCTCCTCTAGTTTCTCGCCCAAACACGCAATCACCTTCATACATTCGCCAAGTGCAAAGTTCACTTTCTCACCGACCAGCTGACGGTGCGGACAAGTGAGAGTGAGATTGGGGGCGAATGAATGCGGTCATCATATCACCCCAGAATCTTGAGTAATACAGTCGGCCTTTATATAAAAATAGTCTCTCAAAAACAGGATAGAAAAATGCCTTAGTTTTAGTTTAGAGGAAACGCAACCTAACCGAAAGAAATCGCACGAAGCGCTACTGGTGTTTCTGTTCTAATCAACCGCTTACATGTATGGACCTGTTCCTCATCTCGAGGACGTTACTTGCCAACGAAGAGAACGTTATCAGCTAAGGTTTACTAGGAAACCAAATCGCCCGGTTCGGCAAGCCGTGCTGCATCCCCAAGGTGAATAGATTTAGGTTGAATTCAATAATCTACAAATACCACTTTTAATGTTGCAAATAGAACCTATGTGTGCTGCAAAGCCAGAAAGCATGGTACGGCCGCATAACTTTTGCTAAGGTTCATTAACGATAGCACACCATGAAAGGTGCGAACACTTGGCCTCCCGGTTAGTAAATAAAGATGGTCACAAGTGACTGATCGGAAATGTGAGTACATGGCATTGGGGATATAGAATCTCCCCCATGCCTGGATAATGCGCTTCAGGTCACGTGGCCACATGTTTATTGGTCCCCCGAGTGGCAACTTATCAAAGTGACGCTGTGCTTCAATTGAGTGACGTGTAGGTCAGTCACTCGTGGTTGAATGCTACAGTCTTCAACTACTTACTACTGTGGAGGTCGCTGATTCAAATCTCCCGAGAGATTCTTGAAATGCCAATCGCTGGTGATTCCCAACAAGGATGAAACAACTCTGTAAGGCTTCTCGACTTTTCAGCACAGTTTCACTTGCAGAATGGATGACAGAGGCTTGTCCTCGATGCGAGCTGCAGCATAGTTGCGATCCACAATCATAAACGCTAAAATTGGAAATAGTGACCCGCTCAAACCTGCACAGATTATTGTTACACATGTATTGTAGTGGGGTACACAAATTCATCATTTGTTTTTCCTCGTGTCGATTGACTACTGGTCTGTCAAAAGTAGGCTGCAAAGCCATCGCAGCGAAACAACCGTAGTTAATACTAGTCTGATAATAATTTTTCCAATGGAGGTTGCGTTTTGTCAGTGAAACCAGTCTATTTCGGAAAGTTAAGAAGCACCGTAAAGCTGTTTCATTTTTTGGAACCATCAGCAGTGAGAATCTCACTAAACTCCATGGAGCTCGAACCTGTGACCTCTCGGCTAGTAGTTTGCACAGTTAATAGTTCAGCCATGAGCTAGTGAAAAACAGTGTGACTGGCTCGCCTCAAAACAGGAATACACATTTCGTTGTCACTGTCTCCTCTTTTGATGAATTTTAATCTTGCTTTGAGCTACTTATGGACTGTTAGCAGTGCAAAGAGATTTCAAAATTTTTAATTGCGATTCTGTTTTGTAAGTGAATTCGGTGATTGCCATGATCGAAAAATCAGTGGCATCATATTCTGCCCAAGTGTGAGGTAACTGCACTGCTGACCAGTCTCTCGGGACCGAATGCCTAAGTATTTAAACTACCGGCCGTAAGGTCACAGGAGGAAATCTCCATTAAAAATATAACGTGTTCGGGTCAGACGTGAAAGGTCATGGAAGTCCACAGTTTATTTCCATCAGTAATTGCTAGTGTAATTCATTGTAAACATCGCAAATGACTGTCGTCCAAGTCAGATGAAATGTGGCAGTTCTGTCTGGTAGTCTGTCAATTCACAACACAGCTTGTTGTACTTTCGCGATTTTATATTGTTCGCTTGATGCAATTGAAAAGACAATGTTGAAATATCTGGCTCCCGGAGTCTGCTTTTTGGCGTGCTCAGTTTGGATTCCTAATAGTTTGTCCTACTTCACGATTTCGGAAAAAAATAGCTTTTCAAAATGCCAGTCAATACAACTCTGATTTGCTGAATTTGACCGTATCAGTTTACATGTTGTCAACTTGGGTGAGCAAGGTAATGGAAATGCAGTGGCTCATTGTGATATGTGACATTAACACTGAACTGATCTGCACGCCATGAGCAGCATTCTGTCAGAGTTTGACGTGCTAGCTCCCTGTGATTCGGTCTTAGACAGCCATTGGGATCTTGAGAAAACCAGACATCTGAACATTTCTGGAACAGAATAACATACATTCGTGATTTGCAATCTCGAGGCCAGTCGAAAAATCATGCTCAGAAAGATTTTACAAGATGAAACACTGACAGTACGCAGTGAACAAGCAGGATCAATGTCCAAACACGGGTATCAGATGTTTGACTGCCTGACCGGAGAAAAAGTCAGGAGGATTTTTAGAAAAAAATGAAAAAGCAACGCTTATCACGCTCACACGGTTCCAGTTTTCCTAATTTCAAACGAACCAGTTGGTTTAAACAACCTTCAAAAAACCATCATACCGCTTGTACCAAGCTTCAAAGACCACAGCTTCATCGGGTGCATAGTTGCAGTAGAAAACTAAATACGCCGGTTTGTCTCACAATGATGCACATGAGAAGCTGTTTCAAACGGTCTGTTTTGACGGTAGCAGTGCCAACGCACCAGAAAGTCGAGACCACCAGGGGATTGGTTTTTGTCACTTCACTATAGCTGTAGCTTGGACAGGATAGTCACCAAACTTGCTGTTGCCTATACAGCACTGAGACCCAACCAGGTGGACGGATGATTACCAGAATCAGTGACGTTGCTTCCATACCCAACGTTTGTGTGGCCGCGTGACGTGGCGCGTGAGTGAAAAGAACCAATTACAGGTGCGGTGTGTAGGTGCAGTAGAACCGACCAATCAGCCGTCGAACTATGGAGTAAGCCGATTGGCCACCTGAAGGTCAAACCATCAGAGGCATGCACAATCCAACTGCAACTCGCTTTCTCGTATCACCCCACGCGTTTAAGCTGCAGTCCTATTCAGCTTAGCGAGGCACAGTAGTGATCTCACTGGTGGAGTCTGGATCGCTTTAGTCTGAGCAAAATGTTTTACAGCGATGCTAGAAAGAGGTTTGCGTGAAAGCGTGTGCTTATCAACGTGATTCATTGTCACGACTGCTTTCGACGTTTGAAGACAGAATGCTATTCACCAGTATAGCTCCCCCCTGATGACGATGTCCCTGGGAAACGGTGGATGTTTTACAACAACCCATCATCTAGTTGAGGTAAATCGGTGTCATCGGTAGTTGAAGGGTACTGCGGAGGAAAGGTGTGATCATCCGACATTTTCCATGCTGGTACAACTTCACACATCAAGCAGTGAGTGCCCTTTAGTTCAGACAGCTGGTTGTTGTGCATGAAACCGGGTGTTAATGTGCTAGGCTAAGCCGGTTGGTACTTGCTGATGGAACTTTTTGTGCCTAATTTTGCTGGATGAAGAGCATTCAGCACACGACTTGGGATACTCTTGGAGCCCATTTTTCGGCTATTGCTTCTAACTACTGAATCCAGCTTAGTAGTTACCGTTTATTTCACATGTAAGGTGGCGATCGCAGGCCGGTCTTCTAGGCTGACATAAAAAGCATGAAGTTCACTATTTTTTGGGAAACTACTGATAAACTGCGAAGGTTTCTATTCTGTTCGAGACATATCTAGTGCATCATCTCTGTTAATCAATAACGTTAATCAGTAATCGATAATGACCTTCAAATCCCGTTGGACGTGGAGAAATCTCGGTTGACGTTGTGGAACAATCACTGTTTGCTATTGTAAACGATGGATTCTAAACCCTCCTGGAGTGTGACAGATGTCTTAGAACAAGCAACAAATAGCCTTCTTGTTGGGATTAACCTAGAACAAAACCGTGGTTCTCAAAAACGAATTTACCCCTGCCAACTTTTAGCTGTGTTTACAAGCACATTCTGTCTAATCGTTGTGAAACTGGGGATTATTTATGGCAGATCCTGATAGAGAAGAGTAAAACCAAACCATTTCACGTACCAGAGCTTGCTGAGTTGGCAACACACACACTTGTCTGTATATTATCAAAATGAACTGGGTTATTCCACAGTGTTGAGGATTTTGTGAGTGACTTTTTTCGAATAATGAATGTACTGGTTGCGAGAGCTTATCCGGACATATTCCGGACTTCTTCAACAGCTTCGGAGAACTTAGCTTTAGGATTTTCACAAAGAGCTGAAACTTCGTAGTAGTCTTATACCCCCTCTCAGGGAGCAAAACACTTCGGCCCACCAGTTCCCATCGCAACTTGATTCCTGGCACCTTAAACGGAAAGGATAAAGTTAACCTCCTAATCCATACTCGTTCCTGGATTATCACCATTTGCTGAGAACTAAGTGGGTCATATGCTTTGCGAAACGCTTTTGAAACCATCAACTTTCCCGCTTTCGTTCAGCTCAGAGCATTTGAACTTTCAGCACACTTGACTCAAGACTGCTGTTTGTTGAATCGATGATCGTTGTCTACTTCATTGGTACACAACTCCAAGATGGATACGGTGGAGGCCCTCCTTTCTAGTTGGTTTTCTTTGTTCCGTTTCAACTTCCGATTACATCATCATTTTGTAGAATTTCGATCGGATGAACACAGGACACAAAGTGTTGAGAGGCCACAAAACATTACGGAGGTGAAAAATCGATATGCTGCTAAGTAGGCTAGGTTGCTTACTCGCTTGCTAAATGTTTTCACGGTTTCCATTTTCCTTGCTTACATAAAGTTAGGTTTTGGTTTCTCTATAAGCTTCGGAGGAGTAACGTTCATTTTTCGCAAAAATTGCTTCCCAATGGTGCACAAGACAACGCAGCTGCAATCAGTCCTTCCTGCTCCTGTCTGATGGCACCATGGTGCATCCTCAGTCTATTCTGTCACCCTTTTATAGGCCAAACATTTTGGTTTGTCCATCTTCGATTGCAAAGATCTTCGTGTCGATTGTCACGGAACCCCCTGAAATTTCGTGAGATGTTCATTACTGAATATTTCCAATAAGAAGGAAATAAGTGTACTGTACTTTCAACATAGATTGGCATTACCTGCAGGGCGAAATTTCCTCTGGAAATTCCCACACTGCGAAAAATCTCAAAGCACCTCAAAACAAGAG
Source organism: Clonorchis sinensis (assembly GCA_003604175.2). Taxonomy (NCBI): domain Eukaryota; kingdom Metazoa; phylum Platyhelminthes; class Trematoda; order Opisthorchiida; family Opisthorchiidae; genus Clonorchis; species Clonorchis sinensis. The sequence goes on from CM030374.1 coordinate 27,568,865, forward strand.
TAAAATCCACTAGATGAGTGAAACTTCCGTCTGAAATGTCATCACTAGAGGAGTCAGTCAACGAGCGTCGCAAAGTGATGTGGATCCCGTGAGAGAAGGGTGAATGACATGTCCAAGTGCAGGCCAATCACACCGCGGCTCGAGGTCAAATTGTTTGGTGTTCAAACCACGTGCTCGAAGGTAACAGTTCGAACCGTCCTTGAGTTTTGTGAGATGCACGCTACGAATAATACCCAACAGCTGTACGGTGCCTGTTATTTTTCAGCATCGAGTGGCTTCGCCCAAAGGATGAAGTCTCAGTTGGAAACCCAGCTTTATCCAGACAATGGGACTAGCACTTCATTGATCCAACTCGTGGCTCTCATGTCGTTATTCGACTTATTTTTGGTATACGGTTTTTTGGAATTTAGAACCACCGCACTTGGGCACACAGTTTGTGAGCTGTGAGCTGAAAATCCGCACTTGAGTTATTGCTGATTCCATGTGCATCTAACGTAGTTTGAAGCCTGTCGTCAAGCGAATCAATAAACTGGCCTTGAATTTTATCCGTTTGCATTCAGCTTGGAGAGATTGTGAAGAGTTTCAGTTTTGTTAGTGCAGTTCCCCTACTACGTTGGGACCCCCTACCGTGATGTCCTGAACTTGAATAGGGTACCAGCTAATCGACGTCTGTGATGTCAGTTTCTTTCTAGAATGTCTGGTTGGGCACTCGAATGTGCAGGTACTCAGAATGTTTCCACCATGCCGGCACCAGCCTCCTTCCTCAGCCACTCTTTTCTCTTCTTCTGTGGCTTTAAACGTGAGTTTTTTTGAAAAAAACTTTGTGGATTTGCGGCGGTGAAACGTCAGTGTGTCAACACCGATGATGATGATGATGATGATGATGATGATGATGATGATGATGATGATGATAATGATGATGGTGGTGGTGACACGGATGGATGGATGGATGGATGAAGCAAACCAACAAAAAAGCGGCTTCACAGAAAACCAGTTGAAATTAGAGTTTGAACTAATAAGGTCAGATTCGGAAGCACTGATCATCATGATCCGGAAATCCGGACATCCGGTGAACGAAGATGCTACATGATTAGAGAAGAGAAAAAATTTAGAAGAGTGACCTGACAGGTAAGAGGCACTGTATGACCTCATGCAGTTGACCTTAGCTGAACGCAGCGATTACGTTTGGATCCCTTTGTCTGCTAGCCGGCCACGTACTTGCTAGATTATAAGCTGACAGCGATTTTGAGGACGGTTATAAATAGACAAGTGAACGAGGCCTTGTTGGATGATTTCGACGAGAACGACAAAATGCGCTGGTCCCTGTTTTTCCTGGTAACCGCACTGGTGGTCTATACGGTGAATTCTCAGACGTAGGTCTCCTCATCACTAATCTCTTTGAGTCCCCCCCCCCACAGATCAGCATCACCATCGGCAGGGAAAGATGATGTAAGTCGATCCGTACTTGTTCATCCCCAGCTGCCATCTAGGCTTATATGAAGGAACTCCGCAAAAAAATGATGGACCTGAAGCCCAAAATAGAGAAGTTTCTAAAGGAACGAAGCGATTCGGAGCAACTCAAGGCATTTTCTGCGGCTGCCAAGGCAGCTGCACTGAAATGTAAGTGAATAACCTAACATGCCAATCAACCGCCTAATCTTTCTCAATTTCTTACAGTCCTGGACGAACTCCAGAAAGCAATGGGCAAGCAGTAGGCACAACAAAGCATCCATCGGCTTGGTTGAGAACGGCTATGAACATATTTGTTGACTTGCTAAATAAAATGTCATGTGAAACACGTTTTTGCTTCCCATACGACGTCAGAGCCTAGGAACACGGCAGGGCGTAGAGGACTAATTGAAAATTCGTATCGATAGTCCTGGGAACAAGTTGTCGATAACTCGCGCGGATTCGCACATACACATTGACACATTCAGACGAAATCATTACGTTGCGAGGTTTTTTTTCAACAGTTCTGTGGATGTGAACCTTCAGATAAGTGAGCAAGTCAAAAAGGGGCAAAGCCGAGATGTAACAAACTACTAATAAGGTTGCTGAAAACTCTTCGATAACTCACGACCGGTCCCGCCCTTCTAGGGGCTCATCAGGTAGGCGCGCTGTCGGAGTTTCCGTCAAGTTTGTGTTATGATTGAGTGTCATTGACTGGAATTCGCTGAATACCATCATTTACGTACGGATTCAGATATAAGGGGAGATTTAACTGAATCAAGCTGAATGTTTCACTTGCAAAGTATCGCAACTGAATGTACGGCACCACGCCACCTCAAGCTTCAGCTAGTTCGATACTAGTAACATCACAATACGTTGTTCGCTAGAGGTAACATGCTACTCATAAAAGTTGCTGAAATCATACTGCACTATCCCGAATACCGTACAAACCGACCTAATGCAGTACATTCAGTTGAAGCGAACCATCATAAACGAGAGATTCAGCCGGATTCAGGGCGATCTGCTGTCAAAAGCAAATTTTGTTGCAAATGCTTTGTCGAAGGCCTGAAAAACTGAAAGCTAAGCACAGTGCTATTCAACCGCTCTTGATTGAAAGGTTAGGTGTCCAACTACTGGCTGAAAGATCGCGGGTTTGAAACTCTCCGAGTTTTCTTTGAGGTGCTGATGGGCCCAAATAAGAACCAGCCAGGTGTACAGTGCCTCTCTCTTTGTTTTAGTACAGATCACTTTCACAGAGAGGATGAAATCCCAACTGAAAATAGCATCTATCTGTTAGTTCTTCGCTTGCTTAAAGTTTCGGTGAACAAGAAATCAGAAAAAGTATCTGATATTTCATATTTTTGACCCTGTAATGTTCATCAATGGACTAGGCGACTTCGTATTATTAAAAATGATACGAAATTCCAAGGAAAAATGATTGTTTGTAGATTTTCCTTTTGAATACAATTCCCGGGGTTCGGATTCCCGCAGCAACATTGGTAGTTTGAGAATAGCCTGACTAATTCTTGCCCTACGCTTTCAGTGACAGCTAACGTCGACACAACACCTGGTATGACTGTTTTACAGGACGTTTTCGCCCTTGAACAACCCTTTCTTCAGCAACCCCCCTCCATTACTGCAGGTGTTTTGTTCTCTGAGTTATTCGTTCGTCCTACGCAGATTGTGACATGAATCCTGTGTCATTCTAAATGAGACCACGTCCTTATTTTACTACCAGTGTTTGCGCTGTCTTTTGTCGCTGTACAAGAAATCTAGGGAGATGTGCCACTGAGCACAGTAATACTGGTGTGTGTATCTGTTTGTGGCAACGCACATTCTCCCTAAGAGTGGACTGGCATAAGCTCCCTAATATGTTTGTAGCATCAACCCATGTCGAGGGATCACCCTCCAACCGCTCGGAACAGCTAATCCAAAATACGTGGCTTGCTGATTTTAATGCAGAGTAGTATGAAACAGGTATGATATATATATGTATATATATATATATATATAGTATACCACAGATTATGATATTCAGCAGTTGCAATTCATGTTTGCCCAATAGTCTGACTTCCTACGTACTTTGTATTTGGTTAATAAAACGCACTATAAACTTGCACGATAGGCAGATCCTTAAGGTAGAAGGCACACAGTTAGGAACTGAAATCCTTGAGAGAGTGGAAATACTTACCAAGACGCTGCTTTGGTTAGCCTAGGTCCTAATACAATCTATCGTTTATGACAGACTAGTCCTTCTGGAGTGCAATAACAGCTTGTTTACGTTTTGAACGCCAATTAATGCCAACAAATAGACTTCCACATCTGTAGTGTGACGGAGTTCGCTTGGATTTTTCAAAGCCTCCGTACTGAGTAAAGTTCTACCCGTGTGACATCATCCAGTGTGGTTTGCGAAAGCATGGAATTGAAGTACATTGGACGCACACGAAGTGTTAAATCAACTGTGGTTCTACCGTCCGTTTTATCCTAAACTTGTCTTGAAGATGAAATATCCGATACCCGATTACTACTCTTATTGGTTATCTATGGCGGACAATCATCGGTTTGGCCCCCCCCCCACTCCGCATTGGTTCAGGTGACGAACCAATTCTTTGGAGTTTCTTAGCTACTCGAAAAGTAGCAGTAGTGTGATCGCAGTAGCCCACCCACAGACGATGTCTCCTCGAGTGGTGGCGAAATGCCTGAAAGCCAGCCGCCATGGTCGGTGAACAGATCAGCAACGACCTGATAAAAAACCGATAACCTAGTTTCCTTCAATCCGTAAAACTTCAAGGCATTAGTCATTTCAATCATGAACCAACGTTGCGGACCATTAATTTCGACCTATTCATGGGTAGCGGTTTTTTATATTGTCTAGCCTCCGTCTATAGGAGGATACTTGCAAAGAACTTTTGGCCAGATCTGAATTAATTCCGCAAATGTATTTCCCATTCACGCCCATTCATCTAAGCCTATTTTTCAGAAAAACATGAAACCTTGGACTCCGGAACTATGCTACGACAAGCCTAGGCATGACACGTATTCGTAGATGGAAGGCACACAATTTACGCCACAAACTCATTCCACAAGTTTTCTTCTGGCCTCTTCTCAGTCCTCTGTTTTTTATGGTTTCACTATTCCATATGTGATTAGTCTGACAAAAACAGCTAACATAATATACAGAAATAATATTTGTCTTATGTATTTGACCGAAAGTTGGATTCGGAGAAATAAGTGAACGGATCACTCCCCGAGAGTCAAAATATCCGCTGTTCCAGTCTCTCAGAGTAAGTACGGAACAGTTCAAATGTAGACTTTTCAAGGTTTGCTTAGTTTATGGGCTGTGTATAGATAAATTGGTCAATCACGTGATTATACGTTGTGCATGACCGAGTCCGGTGGCAAACGAATAGCGCATGAAAATCATGAGTTTCGGAGCCACGTCGATTTCCCTCTCAGGGTGTAATTGATTCAAACGCTCCCAACGCATTATCAAGGCAAACTTTCTCCCGGTAGAGGGTTAAGTCGCTTCTACGAAATGAAGATAAAATCTTCCACATAAATTCCCTCGTGACTTGGAACGGCCAAAATGGAGTGGCCATATTTTATTGATTTTCTGTAGACTTTTCAAGCTTCTGAACTGGAAAAGAACATCAGGATAGCCATGCAGATGCTCCAGAGATTCAAAGTGTTTCATAAATGACACTGGTTCGTTCTACCTAGTGAAAGGTAGAGGGATTGATACATTCTTAGTCTTATGAACCTATTAAGAGGATCATCGCTTTTTTCGCGTGTCTATTTTGACTACTGACTGGTAGCTAGTAGTGTGTGGGTGTCGTGTAGGACGTCAGACAGTGATGGGGGAAATGAGGAATACTATTGCAGAAATGTTGAGTGGCTCATCCGTCCCGTTGTAATCAGTGAATAGGGTACCAAGATATACACCACCAAAAGATTAGATGAGTTTGGATATGATCTGCGGTCAGGTGACTCATGTGTGCGTGAGTGATAGGTTACTGCCTGGTTGCACAGGCCCAGAAAGCCGAGAAGTATTGCATAGTTGTTTCCTGTTTAATAGGAACTCTCGGTAGCGTGCATCTCACGAGACTTCAGGGAACCTCGAATTCGTGACCTCACAGCTGGTAGGTTGAACAATTAACCTTTCGACCACAAGAGGCCACGTTTTTCAAAACTCCAAACCTACGGACGTCTTTGACCCTTATCTTCATTTCTGAACAACCAAAAAAAACACAATTGGAATTAAGCTCACTTCATTTGATTCTCGAAAGATGTGTCTCCTTTCCGAGTGGCCAAGTATCACCCAATCACAGCCCACATCCTTCAGCATTGCTGGGCTAAAAAGACGGAAACAAAATGCTCACATGAAGCTCACAAAAGGCCAGTGGCATCTTTCGTTCGTGGTGACTTTCAGAAAAGTGCGGGAGTCAGAAATTTTCGGGCAATTAAAATGAGCATAGCCTGAAACCTGGGACCGGGACCGTCAACTGGAGGTCGGTTGGAGCTAGGAGGTCTGTGTGAGTGAAAATACAAAACCATGTGTACGTACGCTTTAGTTCGACTTGATCACGATAAACCAGAGAAGAGCAATCGACTTCGTTTCCGACGAATTGTTCAATGAACAAACGAGTTTGATCTCCGTTTACCTGGTTGGAGTGTTACTTGTCTTGAAGGACATATGTTCTATGTTCTTTTATCAAGACGAGGAACAATACAGTTCCTCTTAGATTGTCTGGATCCTCCCGCTTGATCGAAAGCATAATCCCTGTTTTTTTGGGTTTATCCCTCGGTAGAACCTTCAGCTCACTTGTTTGCTGATCGGGTGAGGTTTTTCTCGGTGTGGTGCATGCGTTAACATTCATCGGGAATATGACTACAAGTGAAAACCAGAAGTGTTCCCTTTCTAATCTGTTCAACCTGCCTGCCAGAAACAAGCAAAATCATCCTAAATTCATATACACCGTACGCACAAGTGAGGTCGGTGACCTTTTTTTGTTTGGGTGAAGAGGGAGAAATCTGATCCTCTACTACAAATTATCGCATCCTGACACGTCCAATTCACTTTTCCAGAATCAACCAATGGTGTTCAGTAGTTGTCACTTTAAAAAGCTCCAGCCTCACGGGTCTTTAATATTTACGTACTACTTGCGGGTGCAAAAGTAGCTGGTAACAATTAGACTTTTTCAGGGGAACGCAGATCCCAACAAACTCTGAAAGATGCGCAGACAAAAACTGACTGAATGCCAAACTGGTGTTTACCCATTTTGAATAAAATAGTTCGTGTCACTTCCTAACTATGTCTCTATAATCACTCAATGAATTCACTGTTCACATCCTGCGAAAACGCTTTGCACCCCCCAAAAACGGAACAGGAGACCAACTTCCTTTGGGGTGTTTCCGAAATTTCGGTACTGTACGTTGAAAGGGAGCTCAGTTCGTGGTCAAGACGAATGGGCTGCAGTTCTCAACGTTCTATGCTGTGTATTTCTGAGTCATGCACCATAGTATAATATAGTTTACGAGTAAAACGCTTGGTATTTTAAGTCATCAGACCACCTACTTGGTAACTCAGTAACCATAGATAGTGAGATAGAATCCGTAGAGTTCCATATTAGAAGTTGTGCACGAAAATGAAAGGACACACCAGGGGACGGACTCACGTAACCTCCCGCTTGCCGAAAGGGTGCTCTGACGACTGGACTCCTCAGGTCTTACGCCCTGAACTGTACAATTTCGTGAGGGGTTAGACTTTCGTTTAAAGGAAACGTATGGGGTTTTCTAATTTCATAGTCTTGTTTACTGCCTGGGTGTGACCGTTACATCTCCTAATAAGGTACTTAGTGGATTGCGTCAAACACTTGTTTCTTGTTTGGATTGCTACTTCAGGAAAACAACAGAACTTGTTTATTTTGTGACTCTATCCTGCCTTCACCTTCGAGTGAACA